>CAWUFW010000959.1:3000000-3343383 GCA_963921515.1 Calotriton arnoldi | reverse complement strand
AATTGTACTTCGTTCAGTTACGTATTGCTTTGGTTCAAAACCCTCATCAGCCAGGCTATCTTGAATCCAGTGGCAAAGTGAGCAAGGGACCCACGTCTGGGCATACCCTGCCAACTTAGGGCGAACAAAGCGATACAAAAGGGATGATGGACGGAGCGTTAGAGCAAATCAAACACTCACCCCCAGTCAAATGATCTGGGTTTAATCCATCATCATTCTTTAGCTCACTCCACCACCCCAGTTCAGACATGGCCATATGCAAATCAGTCTGACCCTGTGCCTCATGGGAACAGTCCAGCCCGAACTGCCAAGCCATGTCTTCCCTGGACCGGAAACAAGCATCCTGGGACCGGTTTCGGGTTCAAAACCCTCATCAGCCAGGCTATCTTGAATCCAGTGGCAAAGTGAGCAAGGGACCCACGTCTGGGCATACCCTGCCAACTTAGGGCGAACAAAGCGATACAAAGGGGATGATGGACGGAGCGTTAGAGCAAATCAAACACTCACCCCCAGTCAAATGATCTGGGTTTAATCCATCATCATTCTTTAGCTCACTCCACCACCCCAGTTCAGACATGGCCATATGCAAATCAGTCTGACCCTGTGCCTCATGGGAACAGTCCAGCCCGAACTGCCAAGCCATGTCTTCCCTGGACCGGAAACAAGCATCCTGGGACCGGTTTCGGGTTCAAAACCCTCATCAGCCAGGCTATCTTGAATCCAGTGGCAAAGTGAGCAAGGGACCCACGTCTGGGCATACCCTGCCAACTTAGGGCGAACAAAGCGATACAAAAGGGGATGATGGACGGAGCGTTAGAGCAAATCAAACACTCACCCCCAGTCAAATGATCTGGGTTTAATCCATCATCATTCTTTAGCTCACTCCACCACCCCAGTTCAGACATGGCCATATGCAAATCAGTCTGACCCTGTGCCTCATGGGAACAGTCCAGCCCGAACTGCCAAGCCATGTCTTCCCTGGACCGGAAACAAGCATCCTGGGACCGGTTTCGGGTTCAAAACCCTCATCAGCCAGGCTATCTTGAATCCAGTGGCAAAGTGAGCAAGGGACCCACGTCTGGGCATACCCTGCCAACTTAGGGCGAACAAAGCGATACAAAGGGGATGATGGACGGAGCGTTAGAGCAAATCAAACACTCACCCCCAGTCAAATGATCTGGGTTTAATCCATCATCATTCTTTAGCTCACTCCACCACCCCAGTTCAGACATGGCCATATGCAAATCAGTCTGACCCTGTGCCTCATGGGAACAGTCCAGCCCGAACTGCCAAGCCATGTCTTCCCTGGACCGGAAACAAGCATCCTGGGACCGGTTTCGGGTTCAAAACCCTCATCAGCCAGGCTATCTTGAATCCAGTGGCAAAGTGAGCAAGGGACCCACGTCTGGGCATACCCTGCCAACTTAGGGCGAACAAAGCGATACAAAGGGGATGATGGACGGAGCGTTAGAGCAAATCAAACACTCACCCCCAGTCAAATGATCTGGGTTTAATCCATCATCATTCTTTAGCTCACTCCACCACCCCAGTTCAGACATGGCCATATGCAAATCAGTCTGACCCTGTGCCTCATGGGAACAGTCCAGCCCGAACTGCCAAGCCATGTCTTCCCTGGACCGGAAACAAGCATCCTGGGACCGGTTTCGGGTTCAAAACCCTCATCAGCCAGGCTATCTTGAATCCAGTGGCAAAGTGAGCAAGGGACCCACGTCTGGGCATACCCTGCCAACTTAGGGCGAACAAAGCGATACAAAGGGGATGATGGACGGAGCGTTAGAGCAAATCAAACACTCACCCCCAGTCAAATGATCTGGGTTTAATCCATCATCATTCTTTAGCTCACTCCACCACCCCAGTTCAGACATGGCCATATGCAAATCAGTCTGACCCTGTGCCTCATGGGAACAGTCCAGCCCGAACTGCCAAGCCATGTCTTCCCTGGACCGGAAACAAGCATCCTGGGACCGGTTTCGGGTTCAAAACCCTCATCAGCCAGGCTATCTTGAATCCAGTGGCAAAGTGAGCAAGGGACCCACGTCTGGGCATACCCTGCCAACTTGGCAGTTCGTGCTGGACTGTTCCCATGAGGCACAGGGTCAGACTGATTTGCATATGGCCATGTCTGAACTGGGGTGGTGGAGTGAGCTAAAGAATGATGATGGATTAAACCCAGATCAGTTGACTGGGGGTGAGTGTTTGATTGGCTCAAACGTTCCGTCCATCATCCCCTTTGTATCGCTTTGTTCGCCCTAAGTTGGCGGGGTATGCCCAGACGTGGGTCCCTTGCTCACTTTGCCACTGGATTCAAGCAAGCCTGGCTGATGACGGCTGGAATGCCAGAAACCGGTCCTAGGATGCTTGTTTCCGGTCCAGGGAAGACATGGCTTGGCAGTTCGTGCTGGACTGTTCCCATGAGGCACAGGGTCAGACTGATTTGCATATGGCCATGTCTGAACTGGGGTGGTGGAGTGAGCTAAAGAATGATGATGGATTAAACCCAGATCAGTTGACTGGGGGTGAGTGTTTGATTGGCTCAAACGTTCCGTCCATCATCCCCTTTGTATCGCTTTGTTAGCCCTAAGTTGGCGGGGTATGCCCAGACGTGGGTCCCTTGCTCACTTTGCCACTGGATTCAAGCAAGCCTGGCTGATGGCGGCTGGAATGCCAGAAACCGGTCCTAGGATGCTTGTTTCCGGTCCAGGGAAGACATGGCTTGGCAGTTCGTGCTGGACTGTTCCCATGAGGCACAGGGTCAGACTGATTTGCATATGGCCATGTCTGAACTGGGGTGGTGGAGTGAGCTAAAGAATGATGATGGATTAAACCCAGATCAGTTGACTGGGGGTGAGTGTTTGATTGGCTCAAACGTTCCGTCCATCATCCCCTTTTGTATCGCTTTGTTCGCCCTAAGTTGGCGGGGTATGCCCAGACGTGGGTCCCTTGCTCACTTTGCCACTGGATTCAAGCAAGCCTGGCTGATGACGGCTGGAATGCCAGAAACCGGTCCTAGGATGCTTGTTTCCGGTCCAGGAAGACATGGCTTGGCAGTTCGTGCTGGACTGTTCCCATGAGGCACAGGGTCAGACTGATTTGCATATGGCCATGTCTGAACTGGGGTGGTGGAGTGAGCTAAAGAATGATGATGGATTAAACCCAGATCAGTTGACTGGGGGTGAGTGTTTGATTGGCTCAAACGTTCCGTCCATCATCCCCTTTGTATCGCTTTGTTCGCCCTAAGTTGGCGGGGGTATGCCCAGACGTGGGTCCCTTGCTCACTTTGCCACTGGATTCAAGCAAGCCTGGCTGATGACGGCTGGAATGCCAGAAACCGGTCCTAGGATGCTTGTTTCCGGTCCAGGAAGACATGGCTTGGCAGTTCGTGCTGGACTGTTCCCATGAGGCACAGGGTCAGACTGATTTGCATATGGCCATGTCTGAACTGGGGTGGTGGAGTGAGCTAAAGAATGATGATGGATTAAACCCAGATCAGTTGACTGGGGTGAGTGTTTGATTGGCTCAAACGTTCCGTCCATCATCCCCTTTTGTATCGCTTGTTCGCCCTAAGTTGGCGGGGTATGCCCAGACGTGGGTCCCTTGCTCACTTTGCCACTGGATTCAAGCAAGCCTGGCTGATGACGGCTGGAATGCCAGAAACCGGTCCTAGGATGCTTGTTTCCGGTCCAGGGAAGACATGGCTTGGCAGTTCGTGCTGGACTGTTCCCATGAGGCACAGGGTCAGACTGATTTGCATATGGCCATGTCTGAACTGGGGTGGTGGAGTGAGCTAAAGAATGATGATGGATTAAACCCAGATCAGTTGACTGGGGGTGAGTGTTTGATTGGCTCAAGCGTTCCGTCCATCATCCCCTTTTGTATCGCTTTGTTCGCCCTAAGTTGGCGGGGTATGCCCAGACGTGGGTCCTTGCTCACTTTGCCACTGGATTCAAGCAAGCCTGGCTGATGACGGCTGGAATGCCAGAAACCGGTCCTAGGATGCTTGTTTCCGGTCCAGGAAGACATGGCTTGGCAGTTCGTGCTGGACTGTTCCCATGAGGCACAGGGTCAGACTGATTTGCATATGGCCATGTCTGAACTGGGGTGGTGGAGTGAGCTAAAGAATGATGATGGATTAAACCCAGATCAGTTGACTGGGGGTGAGTGTTTGATTGGCTCAAACGTTCCGTCCATCATCCCCTTTTGTATCGCTTTGTTCGCCCTAAGTTGGCGGGGTATGCCCAGACGTGGGTCCCTTGCTCACTTTGCCACTGGATTCAAGCAAGCCTGGCTGATGACGGCTGGAATGCCAGAAACCGGTCCTAGGATGCTTGTTTCCGGTCCAGGGAAGACATGGCTTGGCAGTTCGTGCTGGACTGTTCCCATGAGGCACAGGGTCAGACTGATTTGCATATGGCCATGTCTGAACTGGGGTGGTGGAGTGAGCTAAAGAATGATGATGGATTAAACCCAGATCAGTTGACTGGGGGTGAGTGTTTGATTGGCTCAAACGTTCCGTCCATCATCCCCTTTTGTATCGCATCTTTTAGCCCAGCACTGACCCTGAAAAGTAATTTTAACCGTACTTACCAGTAACTTATATTTTCTTCCATAGGAATCCTTTGTCTGGTTTTCAGCAGAAAAGTTTCAAAGTGTCGATTTTCACAAACTACAAATATTCCTTAAAAATCGCCTGTACGACTTAAACGCATTCTTTCAACTGTTTACAGGAGATGCACCAGTGCGGGATCCAGGATCCAACACTGAGTAACAAAAAGTAACGATAACAGTTTTTACCTCCTAAGTGAATTTCCTTCCATAGGATAACATTGGTCATTCTATGAGAAAAAGTTTCTAAGTGTCAACTTTTAAAGTACAATAATATTCCTTAAAAATCACGACTGTAACCAAAACGCTTTTACTCAACTGTTTACAGGAGATGTCCCAGGACTGAATCTAGGATCCAGTCCTGTGGTTAGAAAAAGTAATCCATAAAGTAACTAATTGCATTTAACTAGAAATTCACATTGAGCTGAATGTTGCATTGTGTTTGAAAATGTGTTGCCCATTGCAACAACTGTAACTACTGTACTTAAAAGTCTATTGCCTATGTGCAAAGTATTTAAACTAAAGTAATTCATTCTGAGAAAGTATTTTTTGTAATGTATAATATAATTACAATGTAATTTAAAAAATAAAATATGTAAAAAAAAATGTTTTCTAAAAAATTTCGAAATCAGTGTGAAAAAAATGTATATAACAATTAATACATTTAAAAATTGTCATTTACAAAACCTTTGAAATTCACTGAAAAAACCGTAGGTTTCAGACATGTTATAGTTACAAATTAGCATTTAAAAAACCTTTGAAATTCACTGAAAAAACCATAGGTTTTAGGGACGTTATAGTTACAAATTAGCATTTAAAAAACCTTTGAAATTCACTGAAAAAACCATAGGTTTTAGGGACAGTTATAGTTAGTTGGACATTGCACTCGTACAAAACCCGTGAAATTCCCCCGTTATAGTTAGTTCAGCTAACTATAACTCGCGCCCCGCAATGCACTGCTGATGACGTCACATATTACATCACTCATGACATGGTCAGTGACATCACTGATGACATCACTGATGACATCTCAAATGACATCACTGATGACATCATCCACGTGATAATCTGATGCAGCTCTTCACACCCTAATATAACCTTTGATACACCCAATCTAAATTACAGACTGCCATTCGCAAAACCATAGACACTCCAACACCAATAACTACATACCCACTCACTGATTCTTAGGTCTACACACACACATCCACTCACTCACCCGTACAGTCACTCATACTTATGGTCACTCAATACAGGACTATCATATGCACTCTTACTCCTATATAGACACTCAAACACCGCCACTCATCCATAGAGGTACTCACACACCTAGTCAGTCATGCAAATAATTAAACACACTGCCATTTACTCACCTACACAGTTATACACACACCAGCTCACTTAATCATACAAATACTAGCACATTGTTACGCTCTTATACAATCACTGATACAAGCACACACTCATCCATACAGCCACTATCACAATCACTCACTCTCGCTTATAGCTATTTATATACTCCAACACACATATATACTGCCTTTCACATATGTAGTTACTCACACATGTACCACTGGGACATACATTCACTCACTAACACACTCTTACACACACTTACCCACCCATACAGTCTATCACAGATGCACTCTTGAAACCATCCACCCAGTGAATCACCCACTCACACATCTATGCACAGTCGCACACACCCCATCCACACAAACACTCAGGCACCCATACAGATACTCAGACAACAAATCAATAACTCTTATAGACACTCATGTAGCTATTCACAAACCCATGCAGCCACTTACACAGCAACAGACAGATACAGACATTCACCCAGTTTAGTCACTAACCCATGCATTCAGTAAGATACGTTTAATCACTCACTTATAGAATTAGTCACGCACCTACTAAATCATCCATACAGACACTTATACACCCACTCATTCTTCAATACGCCTTTCCCTATATATATAAAAAATATTTAAACTTTACAAAAACACACAGTCACTGGATGATGTCATCAGTGATGTCATTTGAGATGTCATCAGTGATGTCATCAGTGATGTCACTGACCATGTCATGAGTGATGTAATATGTGACGTCATCAGCAGTGCATTGCGGGGCGCGAGTTATAGTTAGCTGAACTAACTATAACGGGGAATTTCACGGGTTTTGTACGAGTGCAATGTCCAACTAACTATAACTGTCCCTAAAACCTATGGTTTTTTCAGTGAATTTCAAAGGTTTTTAAATGCTAATTTGTAACTATAACGTCCCTAAAACCTATGGTTTTTTCAGTGAATATATATATATATAGATATATATAGATATGCCATTAAGCCACCTGGGAGGCCTATGGTCTCCAGTACAGGGTTCTTGCTAGAACACACTTCCAAGTATGTTGATTACTTTTTATGACCATATGTGCAATCATTGCCTTCAAATATACAGGATAGTAAGGATTTTTTACATAAGATCAGGAATGTGGAATGGGAGAAGGCCTCCTGCTTATGACCCTGGATGTGTGTAGCTTATACACTTCCATTAGACACTCAAATGGACTAAAAGCTTGCAGACACTATCTGAAATCCTGTTCAATCGTGTATTTCCAACACACAGAGATGATACTGTATATGATTGAATTCTGTCTTGAAAACAACTTTTTCATTTTCAATGCTCAATTGTTTAGACAAATACAAGGCACAGCGATGGGCACCTGTTTTGCTCCCAGCTATGCCAACCTGATGATGGGGTGGTGGGAGCAACAGGTGCCCAACAGCTACCTACAGTATAGCGACAATGTAAAGATGTGGGTTCGCTATATAGACGATCTCTTTATCATCTGGAGGGGTAGCGAGAAACAGGCTAACGATTTCATTGCCAGTCTAAATGCAAATTACTACAATTTAAGATTTGAAGGTAAGATTGATGACAGTCAAATCAAATTTTTGGATATACAGATCCAAGTCCGGAACAACAAATTAACATCCAAATTGTTCCGGAAGAAAACAGCAGGTAATACTCTTTTACATGCTGATAGTCATCACCCTAAAAGTCTGATAAAAAGTTTACCATTTGGAGAATTTCTACGGGCTTGTAGAACTTGCAGTTCTGAGACAGATTTTCTAGAGGAGTGTGAATGTATGACATCAAGATTTCTGGAGCGTGGCTATAAGAGATCAGATATAGCCACTGCCTTTAGTAAAGTGCTTAAGGTGAGTCAGGAAGTTGCACTTGCTCCCAAACGACTATATGAAAAGACAGACACCTCATGTATTCGGTTCATCACTACATATAATGCCTTGTCATAGGATGTTAGGAAGAGCCTTACTAAACACTGGGATGTATTACGAACAGAGCAGACATTGACTAATGCTCTAGGTGAACACCTCAACATAACTTGCAGGAAGGGTAGTTCCCTCAGTGACAAGCTGTGTAGAAATGAAATAACCCAAACCAAGCCTAAGATTGATTCCACACAGGGTTTTTACACATGTAAACTGTAAAGCATGTAAATACAGTTCCAATGTAAATAAGATTTTCTTCCCTGTCACCAATTCCTTTAGAATGATTGACAAACATCTTACATGTCTTACTGACTTCTGTGTTTATGTGCTGACCTGCCCATGTCAAAAATCATATGTAGGGAGTACGATGTTTCCAGCTAAGAAATGCATCTTGGAGCACATGCGTGCGATTACAAACAAGGATAAACAATATCCAGTAGCACGACATTTTGAGGAGCTACATAAAAGTAATAGAAATCTGCTGCGCTTCTATGTAATATATTGCGTCCCTCATACATCAAGAGGAGGAGGCAGAATTCGTAAATTACGACAGCTGGAAAGCAGGTATATACTTGAACTTGATACAAAGGTGCCATAAGGTTTGACTTCCGGTGAGGAGTTAGCTTGTTTTTTAGGAGAATGAACACATGAGGGTTTATAGTTGATGACTCAACATTTGTTAGCTATATATAGAACAGATGAATTGTCTACTGCATTTGCTTTTGGTACTGTTTTTAACTTCACAGTTTTTGTTGAGGACTGCACATTCAGATGTTAACCTTAGATTCTCTCCTCTGTGCTTTATTTGTCTTATATAGGTTGAACAATGACACACTCCATCCATATAACACCAGTTCCCTGTGATCAAACCTTGGATCCTGTGATTATAGACTGGGACAGAAGGATCTTTGTAATTGTAGCACACATCTGCATGGGCAGATGGGGTATTATATAAATTGAAAGTGCCAATATTTAATAATTAATGAGGTGACAGTCCAACATTTATAATATGTTAGAGATGACTTTAGTTTGTCGTATTCATGACTGTTACTAGGTATTTGTCCACTGGGGCTGAATTAAGTAAATTTTTTAATGTAAATGGAAGTCCAACTATGTCCCAGAATTTATGCTGTAATAATGATTCAATTACAGGGAATTGGAGTATGTGTCTTTGGAGCTATATATTTAGAGCCATTTGTAATGGAATTTTTACATGAGATGAGTATATCTCTGTCACGTGCCATCTCAATTATAGAAGGAGTATAATTTGAAATTGAATTAGATATATTAATTTCATCACACTTTTATAGTTGTTTTCATGTAGTTGATATGATTCACAATTATGTAGCATGTATTGCTGATATTTATCAATGTGGTATTGGTCCATTGACATTGTTAAATACATGAAATAATGAAAAACACATTATAAGATGGCCATTTAGACATATTGTACAAGTAGGAGTCCACTTTTTATGTTTACACTTGTACTTGTATGTAACTCTGGCCAACATTTCTGTCTGTTACCCGTCATCAAGGCGTGTAGATGCCGAAACACGCTGGGCTAGTTTGGCCAAAGAATAAAATCACTCTGGAATTATAATTTAAGTGTATGACTTTTCCTGTCTGGAAGGAGTGCCTGCCGTGCAGTTTCTGCAACTTTGGTGGTTGGTGAAGAATTTAAGGGTTTCCTCAGACCCTGACACGCACCTGGCTGTTGGTCGTTGGTGTTTTGAGGATGGTGCTGTGAAATATATATATCTATATAACGTACCAGTTCGGATCAGCGCAAAGCAAGCAGCAAACTGGTCCAGTTTGAGTCAGCGACCTGATTTTTTTATTGTTGGAGGATGAGGGACAGCAGCACCATTATGGAATGATTCGAGACTACGGCAACCACAATGCCGAGTGCAGACACACCCATAAGGGCGTAACAAAGGATGTAATCACCTGCATATACTTGCAAAGCTGTTCCCTGCCCCAGAGCCAAGCCAGTGATCAAGGGGAATCTCTCCCCGAAACGCGAATGGCGATTATGGCTAAAGAAATCGCTGTGTGAACTGGTGTCAGCTTGCTACTGCCGGCTGAATAAAGATGGTAAAAAGCAGCGTTGTGAGTGGCGTCTTCATTTGTGTGAGCAAGTTCGACTGGAATATATGTGGCCTGCTCTGGCCACGAAGACACCCCACCGCAAGAAGAGCGGGTCCGTGTGTCCCTGAGAATGTGACACGCAAAAGGAACAACGTACCAGTTCGGATCGGCGCAAAGCAAGCAGCAAACTGGTCCAGTTTGAGTCAGCAACCTGATTTTTTATTGTTGGAGGATGAGGGACAGCAGCACCATTATGGAATGATTCGAGACTACGGCAACCACAATGCCGAGTGCAGACACGCTCATAAGGGCAGAACAAAGGATTTAATCACCTGCATACACTTGCAAAGCTGTTCCCTGCCCCAGAGCCAAGCCTGTGATCAAGGGGAGTCCCTCCCCGAAACCCGTATGGCGATTATGGCTAAAGAAATCGCTGTGTGAACTGGTGTCAGCTTGCTACTGCCGGCCGAATAAAGATGGTAAAAAGCAGCGTTGTGAGTGGCGTCTTCATTTGTGTGAGCAAGTTCGACTGGAATATATATATATATATATATTACCTACTGGCAGTTGCCAGTAGGTAGTTATAGTTAGGACCTTGTTTCTATTCAAAAAGCGTTTTTTCTTTTGCCAATATCTTTGGAGCTGTTTGACGAATCTTCGTGAAATCTTCCAAACTAATTACCAGCTTCAGTCAACTCCTGTCTTGAAAGTTTCGGGGTGAGAAAAAAGGGGGTCCCAAAACGCATTTTCCCCATGTTAATTTCTAAAGGAAATTTTGGAACAGGCTACAGCCCGAACTGCTGAACGGAATTACACCAAATTTGGCAAAAAGGTAGCTCCTGGTTCAGAAAGCGCCCTTTTTTTTAAATGGTGTAAATCCATTCAGTAGTTCCTGAGAAATCCCAAAAATAAAAATGTATATATCTGAGCACCGAGGAGGATTCGCGAATCCTCCCGAGCACGAGTTCATTCTGATTGGCTGCCAACATTCCAAACCAGGAAGTGTTGGCAGCCATCTTGTGACTCGGTAACCGAGTCACAAGAAAAAAGTAAAATAAAGGTTAAAAAACAAGAAAAGGGGGCAGGGTAGAAGCACCCTGCCCCCTAGGCCTGCTCAGGGGGTCTCACAAGGACCCCCAGGGCCCAAAAAAGCATTTGTTTTTTTTAAAAAACGGCCATATTTGCGATGGGTGCGCGAATCCGGCTGAAAAAAATAAAATAAAACGAAGCGCGGGCTCCCACACTTCGTTTTAATGAGCCCCTGGGTGGGCCAGGTCCCGGGGGACTGCCACCTCCCCGGGACTTGTTTAATTAGGGGTGGGTGGCCTCCCAGGCCCCCCAAGCCCCGGGGACCGCCACCTCCCCGGGGCTTTATTAAATAATGCACGAGAGCATGCGGCGTCCCCGCAGCCCCGGGGACGGCCACCTCCCTGGGGCTTTGATATTTTGTTGGTGGGGGGCCTCATGGGCCCCCCAAGCCCCGGGTACCGCCACCTCCCTGGGGCTTTTGTTAATTATAGGTGGGGGGGGCCTTGCAGGCCCCCCCCAAGCCCCGGGCACCACCACCTCCCCGGGGATTCCTTCATTGATGAGGGGGGCCTCGCGGGCCCCCCAAGCCCTGGGGACCACCACCTCCCTGGGGCTTTGTACTCGATGGGAGGGGGCCGCTCAACCCCCCTCCTGGAGCCCTCCTTGGCCCTGGGGACCGCCACTCACCAGGGCCGGCTCTTGCACTGTCCCGGGATGCCCACCCCTGGGACATTGCCATTTGCAATGGCAGGGCGGGAGCACGGCTCCCACCCTGTCATTGCAAACTTCTGCTTTGTTTCTTGGAAGCAAGAGCAGGAAACCTGCTCTCGCTTCCAAGGAGCAAAGCAGACTTGCTTTTGGACAAGGGGAGCTGCATGTTAGCAGCTCCCCTTGCCCAAAAGCAATGCCGGCTCCCACAGGAGGGGCATTGGGGCTCCCCTACGGTACCCAACTTAAGGGCCGGCCCCGGGGGATGGGGTCCCCAGGGCCAGAAGTGGCCCAGGGTAGGGGGGCCACGTGGCCCTCCTCCCGGGAAAAAAATTATGATTTTGTTTTTTTTAAAAAGGCCGGTCCCGGGAAATGGGGTCACCGGGGCCATAATTGGCCTTAGGAGGGTGGCCACGTGGCCCCCCTCCCCCCAAAAATTCAGGCTGGCCAGGCCCCGGGGGATGGGGTCCCCAGGGCCAGAAGTGGTCAAGGGAAGGGGGGGCCACGCGGCCCCCCTCCCGAACTCATTATAATTTTTTTTTTTTTAAAAGAGGCAATGCCCCGGGGGATGGGGTCCCTGGGGCCATTACTGGCCTCAGGAGGGGGGCCATGTGGCCTCCCTACAAAATGTTTGTAAAAAAAAATGCTGGCCAGGCCCCGGGGGATGGGGGATGGGGTCCCCGAGGCCAATAGTGGCTCAGGGAAGGGAGGCCACGCGGCCCCCTTCCCATTTAAAAAAAAAAAAAAAAAAATGCTTAGGCCCTGGGGGAGGGGTCCCCAGGGCCCAAAAACATTAAAAGAAGGGGGGCCACACAGTCCCCCTTCTAAAAAATGTTTTAAAAAAGAAAAGCCAGCATCTCACCGGAGGCCCCGCCCCATCCCTGCACCACTCTGCAAACGCGCCCCCTGGCATGTTCTAAGTTGGGGGATTAAGTCCCCTTCATTCCTGAGGGTCCCTGGGGCCAACTAGCCCACCAGGTACCTCCAGTAAGGCCCACACAGTGGGATTGCTGAGAGGTGGTCTGAGGCCATGCCCCTTTTTACACCACTCTGCAAACGCGCCTCTTGGCGCACTGCTGGTGGTGCAATGAGGTCCTCTTGTGTCCTGAGGACCTCAGGACACAAGAGGACTTCATCCCCCAAGCAGCAGTGCGCCAGGAGGCACGTTTGCAGAGTGGTGTAAAAAGGGGGTGTGGCCTTTAAGCACTCTCAGCAAACCAGCTGTATGGGGCTTACTGGAGGTAACAGGAGGGCTAGTTGGCCCCCGGGGACCGTCAGGAGGAAAGGGGACTTCATCCCCCAACCAAGAGCACGCCAGGAGGCGCGTTTGCAGAGTGGTGGAGAAAGGGGGCATGGCCTGTGTCCACCTCTCAGCAATCCCACTGTGTGGGGCTTACTGGAGGTAAGAGGTAGGCTAGTTGGCCCCTAAGGACACCCAGCAGCGAAGGGGACTTCAATCCCCATCCAAGAGTGCACCAGGGAGCGCGTTTGCAGAGTGGTGGGCAAAGGAGGCGTGGCCTGCTATGAGAACTTAGCAATCCTGCTGTGTGGGACTTACTGGAAGTAATAGGAGGGTAGTTGGCCCCAAGGATGTCCTTGGGGCCAACTACCCTCTTGTTACCTCCAGTAAGTCCAACACAGTGGGATTGCTAAGACGTCTTCGGAGGCCACGCCCCCTTTCTCCACCACTCTGCAAACACGCCTCCTGGCAGACTACGGGATGGGGGATGAAGTCCACTTTACTCCTGAGGGACTTTGGGGGCCAAGAAGCCCTCCTGGTACCTCCTGTAAGTCCTACGCAGCGGAATTCCTGAGCGCTGGTCGGAGGCTAAGCACCCTTTCTCCACCACTCTGCAAACGCAACTACTAGTTAAAGAAGCATTTGCAATGTAATAGGTTTCACATTTGCGAGAGTTAGAGCTATTGGTGTTGTAAATGTAAAAGTTTTTTACTAATAATTTTTGGTGTAGAGTGGATGTACGTTGTGTGTAGTGGAATTATGTGGTATGTTGTGCAGTGAAATTATGTGAATAGAAAGTATGTGGTATTTAGTGTATAGGAATTATGTGGAGTGGGATTATGTGTTTTGGAGAGTAATTATGTGGTATTGTAGTCTGTGTTGTGGAGTGGTTACCTCAGGTTTAGTCTTCCTCGTTTCCATTGAAGCTAAACTATAAACTCAATGAGACACAAAAAAAGAAGGAACCACTGAGGAGCACTTATGGACCTAGTCAGAGGTACGAGCAGGGCCACTGGAATTATGTGACTGTCCGGCTGCACCAATTTTCACATAATTAAACATTTTCCGCATTTGCCAAATATTCCATCATCTGCTGCCTAATCTGCAGATTTGAACAAAAAAAGCCTTGTTTCTAGCTCAAACGGCTCAAATGTTCCTAAAAATGCAGCGTCACGTGTTACAGCGTGGTGGAAGGCCCTTTGCAAAGCTGGAATGGTCACATGTTACTTATTGCTAAATGTGGGTGTTAAATTGGTACTAATGGTGCACAAACCTCTCTTCTTTCTGTGCCTCTCTTGCCTCTTTCTGTATTTCTCTTGCATCTTCATGCACCTTTCTTCCTCTTTCTGCACCTCACTGTCTTCTTTCTGCACTTCACTTGCCTCTTTCTGCATTTCTCATGCCCTTTCCTGCACCTCTGTTGCTTTTTCCTGCAGATCTCTTTCCTCTTTCTGCACCTGTCTTGCCTCTTTCTGCACCTCTCTTGCCTCTTTCTGCACCTCACTTGCCTCTTTCTGCACTTCTCTTGCTTCTTTCTACACCTCTCTTGCTTCTTTCTGCTCCTCTCTTGCCTCTTTGTGCATTTCTCTTGCTTGCCTGTTTCTGCACTTCCCTTGCCTCTTTCTGTACCTCTCTCTCCTCTTGCTGCTTCTCACTTGCCTCTTTCTGCTCCTCACTCTCTTGCTTCTGCACTTCTCTTGCCTCTTTCTGCACCTCTCGAGCCTCTTTCTGTACCTCTCTTGCCTCTTTCTGCACCTCAAGTGCCTCTTTCTGCACTTCTCTTGCCTCTTTCAACACTTATCTTGCCTCTTTCTATACCTCTCTTGCCTCTTTCTGCACCTCACTTGCCACTTTCTGCTCTTCAATTGCCTCTTTCTGAATCTCACTCTCTTCTTTCTGCACCTCTCTTGCCTCTTTCTGCACCTCACTTGCTTCTTTCTGCATCTCTCTTGCCTTTTTCTGCACCTCTATTGCCTCTTCCTGTAACCCTGTTGCTTCTTTCTGCACTTCTCTTGCCTCTTTCTGCACCCTTCTTGTCTCATTCAGCACCTCTGTTGCTTCTTTCTGCACTTCTCTTCCTTCTTTCTGCACCCCTCTTGCCTCTTTCTATACCCTCTTGCCTCTTTGTGCACCTCTCCTACCTCTTTCTGCACCCCTCTTACCTCTTTCTGCACCTCTGTTGGTTCTTTCTGCACTGCTCTTGCTTCTTTCTGCACCTCTCTTGCCTCTGTCTGCACACATGTTCCCTCTTTCTGCACCCCTTTTGCCTGTTTCTGCAACTCTCTTGCCTCTTTCTGCAGTTCTCTTGCCTCCTTCTGCACCTCACTTGCCTCTTTCTGCACTTCTATTGCCTCTTTCTGCACCTCTCTTGGCTCTTTCTGCACCCCTGTTGTCTCTTTCTGCACCCCTGTTGTCTCTTTCTGCACTTGTCTTCCCTCTTTCTGCACCTCTCTTGTTTCTTTCTGTACTTCTCTTGCTTCTTTCTGCACCCTTCTTCCCTTTTTTGCATCCCTCTTGCCTCTTTCTGCTGTTCTCTTGCCATTTTCTGCACCTCTCTTGCCTCTTTCTGCACCTCACGTGCCTCTTTCTGCACTTCTCTTGCTTCTTTCTATACCTCTGTTGCTTCTTTCAGCAATTCTCTTGCCTCTTTCTGCACTTCTCTTCCTTCTTTCTGTACCTCTCCTGCCTCTTTCTGTACCTTTCTTTCCTCTTTGTGCACCTCTCCTACCTCTTTCTGTACCCCTCTTGCCTCTTTTTGTACCTCTGTTGGTTCCTTCTGCACTGCTCTTGCTTCTTTCTTCACCTCACTTGCCTCTTTCTGCATTTCTCTTGCTTCTTTCTTCACCTCTTTTGCTTCTTTCAGCAATTCAGTGCCTCTTTCTGCACTTCTCTTGCTTGTTTCTGCAAGTCTCTTGCATCTTTCTGCATCTCTTTTGCCTCTTTCTACACGTCACTTGCCTCTTTCTGCACCCCTCTTCCCTATTTCTCCACCTCTCTTGCTTCTTTCTGCACTTCTCTTGCTTCTTTCCGCACTGCTCTTGATTTGTTCTGCACTTCTCTTACAAATTTCTGTATCCCTCTTACCTCTTTTGGCACCTCTGTTGCTTCTTTCAGCACTTCTCTTGCCTCTTTCTTCACCCCTCTTGCCTCTTTAAGCACCTCTGTTGACTGAGTGACTGAATGGTGAATGAGTAGATGTGGTAAATGAGTAGATGTGTGTGTATACCTAGGAATCAGTAAGTGGGTATGTAGTAACTGGTATTGGTGTGTCTTTGGTTTCGAAAATGGTAGTCTGTATTTTAGAGTGGGTGTATCAAAAGTTATATTAGGGTGTGAGGAGGTGCATCAGATTATCACGTGGACGATGTCATCAGTGATGTCATTTGAGATGTCATTGACCATGTCATGAGTGATGTAATATGTGACGTCATCAGCAGTGCATTGCGGGGCGCGAGTTATAGTTACCTCAACTAACTATAACGGCCGAATTTCTCTGGTTTTGTACAAGTGAAATGTCCAACTAACTATAACGTCCCTGAATCCTGTGGTTTTTTTCAGTGAATATATATATATATATATATATATATATATATATATATATCCCACAGCAAAAGTTCGCTCTTACCCAAGCCTTCCAGCGACGGCGTTCCGCGGCGGGGTGGCAAGCCAATAAATCCAAACAACGCTGATTACCCATCCAAGAAACAGCATGCCGCGGACTCCCAATTTTGCAAAACTGTGATTTTAATGGTATGACAACAACTCAACGCGTTTCGGAGGCGACGCGCCTTGTTCACGAGTCGACAACAACTCAACGCTTTGGCTCCGAAACGCGTTGAGTTGTTGTCATACCATTAAAATCACAGTTTTGCCAAATTGGGAGTCCGCGGCATGCTGTTTCTTGGATGAATGATCAGCGTTGTTTGGATATATATATATTTGTTTTTTAATTTTTTTTATTCTTGGCCCTTGAGAGAAACCAACACAGGCACAGTAGACCTGACTCAGGACCTCCAAACCCAATTACCAAGCCAAGAATGGATTTATTTGGGAGCTGTCACACCCCAAACACCCCTCTGAAGCTACACACCTGTCTGTCAGGCCATGCTTCCTCACACTGCTTGACCTGATCGCCTTTAGATTACACAACCGAACCTCTACTGATCCCGCTATTCCTCGCATGCAACTGGTCTTCTTTCTCAGGCTTCCGTCTAATGAACAGGTTGCGCATCTGTAGAGATGCGTCACTCTCCCTGCGCCACACTGAGAAACCCTTGCGCCACCATGGATGCACCGTGTTTACAATACGGCGTACCATGGCGCAAGGACTGAAATATGCGTCCGAAATTCAGACGCATCTGTTGGTGCAAAAGACTCTCATTGCTGGAGTCGTGTCGCAAGCACAATGCAACTCCAGCAATGCATGGGGAGGCCTATCCTTATTATCCTGTGTCACTTCTTACGCCTGCTCCAAGCAGGTGTAAAATTTTGACGCAGTGGCATCCTCGAAGTGGCACAGTGAAGTCTTGTAGATTTCGGTGTGTCACTTCTACAAGGCTTTTTTGTGTGGGAACGCCCACCCTGCATACAATATACCCGACGCAGGAATAATGTGACGCAAGGCCTTACAACGTGACGCATCTCCCTAGATGCGTCAGATTGTAAATGTACCGCATTTTTACGCCGCCGCTACATCCCAAAAAGGGACGCAACGGTGGTGCAAAAATTATGCAAAGGGCTTGTAAATCTCCTCCCGGATGCCTAATGTCATGGCCATTCCATTTTGAGATTATTCAATTGACAAGGCTCTTTTGCCATTTTGCTCCCTCTTGTTCTATCCTTTCCATTATATTGACATCTAGCGCTTTGATAAGGCCTTAGAGTACTATACATACAACCAACATTTCATAACGTCTTTCGGTCTATGGGGATGGGTGCATGTCAGGTGGTCTCTGTGTAGGGGCTCCTGTAGGATATGTTGCTCTATCTGACATCAATAACACATACACGCAAATAGACTATGTATATTCGTTATTTGCATGCTTACGTGAACTAAAAGAATTCGTAACCTATTGGCTTTCTCAATGCATGTTAAAATGGCACTAGTTTCTTCTATTTTGTGACATCAACAGTAACGAAACAGGAGCTAGCTACACAAACCAATGGTGCTCATTGTATTGATCCTTGAAGGGTACAAAGCAGGCTACTTGACTGTAGTTCAAAGCCGTGACCTGTAGATCAAGAACAGTACCTGCAAGAAGTGCTTTAACTCAGTGGGCATGGTAACTAGCTATACTTATTGTCTTTTGAGATATGTTCTCTATTCTTTCTTCAAAAAAAGATGTAGAGTTGATTCACAAAGTCTACTATCAGTTACTCATATGTCAGAAGCAACTGTTTTACTCTTGAGGGGTTGAGAATGAATCCCCAAGGGGGGTGTGGCCAAACCACCCGCATGATGGCCACAGACTCGTAAAGCTCCTCGCTGTAACGGAGACTACATTATGCTCGGGGCAGCAGTTTGTTTTATTTCCAGTCATGAGGTGGAGGATTTAATACGCGAACGCGGGGGATAAAGGTATTTTCCTTTTTGACTTTTTTAAAGCTGTATTTGACATAGTTTTCCCCCCTTGTCGCGTTTACTCAGAATCGGCGCTCGCCACCACCATTTTCTTAATTGAGGTTTGCAGCGGTGATCTTATCTTCCCTGCGCTGTTGAACAACTTCAAAAATTAGTTCGCGGACATTTTAAATTCTTTTTTCTTGGTGGTGAGTTATTTTTGACTGATTTCAATGCCGGTTTAACTGCCAAACACATACAGGTTAATGAAAATGCTGAGAGCTTGACTCACCAGCTTTTTCAGCAGCTTGGCTCCTTCTGCCATTTTAGGGTCTACTACCCTCTGCATACGCTGTGGAATTCCGTATTATTGACAAGGCATTTGCATTTCAAGCAGAGCTTTTGTTGCTTCCAATTACGGTTTAACCTGGTTGGTTTCCTGCAAGCTGATTGTGAATTAAGGCTATTCTGAGCAGTTCTCTCCCTCCTTGGTAACCTGTGCTTTATTCACTCTTGCCTATTGGATTACGTTTAGGGCTCCCTTCTGCTGTATTTTTCATTGCTATTTTATAGCATTTGAGACTGTCTGCTTCTTCTCCTGTGACTTAAGAGTCTGCTCTCTTTTTACATATGGAGTCCTCGTCATCATCCTGTCATAAGGCTGCCACCTCATCTGCAAACATGCCTTCTGTCCGTATAGACTCCAACACTGCTACAAAGTGATAAAAGAAAGATCCTAGTTCTCCTACTAAGTCGCCATTACCTTTGACTCTAGATGACCTTATGTAAGAAATAAATCTCCCGAAACCTTTTGTTATGGGAACTAACATTACACTTCAACGCATAGATGAGAAATGGTCCAATCTAGAATCTAGAGTGTTGGACTTTGAGCAATCGATTAGTGAAGCACATGATGTGGCAACCAAGATTGATGGTATGTCTAAGGAGATAGAGCTTCTTAGGCAACAAACAGAGGATTTGGAAAATCATAACAGATGTAACAATCTCCAAATTTATGGCATTCCAGAAGGGGCGGAGGGTTCTGACTTGCTTGCCTTTCTTAAGATACACATTCCTAAGATAGTTGGTCTTAAAGAGGGAATAAATCTTAATTTACAATGTGCACATCGAATTGGCCCTAAATCTGTTGGAACTTCATCATCTGGTCACCCTGGAGGAATGGTTGTGTTGTTATATATAGTTAAGATGTTTAGATCAATTCAAGGTATATAATCATTATGTTTTGGAGGCAAATAATCTTAGAGTTATATCTTGGAATGTTAAGGGTCTACGTAACCCTATCAAGAAACAGAGTTATTACTCATTTATCCCATCCTCAAATGTAATATTGCCTTGTTACAAGAAACACACTTGCTTGATAAAGATGTCAATTCACTACGCAAAAATTGAGTTGGTCAAGTTTTCTGTTCTCCTGTCACTGCTAATAAGAATGGGGATATCATACATGTACACTTTGATAATAGAGAAAGAGGAGAGTGATGCTGAAGGTAGATTGAGTTTCATACATGCTACTATTCATCATACACCTATTTTAATTTTGAACATTTATGGCCCTACTGGTGCCGATGTACAATTATGGCAACGAATGTCGGTTATGATACGTTCCTGCTCAAATGTAAATTTTTTAGTAGGTGGAGAGTTTATTTGATTATGGACCCTTTTTTAGACAGAAAACCTCAAGTTAAATATGTTCCTAATAAGATGCAGAAAACATTTGCACGATCTATTCACTCCAGAGATCCGGTGGATGCTTGGAGACTGTACAATCTAGATTCTCTGGAATACACTTTCTATTCACCAACTCATAAATCCCAATCCAGAATTGATTACATATTTCTTTCCCCTCCTATAATTTCTGCACTTATTCATGGTGAAATCGGGTCTATACTCATTTCAGATCATGCTCCGGTTGTAGTTGATCTTGACTTATTACCGGAATCTTCAAGATCTAACAGATGACGTTTTAACAATAGTCTACTGAAGGATAAGGTTTTTGTACAGTTTTGAATGTTTTCTTAAAGAGTTGTTCACTTTTAATAACACTCCTGATCTCCCATTTCATGTAATTTGAGATGCTTTTAAGGCATCGGCACAAGGTCATATAATTGACTATGTTTCATCTAAAATGTAAAAAGCCCTTAAGGAATCTTCACTTTTTAAAAACTTCTATTAAACAATTGGAGCATTAATATTTTACCACTAAAAATGATATTACATTAAAACTTCTAATGCGAGCCAAATTCGAATTAAATAAAAAATCAACGGAAGAAGCTTCTGGAATGTTGTTAAAGATTAATTACAAATTCTATGGAGGGCGTAATAAAGCTGGCAAGTTACTTGAAAGAT
This sequence comes from Calotriton arnoldi, assembly GCA_963921515.1. Lineage (NCBI taxonomy): Eukaryota > Metazoa > Chordata > Amphibia > Caudata > Salamandridae > Calotriton > Calotriton arnoldi. The sequence goes on along the minus strand of CAWUFW010000959.1, from coordinate 3,322,475 downwards.
AAATCTCAGAAGTCTAAAATAGTTAAGATTATAGATAGAAGTAATGGTCCATATTTTAATGATACTGAAATGTTGAACTGTTTTACTGATTATTATACAACCCTAAATACACCTGATTATTTCCCTTTGGATGAGGCACTGGATTCTTATTTTAATTCCCTTTCACTGTGACAGCAGCTGGTACTGAATTTTATTCTTGTTTTTCACATCTTTTGTCCCACATTAACATACCTTATATCAGTATTTTCTTACTCATAATGAAGCCCACAGCACTTTTTTGGAAGCCATGATTTGCCTAATCCCCAAAAAGATAAAGATTCTTCCTCTTGTGCCAACTATAGACCTATTTCTCTTACTAATTTAGGGGCTCATCACGATGACGGACGGAAGCCCATCTGCGCTGGTGGCGGAAAACGTCCAGTTTCCCGCTCCAGGTGTGGTCATTGCGACCACCAAATCACAGTGGTCCAACAGTGGCCTTTTACCGTCTGCCACGGTCTGTCAGGCTTCGCACGTTTTGTGCGTACGCAAGGGTGGCGGACGGAGCAAGCAGAGCAGGACCGGCGTGTGGAAACACGTTCTGTCCGCCAACCAGATTACGATGTTGCAAACAGCCCTTCCCACCGCCGCGTAAAAACCACCATGTTGCGGATGGCGGAAATACAACAACGGAGAGGAAGAGCTGATACAGAAGCCATCCAAACCACCGGAGCCGCCATGGATCCAGCGCCACAGGCCTCCCCGCTGCTCTACCTGCTGCACCTCCAGCAGATAAGACGCCGCCGTGCTCAACAGCAGAGGTACGTACCAAACATCTCCACGCATGCAACCCCTGAACAACTACAACTCCCAGCAAGCATGGCGGCACCACGACGAATGTGGCAACCCGCCAAATACAAAAACCGAGGCTCACCCAATCCCCATGAGGGACCCTCGGTGCCCCAGAAGGCAATTGGGGCCAATGACGAGCCCTGCAGTAGCAGAGGGCGCACACCGCAATATCAAAATATGTACGCCAAAGGCCCCCATTGGCTGATGGCTCATCTGCATAGTGTGTGCCACACCGCAGCGGCCCGGAAGCTGCGACCGCAAACCTGCAACATCCAATTGGAGCCAATGCGTGTCATCGCTGCGGATGCCAGCTAACGCGCATGCAAACACATTCTGCATGTGCATTGGCGCCCTGCGAATTACATCACACATCACAGCTCATTTGCCTAAAGTGATTGGTGCACCCCATGTGTAATGTTGTGGGGCACGAGGCCCTCATGCACATAAAGTAACCACACAGACACTGTACTTGTATGGGAGAACTGTCCCAGGGCACGTGCGTCCGGCCCCGTTTGTTGGCAGGGTCACAGGTCCAGTGAGGCCTGTGCTGGGTGGCTGTGGGGTGGGGGGTAAGCCTGCCCTCTGGGAGTGGCTGGTACATCAGAACAACTAGAACAGTGACCAGCTGCTCACTACACTGTGAAGGGATGAGGAAGTGTGACCTGTGAGTCAAGTCTTCACACACATGGTATGTCCAAGAAAGGAGAGTGAAATTACATACATTGTCATGCCTCGTGGCCAGCATGGACTGAAATGAGGGAAGGAGTCAAAAAGGACAAAGGTCTCTCGCACTGTACCAATGTTGTGTAATGAAACATCCAACCTGTGAACATCGCTTGTATATCCCTTGACATCTGACTGGCGTCTCTTGGCCAGGGGTCGTCCTGTGAAGGGCCAGTGACGTTGGCAGACAATCTGAGGTGTCAATTGTCTGCAAATCAGACATACTAGTAATCCCTAGCGCTCCCAACACACGTACTGGTGTGGCGTGCAGTGTGCCTAGCTGCCATTGCCTGCAAATGTTCCCACACACGTCCTGAGTCATATGCTACTCCAGACCAAACGCCCTCAAAAATCCTGCCCACCAGTATGGATGACATGTGATTACCACACCTTGTAAACCTCATTGGCTTTCGTGACATTCCCTATAGACTGATGTACTTACATACTTGCATGACTGATTGTCTCTGTACAATGTGTGCGTGACGTAAAGTACTGTCACACCCTTCACTGATATCAGTAGCGCCAAACAAGAAATGAATTGCACATGAGCGAGTGGCCATGGAGAGATGAGGACCGCCGGACGAGGGTGGCAGAGAGGGAAGCCAAGGAGGAGGGCATGAAGGAGAGCATGAGAAGTGTCACTTGCCTGATACTCCCACCTCAGGTAACCTCCTCCTCCCATCATGAGGACCCTTCATGGATAAACACACTTCATGAGAGTGATAACATCTAGAAAGAGAATATGGAAGGAAAGAATGCGTCTACCTGGCCCTTGTAAAACTGAGGAGAGATAAAGGAGGGCCCTGAAGCAGGCCTGGCGAGAGACATAATTGACAAATCGGGCACGCAGTGGCCCACCCGAATGCCTCCTTGGACCACACAAATAAAGATCCCTGGAGCCGGCCCTGCCTGGGAGGCATACCAAATGTTGATGGGAGCCATTGATGGTACACACATTGGCCGCGTACCACCACAGGCAAGTGAACCCATCTATAGGATCCCCAAACACTACCACTACATCATCGTGCAAGTGGTACGACAGGCGGAGCAGATCATCTCACACGTGTGTGCAGAGTATCCGGGGTCGGCACATGACTGCTACATCTGGCGGACCAGCAACATCACCCCCGCTCTCAACCCACACATGCCCAGTGACGATGACAGTGGTGAGGAAGAAGGCCTTGACCTGCGTCAACAGCTCATCGTCAACTACTTCCGTTGAGTGTGATTCAACAATGATCGACTATGACTGTGTCTGTGTGCCTTGCTGTTGTCTCACAGACTTTGACAAATGTTCATGAGATTTCATACACATACTGGACTATGCGCAGGATTTGAGAACCTGTGCATGCAGGGACTGAGCACAACGAAGCACCCTACGCACAGGACACCATTGCCATACTGCCTCACTTGCTCTCCTACTCACTCTGAGGCATTCAAGCGCCTGTACACAAGCAGACAAGTCGAAGACCAGAAACGTTTCCAAATGTGAAGTTTTTACTACAGTGTCAAAGCATGCAACATACGTGCCACAACAGGTTGAAAATGCATGAGTACCCAACCAGTAACCACAGTGCCATGTCCATTTAACATGAAGCAAGATGTCGCATCAATAATCACTCTGGACGTAGAACCATGAGCATATCCCCCCTCCCCTTGCAGGTAGGAGTTGTATGGGATGTTCCTGGTCTATGGGCTTTGTCAGCAGAACCCATTCCTCTGCCTATGTATGGTGGCATTTGCAACACATTTTCTGTGTCCATCTCATCACTGGATGGATCACTCTCCAAGTGTGGGGCATCTAGCCCGCATTTCCATGTCATTCAAAGGGGATATATGTCCTCTTGCAGCTGTGAGACTTGGTTGGGTCGGGGTGCCAGGGCCACACCAGACCAGAATGACAAGGGACAATGTCCTCCGACCACAGACAGAATGTACAGACAGTACTCTAGGCCCGCGCAGAGGACAAGCTCTGTGGACACCTCTCATGTGACAGACATATACTAAGGTACTTGCAGGGCACAGGTCCCAAAAAAAGAAGTGGGGGGACTGACCAAGTAAGACATAATGCAAATGACCTCACAACATTACAACGTAGCGCTAAGAAAGAAGTAAAATAGTGCGACAGAAATGATTTGTGCAAATACTGGGACAGACGGAGAACGACCTTTACAACGTGGTCGTTACACCGCGGTATGTTTACATTGCGGTCATTACAACGAAAGTCGTTACAATGACTTGCGCTGGATGGCACTCTAAACTAAGGAATAGTATGATTTACTATTCCAACACCTTCCCTACTGTTACATAGGCTGGAGTTGGAATAGTAAATCATACTATTCCTAAGTCCAGCGCCCTCCAGCGCAAGTCGTTGTAATGACTTGCGTTGTAACGAACGCGATGTAAAATACCGCGTTGTGAATGTATGCGATGTAACGTCATACATTCGGACAGACTAACCCATCTGACAGTCTCACAGTGTCTGCATTGATACACATGGACAGAACACAGGCAAAAGCATGCCTCCCTTAAGTCCCTGTGAACAGAAGGCAAGCTGTGTGCCTATGTTTCCCTATGTGGCATCCACATTCAAATGTAAGGTTCAAGGCGGCCCCCAGTCAGCATGTACAAACAAAAGGAGGCCGGATGGCCCCTTTACTTCAGCCCGGCTGGAGGTGAAAAAAGGCTCACTCGCTGCCTGCACGTTGCTGCAGGGAAAGGAGAGCAGTCAACGTGCAGGTGCTGCTGAACGTGTCCTGGTAACTGGAGAGTACACCGGGACAAGTTATGCATATTCCTGTGGGGACCAGCGTCCTGGCAGGGGGGACGGCGTCCACCCGTGTAAAGAGGGGGGGGACGCCATGTACCTGCGTGTACACCCGACTCGAGCCCTGGGTACTTGCAAAACAACAACACCATGTAATCTTCGTGCGCCACATCTGCATAATGGAAGCCGGGCTCATGCCAGACGACAATGTCCACGACGGTCAGATGACAGACTCCACTTGCTCCGGTCTGTGGTACCAAGCAAAACAGCCCGCAGAGCTCAGCATAGTCCAAGCCAATGTCGACAGGGCTAAAGTCAGAGAGCTGGATGACAATTCCCGTCAGGAGGCGTGAAGAAAGGGAAACGAAAATTGAATCAGTCACCAACAGTCCCTGTTGCTGTTAAGTAGTTACGAATCCAAGAAGGCACAGGCAGCTTCGAAGGCAATCAGTTCCAAAAGATGATCCAAATCATCTTCAGCAAAGAGGACCGCCATCCAATCCAGAAGTATGAAGGAACAGATGTGCTCCTCGCACCACGAGGTAGAAAGGAGCATCCCATCGCAACCTGGGAGAGGTTCGATGTAGGCATTGCACAGGAGCCATTGCGCTAGCGCACAGGCGCAGCTGTCCGCATGCCTGACACATTGTAAGGCATCCCATAAACGTGTCTCACCGAAGCAGTCTTGCACGTGGACCAACAAAGGAGTCACCCACAGCTCATGATCCAGGTCAGCAAGGTATGTGTTTGAAAGGCAGACATCCATGGCCCACTCAAACAGACATCTCCTGCAGGAAAAGACAGGTTGCACGCAGGTGAAATAGGCATTGCGGAACGTTAGCCCATAACTGATGCCCAGCACAGCCAATGGGACACATCCAAAGAGAAGCTGCATGCGGGCACGGTACAGTTGCTACTGCCCGGGCTCGGCCTGGACCACAGGACGGTCAGACATGGCGTGAGAGCAATCTCAGAACCAGTGCTCAGCTGTACAGCAAAAGTAATGAATTGAGACTGCTAAATGCAGTGTGCAAATTGGAGCAATCACACCCGGTGGTACTCCCAGAAAAGCATGGAAGGAAGGGACAAGGCCAGAGCCCACAAGTCTGATAAAAAGTGTGCAACGGCCTTCAGCATCAGACGCTATCAATAATTTGTGTGTCAGTTCACCGCGAAAATAGTGGGAGGGCCGTGTTCAGCAGTGACTGAATAGCGCGGGACGGTCAAGACACCTGCAATTCGAAGGTCTCCGGTCTGGTGTGGGAGCGACTACTTGCCTAAACAGAGGCCCATTGTGCGTGCACACTTATTGAAGTATGCTTTCGCTGTGTGAATGTGAGACCACAAATGACTATCCACAATAACTCATGGGGTAGTTAGCTGAACATTGCCACAAAAGGACACGTCGTGCAACAGATCCTATATACGTGATGCCTGGCCTGTGCACGCAGCTGTTGTGCTCATGCAGGAACAGCGAAGTGCGTTTTGAAACCAGATTTGGCGTGTGCATGTTGTCAGGGACTGGTATTCATGTGGTTGAACCTGCATAGATCGCACGTGTATTCAGAAAATCCCTGTGCAACAGTACTTGAGTGTGTTAATGCGACAATGTCCACATCGTCCACATGACAGGATGTGGTGTGATGCTGGCTCCTGTGGGCACAGTGCTAAAGATTTCATTGGTCTGCGCTATGTGATCTGTGACAACTTCCGTCATGTCCATGTTTGTTGGTACTTACCAGCCTCCAGTCCCCCCTCGATTCATGTGAGGCTCTCCGGATGCATTATGGCAGGCACCTTCTCCTCCCATTCAGTGAAGGTTGGTGGTGGGATGGGAGGGCCGCCACCAGTTTTCTGTGCCGCTGTGTCGTTCCTCTGGGCCCGTAGCTTGAGACAGCCCTTGGTGTCGCATCACCGCTTCCTGATGTCACGCACAGTGCGTACGGTGGTCCCTACGGCATTGACTTTGCTGTGGATCTTTGCCTGCATCTGATTCTTGCGCGCAGGTGGGGTGTGTTGAACCAGGTGCCCGAACAAACGTGGTTCTGCCCTGATTGTCTTGTCTACCATCACTTTCAACTCTGAGTCAGTGAAGTTAGGCATTTTCTTGGGGGGCATGGTGCAAATGAATGAGGGGTGCAGGGTGCAAGGTGATGTTGGAGATATGTGTAATGTGTGAGGTGTGTGGGTGAAAGTGGTGTTGTGTGGAGATAGCTGGATGTGATGTTGTGCAGTGTGAGTCAATGGTGTCCTGTCTTTCTGTCTCGGCTTGTGGTGTGCAAAGGCTGCAGGTCCAGGTACGGGTTGGTTTTCTACTGTGGTATGTGGCTTTCACTACCAGGAGCACTACCAGGAGCAAGTTGGGGTGTGTTATTGTGGCATGTGTTGTGGTTGTGGGCGGCAGGGGGTACAAGCACACTTCGGGTGTTGTTGTGAAGTTGGTTCCGTCCGCCATTCATTTGGCCTATGTGCGTGCGCGGCGGTCGGACGCAGTGCTCGGTCCACCAGCTCCGCATTCTCATCGTTTTTGGCCGTGCGGTCATGCCGCGGCATGGGTGGCCTTTTCAGGCCTTTGCACAGCTTTCCCCGTCCGACACGGTCGGATTTGCAGCTTTTCCGAACGTGGTGGGCGGTCTTTTGTGGTATCCTTCCGCCGCGGTGGGATTCTGCGTACATTGCATCGTAATTTGTCCGACGGAAATGCCGCGGGTCATGCGGGGGATTCTTCCTGATTCCATGGCGGTCGGAGGGCTTTTCCGTCCGTCATCGTAATGAGCCTCTTAGACTGTAAACGTTTTGCCAAAATGGTAGCCATTATGATTCATACTCCTATTCCAGATATGGTAGGTTTAGAGTAAACTGGATTTGTAAAAGGTAGACACATGACTGATAATTCTAGAGTTTTTCTGGACATTCTACACGTTGCTTCAGCTATTAATACGCCTATGGCTGCCATAACTTTAGATGCCGAAAAGGCTTTTGATCGTGTCCATTGGCGATTTATTATGCGTGCTCTTGAGTGGCATGGCTTCAGTCCAACTTTTCTCAAATATATAGCTATATTATATTCCTCCCCAAAGACATCTGTATTTCCTAATGGTGTCCAGTATTCTTATTTTTCTCTTTTAAGGGGCACCAGGCAAGGATGTCCCCTGTCTCCTTTACTCTTTATATTGTCCTTAGAACCATTTTTGCATACTCTATGGCACTCCTCTTCCTTTCATGGATTCCGCCATAAAGAAACTGAAATTAAATTCACAGTCTATTTGGATGATGTGGTCCTTTTTGTATCAGATCCCCAAATGTCAATACCTGGCTTTGCTAATCTTTTAACATCTTATTCTGACTTAACCGGATATAAACTCAACTTTTCAAAATCTGAGGTTCTTCCCCTTAATAAATATTGTTTAAAAGATATGTTTTTTTGGCACGGAGTTCAAATGGAACTCACACTCTATTAAATGTTTGGGAATTAAATACTCTACCTCAGTTGCAAAAAACATTCAGATTAATTTAGATGATGTCCAACATAAGATTATTCAAATGACAGAAAAATGGTCCCCTTTGTATTTGTCTTGGTGGGATGCTGCTGCCCATCATGAACTTTTATTTGTCCATGTTACCTGTTAAACTTCCTTTAAAATTTTTTAAGGCACTTAATAAATCACTTGGGGCCTTATTACGATGTCGGGCAGACGTACCGTTGCAGAATCAGGACTGATCAACCTCCGGTAGGCGGTCCCGACCGCAGTATTACTTTGCGGCTGCACATGTTGCGGTCGCACACTCTCATTTCTCTATGGGAGCTTGTGCTGTGGTCAGAAACCGGCCGCAGCACAAGCTACCATAGAGAAATAGGAGTTTTTGTTAATCGCTGCACCACACGCTGCCTGCTACTCGGGCAGGGATTGACAGGGGGCCACCATATGTGCCACCCAGGCCCCAAAAGGAGGTCGCTGTTGCAAGGGGGGGCCTGCTAGGGGCCCCCAAAGTCGTTTTCTGACATGCTTTTCATGTTGGAAAGCCCGACATGAAAAGCCTGTGGGAAACCGACATCGTAATCCCAACGGCAGAAAAGTTGTTCTTAAGGGATTACGTGCCGGTTCCGACTGGCCCGTCGGAAGCCAGCCGGAATGACCGGTCAGTTTCAAAATCGACCGCCGTATTCGTAATACACCGGTCTGAATTGAAACTGAAGATGTCAGTTGGAAAGACTCCGACCAGAGGTCACCATTCCCTTTCCACTCTCTAGTACATTTTTCAAAACCCCTAGCGCCTTCTCCTCTCCTCCTATTAAATACTCTATCATACTATCTTCTTGTATTTTGACACGACCCGTGTCTCCATTGCAGGAATTTCTGGAATCTTCTATTTGGCATAATAAATTTATCAAATTATCTAATTGTACAATTTTTTTTTTTAAACAATGGGTTATCAAGGGCATAATTCAGGTTAAATAATTAATGTGTGGAATGATTCCTCTTTCTTTCTTGGATATTCAAACTAAATTTGGTCTTTCTTCTGCTTGCACTTCCAAGTATGAGTTTCTTCAGGCTGCCCCATTGCAATCTATTTCCCTGCTCAAGCAAATACAATCTCCTACTCTCGTCCCGCCTCCTGAACCAATGAATCTTTCTCCTCCACCCAAAGCATCTTGCATATACAAGTATCTACATTACATGACTCCTTCTCGTCCAACATCTAAAACTGAATTATTGTGGGAGACAGACCTTCAGAATTTCTTTTCTTTAAAGATCTGGGGATCAATTTGGAATAAGGTGCATCATGCCTCTTGTAATGCCAGTACTACACAAACCCTTTATTATTTTATAATAGTGTTATGTTCCATATAGGTACCCTAATATAGGCTCAGGTAGTCACCTAACCCTTCACCTATATTCTTCCCTACCATTGCACTACATAACGGTTCTTAGTACTGACCTTTTACCTAGTTACTGTAATGTCCAAAGATGACATGGGGTTTTCTCCGAAAAGCTTAAGCCTCATTCATTATGCATGAGGATTCTTGGAATCACAGCAGAACAGCAGGCCTACCATCTCCTGCATAATAACTATGTATGAGGGTCATTCCTTCCGTCATCCCAGTCCGACATGACACAGCAAGGTATATCCCCAGGGGGTACCACTTTGGGTATATATACATCATCTCTTGCTGAGATAGTAAGAGGAGAAAAGGACTTCCATGCCGACACACTGACGCGAGACGCTGAGGCTCCTGCATGCAGATACTCCAGCTCGCAGTGGTCTAACAACCCTTGCGGGGTGTTCAACTCGAGACCAAGATGGGGTCCCACAGTCTCTCACTTCAGGTAATGGGGTTGACTTTATCCTAGAGGGATTCTTGGTTTTAGACCCACATATATGCTAGGTGCACTTAGGTACATCTAGTTAGGGAGTAGGAGTACGCATTTTACTACTGTCATGTATTTTATATACTTGCCTGTATTCATTGTTTTAGCACAATGGTAGAAATCTACCATCCTTTTACTCTGTTAGTGCTTATAATCATTTATATCTGTTACTGTCTAGTGGTTGTTTCAGCACACCTATTTAACACTAGAATGATGCTGGTTCAATAAATGCTTATTGAGAAACGTCCCCACTGTTTATTCTGTGTATCTCTCTGGGACGAAGTAAGCACGAGTGACTGAGCGAAGAGTAGCAACACTGTTTCCACGATCCTGAGGGATCAGGGTTGTCATGTTCGATAGTTGCCAAGAACTATTCTCTCCTTGGTAAGAGGAGTTTCTAGTGGCACTATGAGCTAGCTAGAATACAGGCTGACATATTCGGTAGGGGTGTCCAGAATCAGTCTGAGTCCAATCCTACAGTATATGTTGTCTGAACGCGCAGATGCTATATAGATTTATAGGAACTACACGATAATAGGTTGTATATTACTCCACTTTCCTTACATAAATACGACCCAATTCTTCCAAACACATGTTGGTCTTGTAATTCCCTCCCCGGCACATATTTACATTTGTTTTTTCATTGTCTTAAAGCCTTTTGGTTTCAGGTGTGTCTGTCTATCTCCACTATTTGTTCTATTGATTTTCCTTTTGATATTCAACACATTTGTTGGGACGCTCCTCAAGCTTTTGGTCAGTTAATTCTAAACTAGGTAAATTTGTGGACACTTTAATCGCCATAGCATTTCAAGTCATTACGCCCAGCTGGAAAAATTCTAATAATATTAGGATTACTAGTTGGTGGAATCTTCTTTGTTCTCATCATAGACTCGATACTGCATTGGTTACTTCTACATTACAGGTGATTAAGAAGGATTTGTTTTGGTCACCTGTTACTGATTATTTAAACAAAAATCATAAACCTTCCAAGAACTCTACGATGGTCTTTCAGTCTCCATGATCTTTTTCTTAACCCCTTTACCGCGGCCGAAATTCTGCCGCAGTGCGGCGGCTTTGAAGAGTGGGCGGGGCCACGTCGGCCAACGGACGTGCGCAGCACTACGGAGGTAGTGCTCGCGACGGCCGTTGGACGACAGAAGCAGCGAACGGGTTAATATTTACTTCACCTTTTCCTATTTATTATCATATTTAGTAAATATAACATAACCTATGTTAATATATAAGTTTATTATAAGATATAAGTTTATTATGTGCAGTGTATATTTCTTACACCCTCATTCATTCTTTCTTTTTTCTCTTTTCTTCTTCTTTCCATTCTTCCTTTTCTTTATTTTCTTTCTTTTTCTTCTCCACGCATTATAAAATATAAAATGCGATTTTTAAATATGCACAGAATTAATATATTATTGTAATTGGTTCACTGTATATTTTAGATTCTTTCTTATTTCGTATTTTTTCTTGTAGTATTCTTATGGCATTATTCTCTGACATAATTCTGGATTTTTAATTTTATAAGGAAACTCTGTACATCTGTAACTTTATTTAATAAAGATTTTATTAAACAAAAGAATGAATCCCCAGATTAAGTACTCCGTGTAATTTACAAAGTTTGTGTATTTTTCAAACTAATCCAGGGCACCACATTTACACACACAGGGGCAGATTTATCATCCTTTCAGGCAGCACAATGCAGCAAGCCACCTTGCTGTGCTGCGCTGTGCCAAAGTGAAAGGGCAGGAATGTGCCATATTTGCCATTATACAGTGCATTCCTGTCCTTTCCTAGCGCTGGCACACTTTTGGCTTCCTAGCACCAATGCAGGCACCCTTGCATCATGTTACAAGGGTGCCTGCATTGTAGGCAGGGTTGTTTCTGCGCAGGAAGGGACTCTTTCCTGCACAAAAGCAATCCTGGAAGGCATTTTCCTCTTTCTATGTGTGCTGCAGAATGCAGAACCCAAAATGTATGAAAATTGATAATCCCGCCCTCCAGGTAGAAATGGTGCATGGAGGATAGGGAGTATGTATTCAAATCTACTTTTTTCAATACCTAATTTATTTTAGGTCCACAAAAAGCTTTGTTAATCGGGACCATCATAAGTTTTAGCATAAACAGCTGAAAACAAAATAGGTGAAATACAGAACATGGGAAAATACAAAACAGAAGTGAAAATTGAACATGGGTGCATATAAAATGAATAGTGAAAATACCATGGAAATGAATAATGAAAAGTAATGAATGTGGAATAGGAGTAAATATAGAATTGAAAAGAACATACAAAACAGTTGATTATAATGCGCTACTGTATATCACAGATGACTGAATGGAGACATTCAGTGAATATGGAGTAAGAATCAATATACAACTGGCTGAACAAGGAACGTCAGTAAATAATGTATTAAGTATGGGCAGTAGCGGCTCGCAGAGGGAGTGCTGCGGGCGGTGGGGCGGGGAAGGGGCTGGGTGGGGGGATAGTGGAGTCGGACATACGACGGCCAGGAGTAAAGTAAGTAAATAAATAAATAAAACTACTTACCTTGCGCTCGCTGCATCGCCAACTCGGCGATGCAGCGAGCGCAAGGTAAATAGTTTTATTTACTTACTTTACTCCTGGCCGTCGTATGTCTGACTCCACTACCCCCCACCTTGACCTCCCCCGCCCCACCGTCCCGCAGCACTCCCTCTGCGAGCCGCCACTAAGTATGGGAAACAAGTGAATGTGTAAAGAGTTAAAACAAGCTGGATGTAAATAAGAAGTACATTACAAAAGGAGTAAATACAAAACATGTGAATGAATATTGAAAAAGAATACATTTTAACATCAGTGTCAGTAGAATATAGGGTTGAAACAACAAATAAATGTATCTAGAAGTACAGTAAGCAATCAAAAGAGCTGATTTGAGAATTGTATTGATTATACAAAAAGAGGTGAATGCACAAAATCTGTTAATATAAAACAGGAGTGTTTATAAAGAATATGGAAGAAAGATGAAAATATATAAGAAACAAGTAAACGACAGGAGTGACACAGAAAAAGAGTGAAAATAAATCAGGATTTAATATTGAATAGAAGTGAACATAAAACAGGAATTAACATGGCACAGTAGTGAAATAGGTTAAAAGAGGTAAATGCAGAACAGGAACAAATATAGAATAAATGCGTGGGCATATATATATATACACACACACATATATATATATATATATATATATGTGTATATATATATATATATATATATATATATATATATATAAACAAAGTGTTTTTGTTTTGCTAATAACCGTTTGACAAATGTTCACGAAATTTTCATAACTAGCGTACAACTTCCTTAAGCTGCTCTCTGGAAATTTTTGGGGTGACCCATCAAGCATGGGCGAGTAAAAGGGGGGTCCCAAAACGTTTTATCCCTATTCAATTGCTATTGGGATTTTTTTTCCTTTTTTAGGCACCACTATAGCCCGAACAGCTGAACAGAATTACACCAAGTTTTGCAGAAAGGTAGATCTTGGTCTAGAAAGAGACCTTTTTGTAATTTTGTGTAAATCTGTTCAGTAGTTTGGGAGTTATTAGAGAAAGAAATGTATAGATATCAAGGGACACGGATCCTCCATGGATCCGTGGATTCGAAGCCCAATTGGAAAAAAAACCCTCACCTTCTAACACACCATACCCCCGCCGCACACAGCCTTGGGCCGCCTGGGGTTGGATGCATGCTGGGGGGATTGGCAAAACGTGGTGGTGGTTGTATTAACGTACGGTAATTCTATATATCACTTTATATTAAAAAAAAACATAGAAATTCACTAAAAAACAAAGGTTACAGGGGTGTTATAGTTAGGTTGACGTTCTATCCCAAACAAAACCATAGGCCACGAGTTGATAGTTTGTTGACATAACTATAAGTACAACTATAACTGTTGAATTTCTGTAGTTTTGTTTGGGTAAAACATCAACCTAATTATAACGCCTCAGTAACCTTTGGCTTTTTCAGTGAATATATTTATATCTAATTTACATGGAGTAAATTTTACAGGACAAGATTTATGTGGATATAAATGAATGTAGAACATTGGTAGACATAGGAGGTGTGAGTGCTTACAGAAAGTTATGACTATAAAATGGGATGAAAACGCAACACGAGGTACAATCGGACAAGAATGAATTAAAAGAAGAGGAAAGACGAGAGACCAGAGAACAGCGATGAATAAAGGATCGTGGTGAAGGTTGCTTTAAAAGTGTTAGACTGTAGACGTAATAGGGCCTCGTCTTTATAGGATCAGAAACTGTAAACAAACTTAGCTCCTTGCGCCGGCATCTGTAGGAAGAAGCCTCAGATAACCTCAGAGACTGAGGGGCTTATTTACAAGCCCCTTGCGCCGCCGGTATGTCACTTTTCTCTACTTTAAAAGTGACGACCGGAGACGCAAGGGCTTGTAAATACGCCACCGAGAGTGCGTCTTTATAGCGCCTGAAAACAGAAAAACTGTGCTATTAAGCGCGTTATTATTATTATTGTTGATGTTGTTATGATAACTAATAAAATGAATGATAATTATTACAGACTGATTTTGTGTGGAAGGTCAGATGCTTTTGTTTCTGTGCTCTGCTTTGAATTTTCGTCTGGCAGAAGCGCCGAACACTTGGGAGTGATTTATAACCTGCCTCGCTAGATTGCATTTAAATCATTACAGTAAATCATAAACACTACTCTTTTTACTTCTGCAGATTTCGATTTCCAACATTCGCTTATGTAAGGGCGAGGCGAGTCTAACAAAGAAACAGGTAAAAGAAGGAAGTGACGCGGGCTTACCTGTTGGAGCGTGCGGTCTGACAGGATGGAGGCTTGTGATGAAAGGAGTTCTCCCCGATGTGGCGGGTGGCCCGGAGTGCTGGGCGAGAAGTCCGCGTGGCACCTGTTGGCAGGACTCCACGAGTGATGCTTCTTTGAGGAGGCAGGGCTGGGGAATCCCTTAAAAGACGCCCTCCTCCCTTCAGGGATCTGAGATGAGCAGCATGACTCTGGTCGGGGGTGGGGGGCGGGGTTGGTTGGTGGGCAGTGTTACTGCTCAAGAACTATAAAACGTGCGCCACACATTTGCACCCAGCCCTCAGAAAGAAAGGGAAATCGCTCATCTTCAACCAGTTATGTAGTAAGTGCCTAGAGGCGATTCACTGTGGATCACTGATGCCGACTCCTCCTTTTCTTAGAGGTCTGCCTCTGTGAAGGAAAGGCACCCGGCCTTTAGAAAGAAACTGGCACCGCACCTTTTGGAACACTTATGCAGCCACTGCTTCCACCACGAAGCGCTTCGAGGTCATTCAGTGTGATTAAGTGCTACAAAAGAATTCTTTGTCAGAGGTCTACCTCTGCAAACAGCGGCAGGCAGTGTTCGGGGAGAAAGTGAAAATGCCCCTTATGGAAAGCTTATTGCAGCCACTGCCTAGCCAGGAAGTGCCCCGAGGTGATTTGATGTGGCCCCACAAGTGTCCTGCCCCAGAGGTCTGTCTCTGTGAGGAAAGGGAGCATAGAAACGCACCTCGTCGAGCCCTTATGCAGCCACGGCTTCAGCCAGCAAGCGCCAAGAGGTGATTCGATGTGTTTTTCTCCGCTACACAAGTCGCGTGACTCTGGGCTTCGCCGTTATAAAGGAAGGCAGCTGACTGCCTCCTGCCTGCTAGGAGCAGCTCCTGGTTGCGGCAGAAGTGCGATGACAGGCAGCTTTGTAAACAGGGGCTTGGCCCGCGCTCAGCTCTGCTCGGGTTAGGCTATTTTTAATGAAGGGATTTCAGCCTACCAGAGGGGATGTCAGAATGTTTCAGGAAAAAAGCCTCAAAGATAGAAGCGACTGGCTTCCTGCTTGAGACGCGTAGAGGGCTTCTGGGCGCACGAGATGCTATGTTGGTTCATTTATTATACGGTAACACTTACCTTACAGACGTGTACACCTGTGTTAACTTGCAGTGTCAGCAAATGACAAGCACCTCATGTAGAAATCTGTAGAAAAACTCAGCGGGTTGAGCGTCTATTGCAGAGCTATGCGCATAATATAGCTGTAAACACGGGGCTTATATATGAGAGTTTCGTCACGTTTGCCCCACACAACGTAGTACATGTGTAACACAAACTTCTACGTCAGCTTTTTGAAGCCACGCAGAGGCACTTTCTGGAGAATCTGGAGAAATTCAACACTGCGCAAATCGCTGCGTTGCATTACTCTGCCCTGGGAAGGCGTTCCATGGGCATTGCGTGGTTGTTCTCACACAACTCCCATGGATTTTGACGCATACGACCTGGGGATGCGCCAACATCTTACACCTTCCCAGGGGAGGCGTAACGAGAAGAAATATCTCTATTTCTCCTATTTCACTTTCTATGTGTGCTGCATTCACAGCTAGAAAGAGGAATATGCCTTCCAGGATTGTTTCTGTGCAGGAAGCAATCCTGCATGCAGCGCAGGCACCCTTGAACCATGGTGCAAGGGTGCTTGCGTTGGAGCTAGGCTGGCACAAGGGTGCCAGCACAGGGAAAAAGACAGGAATGCGCCGTATTGCCTTAAATATGGCGCATTCCTGCCATTTGTCACGCAGCGCAGCAAGGTGACTTGCTGCGCTGCACTGCATGACATTCTCAAAAATAGGTCCTAAAGTAACACAAGGCAGCACATAGTGCCTGCCTTGCATTACGTTGCATCGGGGAGGGGTTCCATGGCTAGAGTGTGGGTGTTCCCATGCATCCACTCATGGATTTTGGTGCATTCTCAGATTTGCTAAAGCTAGGAAACATAGGAGTGCGTCGAAATGCAACACCTCCCTGAACCAGACATAACAAGGAGAAATGGTTCACATCTTAGTTAATATAGCGCATTTTTTCTGTCACCCTTTCATGCAACGCAGCACAGCAACTTTGCTTGCTGCCGTGCGTTGCGTGAAAAATTAGTAAATCTGCCCCTGGTGCTTATACCGAGGGTGACTGTCAGTTAGTGCTTGTTTTTCAGTCAGAGGCACTGAGCATGCTGGGACTAACAAGGTCTGCATGTATAATGGCAGGAAGAGAGACCACAAAACTCTAGCATTATTATAGAGCTCTTAGGTTTCCCAGGTCCAGGCTGAGTTCAGGTTCTTGCTCTGCATGCTGGGATCTACAATTATAGGTTAATAATTGGATAAATGAAAATACAAGCTCCAGAAGGAAAATCACAAACCTGGACTGTATGAGCTACTCACACAGGGACCTGTGAAACTTTTTTTTTTTTTTCTTTTAAACTTTTATTAAGAAATTAGGCATGGATACAAAAAGGTCATAACAATACATCTGTACTCAAAATTAAAGGTGCATTAAGACATCGGGGTTCTCTTATCCCAATATAATAGCGTGAGCCGCGGAGGGACCTGGGAAACTTGAGAGTGGCATGGTTAGTGCTGCTGGCTAAGAAAATAGTCCAGGCTGAAGGTCACCATTGTCACATAGCACAAGTTAACAGTTATGGTGTAACCTGTTGGACACAGGCTTAATATCCTTTTGAGTCAGTTTCACCATCCTCAGGTCAATAAAATCGGCGTGTTACAGTAAATACAGCACTGCTTTCCCCCTTTCAAATTTTGGCATGTCTGACCTGACGACATTTATGAAGCAGGAGGTATTTAACCCACCTAGTAATGATTGGGGGCAGCATATACCACCCAACTTGGAATTCTGAACCCTGCGCAATGGTCAGAAAACACTGACCCACTCATAATCAGGTCCTACTACAGATTTTGGTGTGTTTTGCACCAAAATCCACGTTATTCCCAAAAACCTCAGAATAGGAATTATTTATTGTACCAGATAAATTCCAAACACCGCAAGTCAGATTTTATGAGTGGCAATGAATAGCACCTACTCCTCCAACAAACGTGGAATCAAGGCACATGTAGGTTAGCAATCTATTATACTTTTATAGTGTGAAGATGCTGACTTGAGCACAGCCACAGTGTAACCCCATGTCACATGTAACACCTTCAGTCAGATCTGACTTTTAGTCAAAATCTATTAAATTTTCTGACTTTAGGTCCACCATGGTTATCAGGGTTGCATTGAATAACACCCACCCCCAACTCTTAAGAAGGCCTGGGTGAAATTTAAATCATGCTGTTTGCGTAATTCTGGGAATTTTGCTTTTTGTTTGTTACACAAAATACCCCAAACTGTCATCCTGGCACCTTACTACTCAGAGGTCCACAAATTTATCTTTGGAATGCCTCAAGGTGCATCCCTCAGCCTCACCCTCTTCGGCACATACAAAACCCCCCCACCCAACGTCATACGCACACACATCAACATCCTCTCCTACACCAACAATACGTATTTCATAGTCTCCCTCTCAGACAAGACCCCTACACAAAAAACAAGTTCAAACAAATCGCAAAGGTGCACCACTTAACAACAAGACAAGAAATAACTGGTCCGTGTCCATAGAGTTTTTCTTTTAGTCTCTTCTTTTATTCACAATATTCTTTTTTTTAAAAACACAGCCGACGCGTTTCGTCCAGTAATGGACTTCTTCAGGGCATGAAGGCAAGAAACCGGGCACTCGTAGGAGGTATCAGCGTCGGAGTATCCACGGTGGGTAAGTTTTACAAGTAGAATTTACACAAACTCGTTTCAGCAGGAATTAATGTAACGGAGATAAGTACGTCTCTTTAGAAGAGAGAGAGAATCCAAGGTATGATAACACCTTTCTGAACCATTTCAAAGGCCTCACCACAATAAGGTGGGCCGAGAGTAATGGGGCAATCACCCGATCCAGCCTCGATACGGCTATGATCCGACCCAAAGCACCTCCTGCAGACGCGCTCTGCAGGAGGCGCTTTGGGTCGGATCATAGCCGTATCGAGGCTGGATCGGGTGATTGCCCCATTACTCTCGGCCCACCTTATTGTGGTGAGGCCTTTGAAATGGTTCAGAAAGGTGTTATCATACCTTGGATTATCTCTCTCTCTTCTAAAGAGACGTACTTATCTCTGTTACATTCATTCCTGCTGAAACGAGTTTGTGTAAATTCTACTTGTAAAACTTACCCACCGTGGATACTCCGATGCTGATACCTCCTACGAGTGCCCGGTTTCTTGCCTTCATGCCCTGAAGAAGTCCATTACTGGACGAAACGCGTCGGCTGTGTTTTAAAAAAAAAGAATATTGTGAATAAAAGAAGAGACTAAAAGAAAAACTCTATGGACACGGACCAGTTATTTCTTGTCTTGTTGTTAAGTGGTGCACCTTTGCGATTTGTTTGAAATTGTTATAATCCTGTGTTGGATTGCACCGTGGCAGTGGTTGCATTAACAGTGTGCACACATGATTGATGGGGTATTCCCATTGGATATATAATAATTAGGGATAGCGGGTCAGGTGCTAGGCCTTTACAGGGTACACTGTCAAAAGTTTGTTCTACACAAAAAACAAGTTCACCACCTGCATGACCGAAGTCATTGATTGGATGAAAGTCAACTGTCTCAAGCTCAACACTGAGAAGACAGAAGTAGTGATCTTTAGCAGAACACCAGACAATGGGTCTCCAACTGGTGACTGGCTGAACTCAGACTCAGACCCAGCACCCACACCAGGAACCTCAAAATAATCATCAACATTAAAATGGGCATTAATGCACAAGTCAACACCGTCACTACATCCTGCTTCCACACCTTGAAGATACTGAGGAAGATCTTCAAATGGCTCCCAAGCAACATTAGAAAACGGTCCCTCATGCCCTAGTGTGAGGAGGTAGTGCCCCCCCTGCTTACAGAGAGAAAGTACCCGGGTCTGTGCAGACGACTGCTGCCGAACCTGGAAAACCTGAGAAAAAAAATGAAAGGGGTAAACCCCAGCAACCAACAACACTAACAAGGGACCGCTGTATTTCTGGACAGGTAGGCAGGACTCCTGCATGCAAGGACCAATCTAACGGGCTGAGGGATGGAGAAAAAGATGCTGCAGAACATCAAGGGAGCAACATGAGGGAGAGAGGAAAGCAAGAAGAAGAAGGAACCCACAGTCGACCTGCAAGGGAGCCACCCAATGTAGCGGAATCTGCTGAGGATGCCAATGGCCTTGATGAGACCCCTGAGACCTGGAGCGAGGAGAGGTGGAGGCCACTGGAGGACGCTGATGAGCTCAGAAGAGTTTGCTGCATAGCTGGTGAGTAACGACGGGGAGGGTGTGGGATTGTTGAAAGGGGGGAGAGAAGTCACGGTGAAGGATTGTTTTCTCCTGTGCTGCCATTTTGGGGGTTTTAAATGCGGCGGTAAAGCTCAACGCAAAAGAGCTGGAAAGCCTTCATTGCTTTGTTAACACTTTAAGAAACCTTAGTTACATGGCACTAAGAGAAGGGTCCATTTCAGACTGGACCAATTATTTGATCCAGGTGATGTTAACCTGGTGGGAATCCCCCTGGTCACTGTGGTACAACTTGGGGTGGGGAAAAACCCAGATGCCTGAAAGTCCTGGGAGAAAGGACGGGAATCCTAATTTAAATAGCGTTTCCTGGAAAAGCAGGGAACTAATTCCCTGTTCGCCGGAGAGAAGTGCATTAAGGGTGGAGCCCCTCAGCTCAAACTAGGTGCATTCTTATATTACCAAAGAGGATTATGTTTTCCTCTGATTTGATCACTAAAACGGGTGCGGTGAAGATATAAAAAAGATTAACCCAAAATACCGTCTAAATACTTACTGCTGTTTTATTTCTTAAGACTTCGGGCGGCGTCATTGTGAGGGAGGACACCTACAGAAAAGAAAGACAACCAACACATCAGTATACCATATTGACAGACAACAGTATTAATCCTCCGCTAATATTCTTATCAACCTTAATTGTTTGTGTTGTATCACAAATAAATATCAAAATTCAGAAGCCTACCCAGCCTCCGTATCCGTATATCTGTCCAACCCTCCTACACCTAGTCAACAGCAAGTCTATACCGGGATCATCAAGCAACTCACTAGAAGACTCCAACGCATCCAGAACTCTGCAACCAGGCAAATCCTCAACCTCCCACATGGAACTACCATCATACCACACCTCAGGAAGCTCCACTGACTCCTGATACACAAACTGTCATGGTCACCCAAACAGAAGGGGACCAGCTGCTCTTGTTGGCCTGATTTGCCACACTAGTCAATCCAAAATTATCAAAACACAAGCCCTGGACACTATGGATGCTTGAGAGTTGAAGCAAGCTGTGGACAAAAACATCCCGAGGTGTATGGTATGGAATGAAAGGTAACAAGGGCCTGATAACGTGTGCTTGATAATGCTTTAATGTCTGCATAAAATATAGAAGTACACCATAGATAAAGGCAAAGAACCTTGTACAGGCAAAGGTAATGATGCAGTGGCTTGGCAGTTCGGGCTGGACTGTTCCCATGAGGCACAGGGTCAGACTGATTTGCATATGGCCATGTCTGAACTGGGGTGGTGGAGTGAGCTAAAGAATGATGATGGATTAAACCCAGATCAGTTGACTGGGGGCGAGTGTTTTATTAGCTCAAGCGCTCCGTCCATCATCCCCTTTGGTATCGCTTTGTTCGCCCTAAGTTGGCAGGGTATGCCCAGACGTGGGTCCCTTGCTCACTTTGCCACTGGATTCAAGCTAGCCTGGCTGATGACGGCTGAATAGCCAGAAACCGGTCCCAGGATGCTTGTTTCCGGTCCAGGGAAGACATGGCTTGGCAGTTCGGGCTGGACTGTTCCCATGAGGCACAGGGTCAGACTGATTTGCATATGGCCATGTCTGAACTGGGGTGGTGGAGTGAGCTAAAGAATGATGATGGATTAAACCCAGATCAGTTGACTGGGGGCGAGTGTTTGATTAGCTCAAGCGCTCCGTCCATCATCCCCTTTGGTATCGCTTTGTTCGCCCTAAGTTGGCAGGGTATGCCCAGACGTGGGTCCCTTGCTCACTTTGCCACTGGATTCAAGCTAGCCTGGCTGATGACGGCTGAATAGCCAGAAACCGGTCCCAGGATGCTTGTTTCCGGTCCAGGGAAGACATGGCTTGGCAGTTCGGGCTGGACTGTTCCCATGAGGCACAGGGTCAGACTGATTTGCATATGGCCATGTCTGAACTGGGGTGGTGGAGTGAGCTAAAGAATGATGATGGATTAAACCCAGATCAGTTGACTGGGGGCGAGTGTTTGATTAGCTCAAGCGCTCCGTCCATCATCCCCTTTGGTATCGCTTTGTTCGCCCTAAGTTGGCAGGGTATGCCCAGACGTGGGTCCCTTGCTCACTTTGCCACTGGATTCAAGCTAGCCTGGCTGATGACGGCTGAATAGCCAGAAACCGGTCCCAAGATGCTTGTTTCCAGTCCAGGGAAGACATGGCTTGGCAGTTCGGGCTGGACTGTTCCCATGAGGCACAGGGTCAGACTGATTTGCATATGGCCATGTCTGAACTGGGGTGGTGGAGTGAGCTAAAGAATGATGATGGATTAAACCCAGATCAGTTGACTGGGGGCGAGTGTTTGATTAGCTCAAGCGCTCCGTCCATCATCCCCTTTGGTATCGCTTTGTTCGCCCTAGGTTGGCAGGGTATGCCCAGACGTGGGTCCCTTGCTCACTTTGCCACTGGATTCAAGCTAGCCTGGCTGATGACGGCTGAAAGCCAGAAACCGGTCCCAGGATGCTTGTTTCCGGTCCAGGGAAGACATGGCTTGGCAGTTCGGGCTGGACTGTTCCCATGAGGCACAGGGTCAGACTGATTTGCATATGGCCATGTCTGAACTGGGGTGGTGGAGTGAGCTAAAGAATGATGATGGATTAAACCCAGATCAGTTGACTGGGGGAGAGTGTTTGATTAGCTCAAGCGCTCCATCCATCGTCCCCTTTGGTATCGCTTTGTTCGCCCTAAGTTGGCAGGGTATGCCCAGACGTGGGTCCCTTGCTCACTTTCCCACTGGATTCAAGCTAGCCTGGCTGATGACGGCTGAATAGCCAGAAACCGGTCCCAGGATGCTTGTTTCCGGTCCAGGGAAGACATGGCTTGGCAGTTCGGGCTGGACTGTTCCCATGAGGCACAGGGTCAGACTGATTTGCATATGGCCATGTCTGAACTGGGGTGGTGGAGTGAGCTAAAGAATGATGATGGATTAAACCCAGATCAGTTGACTGGGGGCGAGTGTTTGATTAGCTCAAGCGCTCCGTCCATCATCCCCTTTGGTATCGCTTTGTTCGCCCTAAGTTGGCAGGGTATGCCCAGACGTGGGTCCCTTGCTCACTTTGCCACTGGATTCAAGCTAGCCTGGCTGATGATGGCTGAATAGCCAGAAACCGGTCCCAGGATGCTTGTTTCCGGTCCAGGGAAGACATGGCTTGGCAGTTTGGGCTGAACTGTTCCCATGAGGCACAGGGTCAGACTGATTTGCATATGGCCATGTCTGAACTGGGGTGGTGGAGTGAGCTAAAGAATGATGATGGATTAAACCCAGATCAGTTGACTGGGGGCGAGTGTTTGATTAGCTCAAGCGCTCCGTCCATCATCCCCTTTGGTATCGCTTTGTTCGCCCTAAGTTGGCAGGGTATGCCCAGACGTGGGTCCCTTGCTCACTTTGCCACTGGATTCAAGCTAGCCTGGCTGATGACGGCTGAATAGCCAGAAACCGGTCCCAGGATGCTTGTTTCCGGTCCAGGGAAGACATGGCTTGGCAGTTCGGGCTGGACTGTTCCCATGAGGCACAGGGTCAGACTGATTTGCATATGGCCATGTCTGAACTGGGGTGGTGGAGTGAGCTAAAGAATGATGATGGATTAAACCCAGATCAGTTGACTGGGGGCGAGTGTTTGATTAGCTCAAGCGCTCCGTCCATCATCCCCTTTGGTATCGCTTTGTTCGCCCTAAGTTGGCAGGGTATGCCCAGACGTGGGTCCCTTGCTCACTTTGCCACTGGATTCAAGCTAGCCTGGCTGATGACGGCTGAATAGCCAGAAACCGGTCCCAGGATGCTTGTTTCCGGTCCAGGGAAGACATGGCTTGGCAGTTCGGGCTGGACTGTTCCCATGAGGCACAGGGTCAGACTGATTTGCATATGGCCATGTCTGAACTGGGGTGGTGGAGTGAGCTAAAGAATGATGATGGATTAAACCCAGATCAGTTGACTGGGGGTGAGTGTTTGATTAGCTCAAGCGCTCCGTCCATCATCCCCTTTGGTATCGCTTTGTTCGCCCTAAGTTGGCAGGGTATGCCCAGACGTGGGTCCCTTGCTCACTTTGCCACTGGATTCAAGCTAGCCTGGCTGATGACGGCTGAATAGCCAGAAACCGGTCCCAGGATGCTTGTTTCCGGTCCAGGGAAGACATGGCTTGGCAGTTCGGGCTGGACTGTTCCCATGAGGCACAGGGTCAGACTGATTTGCATTTGGCCATGTCTGAACTGGGGTGGTGGAGTGAGCTAAAGAATGATGATGGATTAAACCCAGATCAGTTGACTGGGGGCGAGTGTTTGATTAGCTCAAGCGCTCCGTCCATCATCCCCTTTGGTATCGCTTTGTTCGCCCTAAGTTGGCAGGGTATGCCCAGACGTGGGTCCCTTGCTCACTTTGCCACTGGATTCAAGCTAGCATGGCTGATGACGGCTGAATAGCCAGAAACCGGTCCCAGGATGCTTGTTTCCGGTCCAGGGAAGACATGGCTTGGCAGTTCGGGCTGAACTGTTCCCATGAGGCACAGGGTCAGACTGATTTGCATATGGCCATGTCTGAACTGGGGTGGTGGAGTGAGCTAAAGAATGATGATGGATTAAACCCAGATCAGTTGACTGGGGGCGAGTGTTTGATTAGCTCAAGCGCTCCGTCCATCATCCCCTTTGGTATCGCTTTGTTCGCCCTAAGTTGGCAGGGTATGCCCAGACGTGGGTCCCTTGCTCACTTTGCCACTGGATTCAAGCTAGCCTGGCTGATGACGGCTGAATAGCCAGAAACCGGTCCCAGGATGCTTGTTTCCGGTCCAGGAAGACATGGCTTGGCAGTTCGGGCTGGACTGTTCCCATGAGGCACAGGGTCAGACTGATTTGCATATGGTCATGTCTGAACTGGGGCGGTGGAGTGAGCTAAAGAATGATGATGGATTAAACCCAGATCAGTTGACTGGGGGCGAGTGTTTGATTAGCTCAAGCGCTCCGTCCATCATCCCCTTTGGTATCGCTTTGTTCGCCCTAAGTTGGCAGGGTATGCCCAGACGTGGGTCCCTTGCTCACTTTGCCACTGGATTCAAGCTAGCCTGGCTGATGACGGCTAAATAGCCAGAAACCGGTCCCAGGATGCTTGTTTCCGCTCCAGGGAAGACATGGCTTGGCAGTTCGGGCTGGACTGTTCCCATGAGGCACAGGGTCAGACTGATTTGCATATGGCCATGTCTGAACTGGGGTGGTGGAGTGAGCTAAAGAATGATGATGGATTAAACCCAGATCAGTTGACTGGGGGCGAGTGTTTGATTAGCTCAAGCGCTCCATCCATCATCCCCTTTGGTATCGCAATGATGCAGTGGTATGCACCTGCTATTCTGGAAAGTTCATCAACATGAGTACAATCTTTTCCTGAAGTTCTGGATTTTTCCAGCAATGGTCTTGTAAGAGTGCAAATCTTGGCAGCCATTTGGGACAAAACATTATAAACGCCTCACCAAAGCAATGCGGCCTTTGTTGAGCAATCTGTGCTTGTGGATGGAGCCTCCTCAGAGAATCCTTACCCGAGGCAGCAGCTCCTTAAAAAGAAAAGAGAAAACAGATCAGTAAGTTGCAAACAAACCTCAGTAAAGTATGTGCAGGCACCAGCTAACCAACTAACTACGCTACAAACTAGACTCAAATAAACTTGATAATACAAGCCAAAGGTCTTGATAATACCAGTCATCGATTTGTGAATTCTTCAAAGACCTTGTTAGAACTGGGGGTCTCTAGTTGGCAGAGGTAGGTACCTTTGTCAAAACAGGGACCCTTGCTTCTAGTCAGGATAAGGGGGATACACTACTAAAATAACCCCTGCTCACCCCCTTGGTAGCTTGGCACGAGCAGGCAGGCTTATCTCAGAGGCAGTGTGTAAAGCATTTGTGAACACATACAGTAACACAGTGGCAACACTACAGATGGACACCACACAGGTTGTATTATAAAAATAAGTATTTTTATATAGACTTAACACAAGACCCAAAACGACAAAAATCCACAATACACTATGAAAAATATGACTGTCAATAGTAGAAAATAGTTCAGTTCAAATGCAGGTGATAAATGCGGCACTCTACGTTCAATGTACCTTTGGATGCGTAACGCGATACAAACAAAAGAGTTGCAGGGAAGGTGATGCGTCGGTTCCTTACAAGCAAGAACGGTGATGTGTCGGTTCCTTGCTCCGGGGGAGGTGATGCGCGGTTCCCTACTGCTGCGTAGGGGACGGTGATGCGTCGGTTCCTTACCGGAGAGGAGGTGATGCGTCGGTTCTTCACCGCGTGGGGAGGTGATGCGTCGGTTTCTTACTGCGCTTCTGTGGCGATGCGACCAGCAGCGCCTCGATGCAATGACGACCCGGTGCAATGAAACAAAATGGCGTCTTCTTCTCGATGCGACAATGAAGGAGCGATGCGTGCACGCCCAACGGCCGTGCGGCGACTCGGTGAATCTTCTTAGCCGCGACAGGCCCTGCGTCACGCTTCTCCGGTGATGCAACGGCGTCTGCTGCGACGGCGACACTCTTCTCCGGTGATGCGAGGCGCTTCGGTGATGCGATGGCGGCGGCACGCTTTCTCGGCGATGCGACAACAACTGCTGTGGCGGCGACACGCTTCTTCTTCGTGAGTCGCGCTTCCAGCTCCCAGCGACACGCAGTCTCTCAGAAGGCCCAACACAACAGTAGGCACTTCAAATTCCCAGCAAGGGAATTCAGGGGAGCTGGTTGGTGAAGTCTTGTATCCCTGAGACTTCAGCAGGAGGCAAGCTCAATCTTCAAGCCCTTGGAGATTTTCTGCAAGATGTTGAAAGTAGGCACAAAGTTCCTTTCTCCTGTCTTTGGCAATCAGGCAACCACTGCAGGCCAATCCCTCAAGCAGCACACAGCATAGGGATAGTCTCCTCCTTCAGTTTCTCTGGTTCCTCTCCTCAGCAAAGGTTCTTCTTGTTCCCAGAAGTGATCTAAAATCTTGGGGTCTGGGTCCCAATATTTATACTAGCAAATCCTTTGTCCTCTGAAGGCAGAGGGTTCTGTACCTAGTCCAAACCAGTTCTGGGTGCATTCTGCCAGTGTACACCTTCTTCCTTTGTCAATGTGGGCCAGGGACATCAGACGCACCACAGGAGGTGGAGCCATCATTGTGGAAGGCAGGCACAGCCCTATTCAGGCCCAGGTGCTACTCCTCCCACCACTCTACATGCAGATAGGTCTATTCAGCCATGTGCTGACTCACCCTGTCTCCTGGAGTCCCCCAGCTCCTGTCACTCACAAACCCAGACATACAATACACAAGCTAGCAGAGGCAGGCTGGATGGTTAGGCAAGAAAATACCTACTTTCTAAAAGTGGTATTTTCAAACACAGAATGTTAAAACCAACTTCACTAAAAGATGTATTTTATCATTCTGAGTTCAGGCATACTAAATTCGTTTTTCTACCATGTTCCCTGGGTCAGTTAGGATTATAAGATGTTATAATCAAACTGCCCATTCTGGCCTATGGGGACAGGCAGCCTTGCAATAGTGAAAAACAAAATTGGCTGTAATTCACTATCAGGACATGCCACACACACCAGGGCATGTCCTACCTCTTACACACAATCCACCCTGCCCGCAGGCCTACCTTAGGGGTGACTAACATACAGAAAAGGGAAGGTTTGGGGACTGGTAATTGGGTGCACTTACCAAGTCGACATGGCAGTACCAGACTGCACACAGGCTCTGCAATGGCAGGCCTGAGACACACTTTACAAGCTGCTCCTGTGGGTGGCACAACCAGTGCTGCAAGCCCACCAGCAGCATTTGATTCACAGGCCCTGGGCCCAAACAGTGCACTGTACTAGGGTCTGACAGTGAATAAAATAGGCCAAACATGGAGTCACTAATCCATACATCAATTTACCATAGGGAGCACTTGCACTTTGGCACTGTATAGCAGTGGCAAAGTGCCCAAAGCATCTAGACCAGCAAAAACATATCAACAACAGTGGAGGCATAGTGAAAAAATAGAAGGGAGACCCATGCCAAGGATGCCAGGTCTAACATGTGTCCCCTCCAGCTGAAATGTGGGGATAACTATCCTACCTCTAGGGAGTTCTCATCACTAAGGCGGAAGAATCTGGACAGACCATCAGCATTGGCGTGTTCTGTACCAGGGCGGTGTTCCACCATGAAGTCCATCCCCTGTAGGGAAATGGACCACCTCAACAGTTTTGGATTCTCACCCCTCATCTGCATCAACCATCTGAGGGGCCTGTGGTCTGTCTGAACCCGGAAGTGAGTCCCAAACAGGTATGGCCTCAACTTCTTTAGCGCCCAGACCACAGCAAATGCCTCACGCTCAATAGCACTCCACCTCTGTTCCCGTGGAAGTAACCTCCTACTGATGAAGGCTACAGGTTGGTCTAGGCCCTCCTCATTTAACTGTGCCAGAACAGCCCCTACACCATGCTCTGAAGCATCTGTTTGAACAACAAATTCTTTTGAGAAGTTGGGCGCCTGAAGCATGGGGGCCGTGCACATGGCAGTCTTCAAGGCATCAAAAGCTCTCTGACAGGTGTCAGTCCAAATCACTCTCTTGGGCTGCTTCCTGGAAGTCAGCTCTGTCAAGGGTGCAACGATGCTGCCATACCCCTTGACAAATCACCTGTAATACCCGGTGAGTCCTAAAAAGGCTCTCACCTCTGTCTGGGTCTTGGGGGGCTCCCAAGCCAGAATGGTATCAATCTTGGGCTGTAGGGGCGCCACCTGGCCGCTCCCAACCTGGTGTCCCAAGTACACCACGGAACCCTGCCCAATCTCGTGAGGCCTGCCCTCCGCAGCGCCATCAACACTTCCCAGAGGTGGTGCAGATATTCTTCCCAACTGGCGCTGAACACTGCGATGTTATCCAGGTAGGCGGCACTGAAATCTTCCAGTCCAACCACCACCTGGTTGACCAACCTCTGAAAGGTGGCAGGGGCATTCTTCATCCCAAAGGGCATAACCCGGAATTGGTAGTGCCCATCTGGTGTGGAGAATGCTGACCTCTCTTTGGCCCCATCAGTCAAGGCGATCTGCCAGTACCCAGACGTTAAGTCAAACGTGCTGAGGTACCGGGCAGCCCCTAACCGATCGATGAGCTCATCAGCTCTGGGGATGGGGTGCGCGTCAGTCCTGGTGACTGAATTGAGTCCTTGGTACTCCACACAGAACCGAAGTTCGGGTGTGGCACCAGGCGCGGCAGCCTTTGGGACCAAGACCACTGGGCTGGCCCAAGGGCTGTGAGAGGACTCAATCACCCCCAATGCAAACATCTTGGAGACCTCCTCCTTGATGCAAGCTCTCACCCTGTCAGTCACTCTGTAAGCCTTGTGCTTGACAGGAGGACTGTCCCCAGTGTCCACATCATGGACGCACCAATCAGTGACACTAGGAGTCAGGGAAAACAGATCAGGAAACTGTCCCAACAGTTGGCGACAGTCTTCCTGTTGCTCAGGTGTCAGGGAGTTAGAGAGGTTCGCACCCTCCACTGACCCATCTTGCTCTGTTGCAGACAGGAGGTCAGGAAGAGGTTCTGTCTCCTCCTCCATTCCATCATCTGTTGCTAGGAGCATGCCCACTTCAGACCTCTCAAAATGGGGCTTTAGGCGGTTGACATGTAGGACCCGCAAAGGGTTCCTGGGAGATCACAAGTCCACCAGGTAGGTGACGTTACTCTTGCGCTCCAACACCTCAAATGGTCCGGTCCACTTATCCTGGAGCGCGCAAGGCTCCACGGGGGCCATGACCCACACTTTCTGTCCAGGCTGAAACTCGATCAGAGTGGCATTCTGATCATACCATCGTTTCATCTCCTCCTGGCTGGCTTCCAGATTCGCCTCAGCGAGTTGTCTGAATCGCCTAGTTTGGTTTCTAAAGGCCAGCATGTAGCTAAATACATCCTGGGGAGGTTTACTGGGAGCTTTCTCCCAGCCTTCTTTCACCAAACTCAGAGGTCCTCTTACCGGGTGACCATAGAGCAGTTCAAAGGGACTGAACCCTAAGGACTTCTGTGGCACCTCACGGTAAGCAAAGAGAAGGCATGGCAAGAGGACGTCCCACTTACACCTCATGGGTTCTTCCAGACGCATAATCATGCCCTTCAGGGTCCGGTTGAATCTCTCAACCAGCCCATCTCCTTGGGGGTGGTAAGGAGTGGTGAACTTATAGGTAACACCGCACTCCTGCCACAGGGACTTCATATACTTGGATATGAAGTTTGTACCACGGTCACTCACCACCTCCTTGGGGAACCCCACACGGGAGAAAATCCCCATCAGTGCACGTCCCACCACGGGGGCCGTCACTGTCCGAAGAGGGATGGCTTCCGGGTACCGGGTGGCATGGTCCACCAAGACCAGGATGAACCTGTTGCCCATGGCTGTCTTGGGGTCCAGTGGCCCCACAATGTCAATACCCACCCGTTCAAAGGGGGTGCTGACCACAGGGAATGGCTGGAGGGGAGCCTTGTGCTTCCTCCCACTTTTTCCACTTGCCTGGCAAGTCTGACATGTCCTGCAATGAGTGTCTGAACTCTTGCGCATCTGGGGACAATAAAAGTGGGTGACAAGCCTTTCAAAGGTCTTGCCCTGCCCCAGATGTCCTGCTAAAGGCACATCATGAGCCAAACCCAGTAGGAAGGCTCTGAAGCGCTGGGGTACCACCAGCACACGGGCTGACCCAGGCTCAGCAACCTTAGGCTCACTATACAGGAGACCATTCTCCCAGTAGATCCAATGTGATCCAGACTGATCACCTGCTGCCTGGTTTGTGGCCTGTTGCCGCAAACCCACAAGAGAAGGGCACTTGTTCTGCTGCTCACAGAACTCCTCCCTGGAGGGTCCTCCTTCTTGCTGCCAATGGGTCAGCTCAGGCAGGTCCCCCAGTTCGGCCACTTGCTCCCCTGTAGGTTCCAGAGCATCCCCCTCAGGTTCTGCTTCCTCCTGGACCGTGGGAACTACGGGGGCCGGTTTCCCGCGCCCCCTGCCTCTTCTCTTCAAGGCAGGCACCTGGGCCACCCTCTCAGGCTCCAGGTCCTCTTGAACACCTCTACTGGCTGCCATAGACCGAGTGGTCACGCACGCCCACTCAGGCAGACCCAACATCTCTAAAAGAGACCTTCTCTCCACCTCTGCCCAAGGTGAACTTTCTAAATCATTGCCCAACAGACAGTCTACAGGCATGGCTGGCCTCACAGCTACTTGAAAGGTACCTGAGACCCCCCCCCCACTCTAAGGGAACCTGAGCCACTCTGCAGTGGCTCTCTGAGTTGTCCGCGGCAACTACTGGGCAGAATGCATTGGGAATCACCTGCTCTTCAGACACCAGCCGACAGCTGACAGCTGTCACACTGGCTCCGGTGTCTCTCAGAGCCTCCACCCTTTGGCCATTGATGGTCACCCACTGCCTGTATTTCTTAGTGTTATCAGGCAGTTGGGCCCTGGGGACCATCTCACTGTCTCCTAAAGAGACCAAGGACATTGCTACGAGACCCCACCCACCTTGGGCACCCATCTCCTCCCCAGGGCTACACTAGCTACCTGCCGGGGTGGTGCACCAGTGGGTGCTGATTTTCCATACAAGGGACATCTAGTCTCCCAGGAGCAGTGGCCCACTTGACCACACTTAAAGCAAGTCTTGGGCCCCCTGTGAACAGGCTTATCTGTCGGGGCCCCTGGCTTCTTTTCAGGGGGAGGCTGGGAACCCTTCCCTTGGTTCCCTTGGGGATTACTTTGGGGCCCTTTCTGGAACTCCCTCTGTTTACCCTTGTCCCCCCACTCCTCTGCTGGGGACCCTGCCCACCTTTGGCGGAGTCTCCCACGTGACCCTTGTGGACCCGGGTGCTCACCCAGCGGTCCGCCTCCTCAGCAAGCTTCCTAGGGTTAGTCAGCCTACTATCAATAAGGTGCTGGCGTAGCTCTGAAAACAATTTCCTGACAAGTGCTCCCATGCAATCAGATCAAAGAGCGCTTCAAAATCATTCACTTTGCTACCCTTCACCCAACCATCCAATGCTCTGCAAAAAAAAGTCCCATATTCTACCCAGGTACTGCCCTCCAACTTTTTGCAATTCCTGAACCTCTGCCTATACAGTTCAGGAGTCAACCCATACCTGGACATCAATGCTTCTTTCATATGACAATAAGAATTGTGGACTTCAGAGGGCAAGTCTAATAAGGTATCCCGCCTCTCACTAAGGAACCGCCTCCACAACCCCGCTCCCCAATCCTTCTCAGGGACCCGGTGTGAGGTCATAGCTACCTCATAGGCTTTAAACCATTGCCCAATATCATCATTTTTATAAAACTCTTTCACCACATCTTTAGGTATATACACCCTTGCTTCAACAGGCATGGACGGTGTGCTGCCACCAGAGGGAGTAATCTCTAAGCTCCTAGCTTTCAACTCCAACTCCCTCAAACTTCTCTCATGCTCCATTTGCGTCCTCTTTTCCTCTAAGGCCAATTTCTTAATTTCCAATTCTAACTGCCCACCCATCTTAAGCTTGGTCAGCTCCATTTCATGCACCCTACTTCTCTCCCTGTCCTCCAGCTCTCCTGGGGACAGGCCCTTGGAAGAAACACTGCTGCCTGCTGGGGAAGGTGCTTTCCTCCCCCCTGGACCCAATAGCCCATCTAGCTGCCCTCCTGCATCCTCAGCCCCCTCCTCATGCTCTTCCACATGCTCAGGGGTGCTCCTTGCTTCCACCCAGGCCCTCAGCGCCTTTTGGAACTCATCCTTCTTGGAGAGACCGGTCATAGCAACTTTAAATTTCCTGCAGAAGTATTTCAGCTGTTTTACAGTGTAACTTTCCAGTTTTTCTTCTTCAAAATCTAAATCCACAGATGCGATGGACGCTGTTTTGCTCATGGTGACTAAACTTGGCAGTTCTTGGCAAAAATAGAAATCCCAGGAAAAACAATCTACCAAAATGTAAGTGGTTGCGTTTGGTCTGCACTCACTAGTAGTGTACACCAATTACTGTATATGAGTCACAAATGCAAGTCCAGAATCCTCACCGCTGACCACCAATGTTAGAACTGGGGGTCTCTAGTTGGCAGAGGTAGGTACCTTTGTCCAAACAGGGACCCTTGCTTCTAGTCAGGGTAAGGGGGATACACTACTAAAATAACCCCTGCTCACCTCCTTGGTAGCTTGGCACGAGCAGGCAGGCTTATCTTAGAGGCAGTGTGTAAAGCATTTGTGAACACATACAGTAACACAGTGACAACACTACAGATGGACACCACACAGGTTGTATTATAAAAATAAGTATTTTTATATAGACTTAACACAAGACCCAAAACGACAAAAATCCACAATACACTATGAAAAATATGACTGTCAATGGTAGAAAATAGTTCAGTTCAAATGCAGGTGATAAATGCGACACTCTACGTTCAATGTACCTTTGGATGCGTAACGCGATACAAACAAAAGAGTTGCAGGCAAGGTGATGCGTCGGTTCCTTACACGCAAGAACGGTGATGCGTCGGTTCCTTGCTCCGGGGACGGTGATGCGTCGGTTCCCTACTGCTGCATAGGGGACGGTGATGTGTCGGTTCCTTACCAGAGAGGAGGTGATGCGTCGGTTCTTCACCGCGTGGGGAGGTGATGCGTCGGTTTCTTACTGCGCTTCTGTGGCGCTGCGACCAGCTGCGCCTCGATGCGATGACGACCTGGTGCAATGAAACAAAATGGCGTCTTCCTCTCGATGTGACAACGAAGGGGCGATGCGTGCACGCGTGCACGGCCGTGCGGCGACTCAGTGAATCTTCTGAGCCGCGACAGGCCCTGTGACACGCTTCTCCGGTGATGCAACGGTGTCTGCTGCGATGGCGACACTCTTCTCCGGTGATGCGAGGCGCTTCGGTGATGCGATGGCGACAGCGGCGGCACGCTTTCTCGGTGATGCGACGACAACTGCTGCGGCGGCGACAAGCTTCTTCTTCGTGAGTCGCACTTCCAGCTCCCAGCAACACGCAGTCTCTCAGAAGGCCCAACACAACATTAGGCACTTCAAATTCCCAGCAAGGGAATTCAGGGGAGCTGGTTGGTGAAGTCTTGTATCCCTGAGACTTCAGCAGGAGGCAAGCTCAATCTTCAAGCCCTTGGAGATTTTCTGCAAGATGATGAAAGTAGGCACAAAGTTCCTTTCTCCTTTCTTTGGCAATCAGGCAACCACTGCAGGCCAATCCCTCAAACAGCACACATCATAGGGATAGTCTCCTCCTTCAGTTTCTCTGGTTCCTCTCCTCAGCAAAGGTTCTTCTTGTTTCCCAGAAGTGATCTAAAATCTTGGGGTCTGGGTCCCAATATTTATACTAGCAAATCCTTTATCCTCTGAAGGCAGAGGGTCCTGTACCTAGTCCAAACCAGTTCTGGGTGCATTCTGCCAGTGCACACCTTCTTCCTTTGTCAATGTGGGCCAGGGACATCAGACGCACCACAGGAGGTGGAGCCATCATTGTGGAAGGCAGGCACAGCCCTATTCAGGCCCAGGTGCTACTCCTCCCACCACTCTACATGCAGATAGGTCTATTCAGCCATGTGCTGACTCACCCTGTCTCCTGGAGTCCCCCAGCTCCTGTCACTCACAAACCCAGACATACAATACACAAGCTAGCAGAGGCAGGCTGGATGGTTAGGCAAGAAAATGCCTACTTTCTAAAAGTGGTATTTTCAAACACAGAATGTTAAAACCAACTTCACTAAAAGATGTATTTTATCATTCTGAGTTCAGGCATACTAAATTCGTTTTTCTACCATGTTCCCTGGGTCAGTTAGGATTATAAGATGTTATAATCAAACTGCCCATTCTGGCCTATGGGGACAGGTAGCCTTGCAACAGTGAAAAACGAAATTGGCTGTAATTCACCCACACACCAGGGCATGTCCTACCTCTTACATACAATGCACCCTGCCCGCAGGCCTACCTTAGGAGTGACTAACATGCAGAAAAGGGAAGGTTTGGGGACTGGTAAGTGGGTGCACTTACCAAGTCGACATGGCAGTACCAGACTGCACACAGGCTCTGCAATGGCAGGCCTGAGACACACTTTACAAGCTGCTCCTGTGGGTGGCACAACCAGTGCTGCAAGCCCACCAGCAGCATTTGATTCACAGGCCCTGGGCACAAACCGTGCACTGTACTAGGGTCTGACAGTGAATCAAATAGGCCAAACATGGAGTCACTAATCCATACATCAATTTACCATAGGGAGCACTTGCACTTTGGCACTGTATAGCAGTGGCAAAGTGCCCAAAGCATCTAGACCAGCAAAAACATATCAACAACAGTGGAGGCATAGTGAAAAAATGGAAGG
This sequence comes from Calotriton arnoldi, assembly GCA_963921515.1. Taxonomy (NCBI): domain Eukaryota; kingdom Metazoa; phylum Chordata; class Amphibia; order Caudata; family Salamandridae; genus Calotriton; species Calotriton arnoldi. The sequence goes on along the minus strand of CAWUFW010000959.1, from coordinate 3,287,224 downwards.
GAGACCCACGCCAAGGATGCCAGGTCTAACAGACCTGTAAACCTAACCGAGAATAAGCATGTCTTGTGCCATGATTTCCTCGAACTTTGGTCAACATTGGTACTAAGCAAAAAGGCTCGGCTTGCGTCTAGAATTGAACTGTGTGAGAGCGTCTTGGTCAGAATGAAGCTCCAGCTTAAAGTCCGAAACCCTGCCAAAGACAACCAGGTAGACAGCTAACAAAAACTTGTAGATGTCATACTTAAAGGGAGAACGATTGTACATCAGTGTGAACATAATGTAATTGGTGATAGTGGGGTTCCTTTCCCTGCAGCACATGTGAACACAAATGCTTCTCATGCACACCTATAAAGCCCTTCATGATACAAGACCTACATACCTCAACCACCGCCTCTCCTACACTCCCACCAGACATCTCCGCTCCGCCCAACTGGGCCTGGCCACCATCCCACGGATCCACAAGTATACGGCTGGAGGAAGATCCTTCTCCTACCTCGCTGCGAAGACCTGGAACTCCCTGCCTCTGCACCTCAGGCAATCACCATCACTGCCGCAATTCAGGAAGCACATCAAGACCTTGCTCTTCAACTGAACCGCAGACCCACCACCTCCCCCACCCAGCATCTTGAGATTAGGGCTGAGCGGTGAACTTCGCTCCGTTCGTGGAGTTTTCCACACTCCGTGGAGCATGTGGAGTTCCGGAAAACTCCGCTACACTGAGCGTAGCAGAGTTTTTTCCTCGCTCGCGCTCACCAACATCAAGTTGGACAGTGGGAGTAAGGAAAATCCACACACGGTGAGATTTCTCAATGCGGGCGGTCAGATTTCTCAACGTAGGCGGTCGCGAATGGTTGCTACCGCTCGCGTTGAAACCTTCCGTTCGCATCGAGAAAGCTGCCGCTTGGGTAGAAAATCTACTCGAGCGGCAAGCAAAGGAGCAGCGCTCTTTTGAGCTGCACATGGTGCAGTTTGTGCTGATTTTACAGCGTGGGACAAACACCCGGCGCTGAAAATCAACGGGAACGGCATGACCAAACGCACTCCGCCGCTTGCAAAACTATGCATAGCGCGGCTGAGTTTTTTGGTCAAGTGGAGTTCTGCATAGCGAAACTCAGCAAACTCTACCCAGGCCTACTTGAGACCCTCGCGGGTGAGTAGTCGCGCTTTATAAGATTACTGATTGACAAAACACAGCGCTCAGCCCACCCCACAGAGGGAGCAGAGTGAGAGAGTACAAGTGTGACGGCGTGTGGTCAGCAGTTGGCCAGGTTTTCTTATTTTATCCCTTTCCCCCATTCTATTTGTAGTTCCTTGAGGCAACCCAATATTCAGGTTGCCTTACTGAGCTTTAAAGGGCGTGGTAGGACACACTTTCTGCATCGCTCCATCTGGGCCAGATTTCACATGTTAGTGCCCGTAGAAGTGCCTATATTTCTATGGTATCTGGCTCTGACACAAATGTGCTCATTTCATACTCCTCACACACACATACAAGGCACTAAACAACTTCAGTCCCACCTACTCGAACATTCGCATCTCTTTCCACCAACCACCCAGACACCTCTGCTTCACATAACTCCTACTCGCACACATCCCACACATACACAGAACTAGAATAGGAGGATGGGTGTTCTCTTACATCACTCCTAGAGCATGGAACAGCCTCCTACTCCACATCAGAGCCTCCATCAGCTCTCTTTTTGAATTCCACAAGATGCTGAAGACCTGACTTTTCAATTAACTAGCCTACTATAGGCAGGGCTAGGCACACACGCCTGCTCAGTGTCAGGATACGTTCGCTGGTGATACTATGCTTTACAAATACACAAAACATATGCTATTATGCCACTTTGTATTATGGTTCTGCCAGTCACAGTAAAAGTCTACCACGTACTCACAATTCACTGTAAAAATTTACTGCAAACACACATGAATACCAGGATGTGAGTGGCTGTTGTTTTCTGTGCTTTTGTTTAAATGTTTTTTTTTGTGCTAAAATATGGCGTAAAATCATGGATTTTGCATTTCACATAACTATGCATAATTTCACATGATTTTGCCTCGATTTCATGTATTCAGGTCACAACTCATTGGTACACGCGGGTAGATGGCATCTACTCACTATTTTCCCAGGGTGGACACCATCTCCCCTGCCAAGAAGTTAGGCACCACAGAAATATGCTGAAGTCACCCCGGTGTAATTTTCAGACACCTGGATACATTCAGAAGCTCCTGCACATTGTCTGCTTTCATTCTGAGCAGCAACGTGCAGGCAGGCTGGGGCTTTGTTATTTCAAATTCCAGCTGAGCCCAAAACAAAGGCTGAAGTTAAGGGGCTGTCAGGCCTCCTTTTGTTTGGGTATTCTGGCTGGGAGCTATCTGGAACATCACACCTAGCAGCAAATGCAATGGAGGGGAAACAAAGACTCACAGCTTGTTATTACTTCGCAGATAATTAAGAGAGGCCTGCTTTTGACTTTGTTCAGTCCCTGTATATGACATATGCATGCACAGTAAGAATGCCAGATGTGTCCGTCTGTCCTAGTATTTACAGAAATAGCAATTTAAATACTACTATTTTGTCTTATTTCTTTTATAGTGCTACTCATCCAGAGCCAGCGCTCTTGTCAGGCGGCCACTGCAGCTTGCACCACACATTGCCCCTGCCATGCTGCAATGATAGTAACAAGACAACTACTAACCATCACACTCCTACAAGTGTAACGATTCAGACTATTTCAGGCCCCTAAAGCTATAAGAATGGCCAGGGTGGAAGGTAATAGTAATTTTTAAAGCATATTGCATTAATAATTAGCTTTTTTTGTGGTTGTCTCTAAATTAGCCAGACAGCACCACCTTGTGGCAGACTGTCACAAGCACCGGTGCTGACATTTAAGTGCCTGTGCTGAGCACTGGAAACTACCGGCTCAAATTAAGCACCCAATCCAGGGTGTCAGAGCTCTTTACATCACACATACACATTATTCATTGATGTTAGACCTGGCATCCTTGGCGTGGGTCTCCCTTCCATTTTTTCGTAATGCCTCCACTGTTGCCGATATGTTTTTGCTGGACTAGATGCTCATGGGCACTTTGCCGCTGCTAATCAGTGCCAAAGTGCAAGTGCTCCCTATCGTGAATTGATGTATGTATTAGTGACTCCATGATTGGATGATTGGTTTACTTGTCAATCCCTAGTACCGTGCACTGAGTGTGCCCAGGGCTTGTAAATCCAATGCTGCTGGTGGGCTTGCAGCACGGGTTGTGCCTCCCACAGAAGCAGCTTGTAAAGTGTGTCTCAGGCCTGCCATTGCAGAGCCTGTGTGCAGCCTAGGGCTGTCATGTCGACTTGGTGAGTGCACCCACTTACCAGTCCCTAAACCTTCCCTTTACTGCATGTTGGTCACCCCTAAAGTAGGCCCTAGGGCAGGGTGCATTGTAAGTATAAGGTAGGACATGCCCTGGTGTGTGTGGCATGTCCTAATAGTGAATTACAGCCATTTTCGTTTTTCACTATTGCAAGGCTACCTGCTCCCCATAGGCCAGAATGGGCAGACTGACTATTACACCTTATAGTCAGAACTGACCCAGGGAACATGGTAGAAAAACGAATTTAGTATGCCTGAACTCAGGATGATGAAATACATCTTTTAGTGAAGTTAGTTTTAACATTCTGTGTTTGAAAATACCACTTTTAGAAAGTGGGTATTTCCTTGCCTAACTATCCCAGCCTGCCTCTGCTAGGTTGTGTATTCCTTGTCTGGAGATTGAGTGACAGGGGCTGGGGGTGGCTACATGAGACAGGGTGAGTCAGCACAGGGCTGAATAGAAAGATCTGCATCCAGAGTGGAGGGAGGAGTTGCACCTGGGTCTGAATAGGGCTGTGCCTGCCTTCCACAATGCTGGCTCCACCTCCTGCCGGGCGGCTGAGCACTCTGCCCCACATACTGAAAGGAAAGAAGGAGTCAGAACAACAAAGTGCTCCAGGACTGACCAGAACTGGTTTTGGGCTAGGCAGAGGCCTCTCTGCCTCCAGAGAACAAAGAGAATCAGGGTATAAGAGGGGCACCCAGACCCCAGGAAAATTAGATCACTTTTGGGAACAAGAAGAAACCTTTGCTGAGGAGCGGAACCAAGAAGAAACTGAGGAGAGACTATCCCTAAGCCTGAAGTGCTGCTTGGGGGATTGGCCTGCAGTGGTTTGCCTGACTGCCAAAGAAAGGAGAAAGGAACTTTTGCTTTGCTGTGACTTTCATCAACTTGTGAAGGATCTCCAAGGGCTTGGAAGAGAGCTTGCCCCCTGACCGAAGTCCCAGGACCATTGGACTTCACCCCCTTTGTGAATTGCTGCTGGAAACTCTGTTTCAGTGGCTACAGAGGTAGGGAGCTGTGACCGACTCTCACGACCGACTCAGTGTCCTGTAAGCACCGCATCGAAGCACCGTCTCGCCCTGCATCGCCCGGCCCTGGTCTCACCGACTCCGTCAACGAGCTGCTGCCTGCACCGCATCGAGGGACAACGCGTCCTGCAACGCTTCGCTACGCCGAATCGAACTGGTCCGACCGACACGGTCACTGCTGCTGAGTTCGAGTCCTGTGACCGCACCGGAGTTGGGCACCGCTCGCACGCTTTGCGACGCACCGCCCGACTCGCACCGCTGTCCGGACTGATCGACGCCAGCTCCTGAATCCGGCTCCGTCGCCGCACCGCAACCTGCCAGCACCGCATCAAAGCACCGTCTCGCCCTGCAACGCACGGCCCTGGTCTCACCGACTCCGTCTCGACGACGTCCAACGAGCCGCTGCCTGCACCGCATCGAGGGACAACGCGTCCTGCAACGCTTCCATTTTGCATCGCGACCGCGACAGAACAGCCATCCGGCTCACACGCCCGTGCCTGCCGCTTCAAGTAAAGGTACTGTGACCGAGTCTGTCTACGCTGTGTTGGCCCGTCTGCGACGCGGTCAGCTGGATTTGTTAGACTCTGTTTGTTCTCAACATCGCCGTAGCCGGAGGAGGCTACCGACTCGCACAGAACCTTGAATTAAGCCTTTTGATCAGAACTAAGCACTCTTGACAGTATTGTGGATTATTTTTGTCGTTTATGGTCTTGTGATAAATCTATATAAAGTATACCTATTTTTATAAATATATAACCTGTGTGGTGTCCATTTGTAGTGTTGTCACTTGATTACTGTATGTGTTCACAAATGCTTTACACACGGCCTCTGAACTAAGCCTGTCTGCTCGTGCCAAGCTACCAAGAGGGTGAGCAGGGGTTATTTCGGGAGTGTACCTACTTTCCCTGACTAGACTCAAGGGTCCCTATTTGGACAAAGGTACCTACCTCTGCCAACTAGAGACCCCCAAATCTAACATTGGTGGGCAGCGGTGAGGATTCTGGACTTGCATTTGTGACTCATGTACAGTGATTGGTGAACACTACTTAGTGAGTGCAGACCAAAACGCAACCACATACTTTTATAGCATTTTTTCTAGGATTTCCTATTTTTGCAACTGCCAAGTTTAATCACTATGGAGAAACCAGCATCAGTAGCCTCTGTTGAGTGTGATTGGGAAGAAGAGAGGCTAGAATGCTACACCCTCAAGCAGGTCAGGCAATTCTGCAAAAAGTTTAAAGTGTCCATGACCGGGCTCTCCAGGAAGGAGAACCTCCAAAAGGCGCTGAGGGCCTGGGTCGAATCAAGGAGTGCCCCTGTGGAGGGTGCTGAGAATGCAGAAGGGCAGCTGGAGGGGCTATTGGGTCTAGGGGCTGGAAGACCACCTTCCCCAGTAGGTAGCAGTGTTTCTGCCAGAAGACTGTCTCCAGAGGAGTTGGAGGACAGGAAAGAGAGTAGGATGCACGAAATGGAGCTGACCAAGCTCAAGCTGACTGGGCAGTTAGAATTCGAAATGCAAACTAGGAAATTAGCCCTAGAGGAAAAGAAAATGCAGTTTGAACATGAGAAAGTTTTGAGGGAGTTGGAATTGAAGGCCAAAAGCTTAGAGATTACTCCCTCTGTTGGCAGTGTACCGCCTGTGCCTGTTGAAGCTAGGGTGTATATTCCAAAAGATGTGGTTAAGGAATTTTTTTTAAATGATGACATAGGGCAGTGGTTCAAAGCCTATGAGGTAGCCATGTCTTCCCACCGGGTCCCTGAGAAGGATTGGGGAGCGTGGTTGTGGGGACGGTTCCTCAGTGAAGGGCGGGATACCTTGTTGGATTTGCCCTCTGAAGTCTATAATTCGTACAGCCACATGAAGGATGCCTTAATGACTAGGTATGGTTTGACCCCTGAGCTTTATAGGCAAAGGTTCAGGAACTGTAGTAAGATTGAAAGCAGTACCTGGGTTGAATATGTGACCTTCTTTTGCAGAGCCTTGGATGGTTGGGTAAAGGGTAGCAAAGCAACTGATTTTCAGGCGCTCTTTGATTTGATTGCCTGGGAGCACTTGTCCGGTAATTGTTTTCCTGAGCTACGCCAGCACCTGATTGATAGTAAGCTGACTAACCCTAGGCAGCTTGCTGAAGAGGCGGACCGCTGGGTGAGTACCCGGGTCCACAAGGGTCACGTGGGAGACTCCGCCAAGGGTGGGCAGGGTCCCCAGCAGAAGAGCGGGGGGGACAAGGGTAAACAGAGGGAGTTCCATAAAGGGCCCCAAAGTAGACCCCAAGGGAACCAAGGGAAAGGTTCCCAGCCTCCCCTGAGAAGAAGCCAGTGGCCCTGACAGGCCCCCTGTTCACCAGGGATGTTACAAGTGTGGCGCCCCTGGCCACAAGGCAAACGATCCTCGTTGCCCTTTGCATGGAAAACCAGCACCCACTGGTGCAGTCCCCCGGCAGTTGGCTAGTGTAGCCCTGGGGGAGGAGTTGGGTGCCCAAGGTGGGGGGGATCCCACAGTGTTTTCCCTTGTCTCATTAGGAGACTCTGAGATGGTCTAGGACCCCGCTGCCTGAGAACACTAAGAAATACAGGCAGTGGGTGACCATCAATGGCCCTAGGGTGGAGGCTCTGAGAGACACAGGAGCCAGTGTGACAGCTGTCAAGTGTCACCTGGTGTCTAAGGAGCAGGTTATCCCTGATGCATTCTATCCGGTTGTTGCCGCTGACAACACAGAGAGTCACTGCCAGGTGGCTCAGGTTCCCTTTGAATGGGGGGGGTCTCGGGAACTCTTCAAGTAGCTGTGAGGCCAGCCATGCCTGTTGACTGTTTGTTAGGGATCAATTTGGAGAGCTCACGTTGGGCTAAGGTGGAGCGGAGTGCGCATTTAGAAATGTTGGGCTTGCCTGATTGGGCATGTGTGACCACCCGGTCAATGGCAGCTAAAGGTGTTCAAGAGGACCTGGAGCCTGAGAGGGAGGCCCAGGTGCCTGCCGGAGAGAGAGGAGGAAGTGGGCGTGGGAAACCGGCCCCCGAAGTTCCCACGGTCCAGGAGGAGGCAGACCCTGAGGGGGATGCCCTGGAGCCTACAGGGGAACAGGTAGCTGAACTGGGGGACCTACCTGAGCTGACCCATTGGCAGCAAGAAGGAGGACCCTCCAGGGAAGAGTTCTGCGAGGAGCAGAACGCATGCCCTCTCTCGTGGGTCTGAGGCAACAGGCCACAGACCAGGCAGCAGGTGATCAGTCTGGATCACATTGGATTTACTGGGAGAATGGTCTTCTGTATTCAGAGCCTAAGGTTGCTGAGCCTGGGTCAGCCCATGTGCTGGTGGTACCCCAGCGCTTCAGAGCCTTCCTACTGGGGTTGGCTCATGATGTACCGTTAGCAGGACATCTGGGGCAGGACAAGACCTTTGACAGGCTTGTTACCCATTTCTATTGGCCCCAGATGCGCAGGAGTGCCGCCACTCACTGCAGGACATGCCAGACTTGCCAGGCAAGTGGAAAGAGTGGGAGGAAGCACAAGGCTCCTCTCCAGCCATTCCCTGTGGTCAGCACCCCCTTTGAACGGGTGGGTATTGACATTGTGGGGCCACTGGACCCCAAGACAGCCATGGGCAACAGGATTATCCTGGTCTTGGTGGACCATGCCACCCGGTACCCTGAAGCCATCCCTCTGAGGACAGTGACGGCCCCCGTGGTGGGACGGGCACTGATGGGAATTTTCTCACGTGTGGGATTCCCTCAAGAGGTGGTGTCTGACAGAGGTACCACCTTCGTGTCCAAGTACATGAAGTCCCTGTGGCAGGAGTGCGGTGTAACTTACAAGTTCACCACTCCTTACCACCCTCAAGGAAATGGGCTGGTTGAGAGATTCAACCGGACCCTCAAGGGCATGATTATGGGTCTGGAACAACCCATGAGGCGTAAATGGGACGTCCTCTTAACATGCCTGTTGTTTGCATACCGGGAGGTGCCACAGAAGTCTCTAGGGTTCAGTCCCTTTGAGCTCCTCTATGGACACCCGGTGCGAGGACCTCTGAGTTTGGTCAAGGAAGGCTGGGAGCAATCTCCCAGGAAACCTCCCCAGGATGTATACAGTTACATGCTGGCCTTCAGGAACCAGACTAGGTGTTTCAGAGAACTTGCTGAGGCAAATCTGGAAGCCAGCCAGGAGGAAATGTAGCGGTGGTACGACCAGAATGCCACTCTGGTAGAGCTTCAGCCTGGTCAGAAAGTGTGGGTTATGGCCCCTGTGGAGCCTTGTGCGCTCCAGGACAGGTGGACCGGCCCTTTTACGGTGGTGGAGCGCAAGAGTCCAGTTACCTATTTGGTGGACTTGCAGTCTCCCAGGAACCCCTTGCGGGTCCTGCATGTGAACCGCCTGAAGCCCCACTTGGAGAGGTCCCAAGTGGGCATGCTCTTAGCTACAGATGATGGAATGGAGGAGGAGACCGAGCCTCTTCCTGACCTCCTGTCAGTCCGAGAGCAAGATGGATCAGTGGAGGGAGTAAACCTCTCTACCTCCCTGACACCTGAGCAGCAGGGTGACTGTCGCCAACTGTTGGGACAGTTCCCTGACCTGTTCTCCCTGGTTCCCAGTGTCACTCATTGGTGCGTCCATGATGTGGACACTGGGGACAGTCTTCCTGTGAAGCACAAGGCTTACAGGGTGACTGACAGGGTCAGAGCCTGCATCAAGGAGGAGGTCTCCAAGATGTTTGCGCTAGGGCTGATTGAGTCCTCTAACAGCCCTTGGGCCAGCCCAGTGGTCTTGGTTCCAAAGGCTGCCGCGCTGGTGCCACACCAGAACTCCGGTTCTGTGTGGACTACAGGGGACTCAATTCCGTCACCAGGACTGACGCCCACCCCATCCCCAGAGCTGATGAGCTCATAGATCGGTTAGGGGCTGCGCGGTACCTCAGCACGTTTGACTTAACGTCTGGGTACTGGCAGATCGCCTTGACTGATGGGGCAAAGAGAGGTCAGCATTCTCCACACCAGATGGGCACTACCAGTTCTGGGTGATGCCCTTTGGGATGAAGAATGCCCCTGCCACCTTTCAGAGGTTGGTCAACCAGGTGTTGGTTGGACTGGAGGATTTCAGTGCCGCATACCTGGATGACATCGCAGTGTTCAGTGCCAGTTGGGAAGAACATCTGCGCCACCTCTGGGAAGTGTTGATGGCGCTGCGGAGGGCAGGCCTCACAATCAAGGCGAGTAAGTGCCAGATTGGGCAGGGTTCTGTGGTGTACTTGGGACACCAGGTTGGGAGCGGCCAGGTGGCGCCCTCCAACCGAAAATTGATACCATTCTGGCTTGGGAGCCCCCAAGACCCAGACAGAGGTGAGAGCCTTCCTAGGACTCACCGGGTATTACCGGAGATTCGTCAAGGGGTATGGCAGCATTGTTGCCCCCTTGACAGAGCTGACTTCCAAGAAGCAGCCCAGGAAAGTGATTTGGACTGACGCCTGTCAGAAAGCTTTTGACACCTTGAAGACTGCCATGTGCACGGCGCCTGTGCTCCAGGCACCCAACTTCTCCAATGAGTTCATTGTTCAGACGGACGCTTCAGAGCATGGTGTAGGGGCTGTTCTATCACAGATCAATGAGGAGGGCCTCGACCAACCTGTAGCCTTCCTCAGTAGGAGGTTACTTCCCCGGGAACAGAGATGGAGTGCTATTGAGCGTGAGGCATTTGCTGTGGTCTGGGCACTGAAGAAGCTGAGACCATACCTGTTTGGGACTCACTTCCGGGTTCAGACAGACCACAGGCCCCTCAGATGGTTGATGCAGATGAGGGGTGAGAATCCAAAGCTGTTGAGGTGGTCCATTTCCCTACAGGGGATGGACTTTACGGTGGAACACCGCCCTGGTACAGAACACGCCAATGCTGATGGACTGTCCAGATTTTTCCGCCATGATTGGCTCATTTGATTTACTTGTCAGACACTAGTACAGTGCGCCATGTGTGCCCAGGGCCTGTAAATCAAATGCTGCTGGTGGGCTTGCAGCACTGATTGTGTCATCCACAGACGCAGCTTGTAAAATGTGGCTCAGGCCTGCCATTGCAGAGCCTGTGGGCAGTCTGGGACTGCCATGTCGACTTGGCAAGTGCACACATGTGTGCCTCGGGCCTGTAAATCAAATGCTGCTGGTGGGCTTGCAGCACTGATTGTGCCACCCACAGACGCAGCTTGTAAAATGTGGCTCAGGCCTGCCATTGCAGAGCCTGTGGGCAGTCTGGGACTGCCATGTCGACTTGGCAAGTGCACACACTTGCCAGTCCCTAAACCTTCCCTTTTCTACATGTTAGTCACCCCTAAGGTAGGCCCAAGGTACCCCTGTGGGCAGGGTGCATTGTATGTGAAAGGTAGGACTGCCAATTTCGTTTTTCACTATTGCAAGGCTATCTGTTCCCATAGGCCAGAATGGGGAGTTAGTTTATAACATCTTATAAACATAACTGACCCTAGGAACAAGATGGGAAAATAAAGTTTAGTATGACTGAACTCAGAATGTTAAAGTGCATCTTTTAGTGAGGGTGATTTAGACATTCTGTGTTTGAAAATACCAGTTTTAGAAAGTAGGTATTTTCTTGCCTAACCATCCAGTGTGCCTCTGCTAGGTTTGTGGATTGCATGTCTGGCTTTTGGATGACAGGGGTTGGAGCAGGGCAGAGGCTCCAGAAGTCTGATGACTTAGGGCTCGGCTGTATAGGCTTGGTCTGCATTTGGAGTGGTGGGAGGAGTAGCATCTTCACCTGAATAAGGCTGTGCCTGCCTTCCACAATGATGGCTCCGCCCCCTGTGGTGTGTCTGAAGCCAGGGCTCACACTGACAAAGGAGGTTGTTGTGCACTTGCAAAGTGCCCCACAGAACTGGTTTTGGCTGGGTACAGACACTCTCTGCCTTCAGAGAACAAAGGATTTTGGTGTATAAAGAGAGGGGCCCAGACCCCAGACTTTTAGATCACTTCTGGGAAATCAAGAGGAAACCTTTGCCAAGGAGAAGAGCCGGAGAAGCTGAGGAGGAATACTGCCCCTGTGCTGTTTGCTGTCTGGGGTTGGCCTGCAGTGGCTGCTTGCTTCCAAGGAAAGGAGAAAAAGGACTTTGCTGTTTGCTTTGTCACCTGCTTGAAGAAAAGATCTCCAAGGGCTTGAAACTGAGCTTGCCTCCTGTTCTGAAGTCTCAGGGACACAAAGACTTCACCACCAGCTCCCCTGAATTCCCTTGCTGGGAATTCCAACCTGCAAAGAGGTGCCTGCTGCTGTTTAGGACCTCTGGAGACTGTTTGTCGCTGGGAGCTGGGAAATCGACGCAACACCGAAGAAACGTGTTGCATCCGCACTGGTTTTCCGATGCATCGCCAAAGAAACCGTCGCAGCGCCTGCCGCAGCTCGAGGAATCGCCGCCGCCGCACCGATCCCGATGCAAGCCTGCTGTGCGGCTGCACGAAGACACGCATCATACCGGATCAACGCATCGCATCGAGGCGCCAAAGACTGTCGCATCGTTTGGGGTCCGCAGTAAGAAACAGACGCATCAACTCCCCACGCAGTAAGGAACTGACGCATCACATCCCCTGCGCTGCAGTAAGGAACAGACGCATCACCTCCCCTGAGTGTAAGGAACAGACGCATCACCTTCCCTGCGGCCATTTTGTTTGCTTTGCGTGACACATCTAAGGTACATTTAAGAAAAGTGTCACATTTACAACTTGCATTGAACTGAACTATTTCTACCATCTGAAAGTCATATTTTTATTACTGTACTGTGGATTTTTGTCGTTTGGTCTTGTTTTGGTTTAGATAAAGTTTACTTATTTTTCTAAACTGGTGTGATGTCCATTTGTAGTGTTTTCACTGTATTACTGTATGTGTCCACAAATGCTTTACACACTGCAGCGGAGATAAGCCTGCCTGCTCGTGCCAAGCTACCAAGGGGGTGAGCAGGGGTTATTTTAGGAGTGTATCCCCCTTACCCTGACTAGAAGCAAGGGTCCCTATTTGGAAAAAGGTACCTACCTCTGCCAACTAGAGACCCCCATTTCTAACAGTCAGTTATTCAACATACCTCTTATTTTATGTGTGCTAACGTTATAAGAATCTTTGCATTTGAGTACTGACTAAAAATCTCCTCATTTTTCGATCGATACCGCCGTATTTAACTTAACAAGCATCTCATGCACGTGTTCAATGACAGTTACTTCTCATATCAGTTGTTTGACAAGTGTCTAGGTTTAAAAAAGTCTCCAAATTGTCCTGGAGTGTGGTAATCATCCAGCGTCAAGTTATCCCAGTCATTATTCAAAATCAACAAGTTCTGGACGTACCAAGTTTTAGTCAACTGATAATCTCCTTTCTTGACCCAAAGTCATTACCACACTTCCTTATTTTTACCCCTTCTCATGATACCCAAGCATTTGTACACAAATCTTTGTTCAGACCTGCTTCCCTCTCTCTCTTACCGTCCTGTGTGATGTGCTGTGGGCTCCAGTACTGGCATCCAAATGCGTTGATTTTCTCCACGCAACTGCAGAGATGTGTTGGTTCCAAGTTCCAAGTGCAATGTGCTGGTTCCGGATGCAATGCGCTACTACTGCTCCTGCAGCCAAGGATGTGTCAATTCCAAGGGTGATGCGCTAGTTCTGAAGGTGATGCCCTGGGTACACTACACGTAATGGTGAGGATACACTGGTTGCGATCCACACAAAGGCAAAGATGCACCGGTTCTGAGCCACTCAAAGCCAAAGATGCGCCGGCTTCGATAAGGATGCCTGGGCTATCTTGTATAAGCACATTATGCCTCACTTCCAAGGACCCAGGACTGGGGTTGTACCACTTGGCAGGGCAGACTCAATGATGGCAGAGTCCAGGTGCAGATGCTGGTATGTTGTAAGTCTTTTATGTCCCTGAGATGTCATTCAGGAGGCAAGCCGGCAAGCCCCTGGAGTCACTCTGGGTTCAAATGATGCAGGTCCAGTCCTTCTTACCCAGAAAGGGGAACTGTAGGCAGGAGGGCAGCAAGGCAGGAGTCCAGCAAAGCATCAATCCAGCAGAGTGGCAGTCCTTTAGCAGCACAGCAGTTCTTCTACCAGGCAAAGTCTTCACAGGTCCAGAGGTGTACTGAGTTGGTGGTGTCAGAAGTCCAGTACTTATACCCACTTGTGCCTTTGAGGTGCACACAGTCCCTGCCCTTCCTGCCCTGGTTCAAGACTCAGTAAAGGGGGGCATGTAGCCTTTTGTGTGGGGCCAGGGCACAGACTATTCAGGTGTAAGTCTGAGCTCCTCCCTCCCATCCTGCCCAGGATTGCACATCAGGATGTGGATGACCCGTCAGTCACACCTAAGCTCCCTTTGTGTGTCACTGTCTAGAGGGAAAGCACAAAGCACAAATGTCATCCATCCCAGATGCGTATTTTCAGAGACAGGCAGAAAGCACCAAATGGCTAAAGTAAGAAAATGCCAACTGGCATTTTCTTGAAATTACAATTTAAAATCTTACTTCACTATAAGTTGTAATTTTAAAGTGTGATTCCAGTGACACCAAATTTGGGTTTTCTATCTCTTCCCAGTTGAAAATTACACTTATAAAATGTAATAAGGTAAACCCAATGTTATCCTATGTAATCATCTTTTGCTAAATACTCTCAAGACAGAATTTCCTCCTGATTGCCCCCCACAATCAATCAATCAATCAATCAATCAGGGATTTGTGAAGTGCACTACTCACCCGTGAGGGTCTCAAGGCACTGGGGAGGATATCCGGCAGCTCCGAGTCATCCGAAGTGCCAGGTCTTGAGGCTCTTCCTGAATGCTTGCAGTGTGGGGGTTCGTCTGATGCTGAGGGGTAGTTTGTTCCAGGTCTTGGCCGCGATGTATGCGAAGGCTCTTCCTCCCATTCTGGCTCTCCGGATGCGAGAGATTTTATCCAGGGCGAGGTCGGCAGAGTGGAGGTTTCTCTTGGGGGCGTGAAAGGAGATTCTTTTGTAGAGGTATTGTTTTCCGGTGTTGTGGAGGGATTTGTAGACATTAATGAGCAGCTTGAAGGTTACTCTCTTTTTGACGGGGAGCCAGTGGAGGTCTCGTAGGTGCTGGGTGATTTGGTCTTGTCGTGGGATGCCGAGGACGAGTCTGGCTGCAGCGTTCTGGACGGTCTGGAGTTTGTGGAGTAGAGATTTGTTGACTCTGGCATAGAGGGCGTGCCCGTAGTCCAGTCTGCTTGTTATGAGAGCGTGGGTGACAGTCTTCCTGGCTTCGGGGGGGAGCCACTTGAAGGTCTTGCGGAGTACGCGAAGTGTGTTGAAGCACGTGGAAGATACGGCATTGATCTGTCGGTTCATGGTGAGGGAGGAGTCGAGTATGATGCCAAGGCTGCAGACGTGGTCGGTGGGTGTGGGAGGGTTGCTGAGAGCGTGTGGCCACAAGGTGTCATCCCACGCGGAGGGGGTGGTTCTGAGGACGAGGACTTCTGTCTTCTCCGAGTTGAGCTTCAGACAGCTGCTGCTCATCCAGGATGCGACGTCCTTCATTCCTTCCTGGAAGCTGTGTCTGTGATGTTGGGTTCCTTGGTGAGGGAGAGGATGAGCTGGGTGTCGTCGGCGTTGGATACTATCTGAGTCCGTGTTTCCTGACGATGGCTGCGAGAGGGGCCATGTAGATGTTGAAGAGCGTGGGGCTGAGTGAGGAACCCTAGGGTACTCCGCATCTGATCTCCGTGGGTTCGGAGAGAAGGGCGGAAGTCTTATTCTTTGGGTTCTGTCAGCGAGGAAAGAGCAGATCCAGTCTAGGGCAGTTCCCTGTATGCCGGCGTCGTGGAGTCTGGCGGCTAGTGTGCAGTGGGAGATGGTGTCGAAGGCTGCTGAGAGGTCCAGTAGGAGGAGTGCTGTCATGTGGCCTTGGCCGAGGAGAGTGTGTATGTCGTCCGTGGCGGCTAGGAGGGCAGTCTCGGTGATGTGGTTGCTGCGGAATCTGGATTGAGAGGTGTTGAGGATCAAGTTTGATTCTATGAGGGTTTCTTGAGGAGGGGTTTTACTTCTGCGCATTTCCAGTCGTCGGGGAAGGTGCCTGTTTCAAGGGAGCTGTTGATTGTACATCGTAGTTCAGGTGCTATGGCGGAGGCGGCTCTGTAGAGGATGTGCGGTGGGCAGGGGTCGGTGGGTGCTCCTGAGTGAATGCTCCTCAAGGTCTTAGCGGGGTCTTCTGTGGTGACCGGGGTCCATGCGGTGATGGTCGGCTGGATGGTGTTGCTGGTGGCTGGTTTTGTGTCTGTGCCCTGGTTCTGTTCGCCAAAGTTGTCGTAGAGGATCTTGATCTTGTGGTGGAAAAAGGAGCCGAGTTTGTTGCAGAGATCCTGGGAGGGAGGTGCGTCCTGGGTTACGCTGGGGGGTTTGGTGAATTCTTGTATGATGCTGAAGAGTTCCTTAGATTTGCGGGAGTTGGAGAGGATTCTGTCCTGGATGAAGCTCCTTTTCATGGACCTGATGAGTTGGTGGTGTTCTGTCATGGCGGTCTTGTAGGTGGTGCATGCTTCCGAGGTTTGGCTGTTCCTCCATGCTTTCTCGAGTCGTCGGAACGTGTGCTTGGATTCTCAGAGGTCAGTGGTGAACCAGGAGGCTTTCGAGGTGCATTGTCTGTCGGAGTTCTGGAGGGGGGGCAAGCATGTTTGCGCAGTCTGTGAGCCATCTGTGGAGTTTGTTTGCTGCAGAGTTGGCGTCGGTAGTGGTGGGAGGAGGAATGCGGCTGAGGGTGGAGTTGAGGTGCTCTTCAGTTGTCTTGCTCCAGTTTCTGCGTGGGGGGCATGGTGGAGGCTTGTGTGCTGTGGGCTTCGAGAATGAGAAGTGGTGGTCCATCCAGAGTTGTTAAGTGGTGTGGCTGAAGCGGATTTTGTTTCCACCTGCGAAGATGGGGTCGAGGGTGTGACCTGCCTTGTGGGTGGGGCGGTGATGAGCTGCTGCAGTCCGATGTTGGCGAGGTTGTCTAGGAAGGTGGTGGAGTTGGGGTTGCTGAGGTTGTCGAGGTGGAAATTCAGGTCTTCGAGCAGTGCGTAGTCTGTGGAGGCGATGGCGTGGGCGGGATGAGGTCTGCAATGGTAGTGGTGAACGGATCGCGAGGTCCTGGAAGTCTGTAGGCAAGAGTTCCACGTAGAGTCGTTCTGGGGTTGATCTGGAAGTGGATGTGTTCCATGGGGGGGCGAGGCTTCATTCAAGCTTGTCGTGAGTTGGAGGGAGTTTTTGTGTGCGATGGCGAGTCCACCTCCAGGGTGGTTGGGGCAGACTTTCCTCTGGATCTTGTAACCATCGGGGATGGCGGTTGCAATGTCGGGCACGGAGCTGGTGTTGGTCCAGGTCACTGTGAGGAAGGCAACGTCGGGCAAGAGGGTGTTGAGAAGGTCTCAGATTTCTACTACGTGTCTGTGTAGGGAGCGAACGTTGAGGAGGATACAGCTCAAGGGTTTGGGCTCCCTGGCGTCTGGTGGGTCGGCGGTAGCAGTAGGGGTCCGGAGGTGGGTGAAGGAGCGGTGGCAGTGTCGGCAGGAGAACTGGCCTTGGGTGGTGTTTGGAGTCGACAGCTGGCAGTTGTTGTTTCTTCCGGGGTTGAGTGTGTGGAGGGTTGCTGAGTCGTATCCATGGGGGGTCGGAGGACCAGGGTCGCTGGCGCTGGTCGTGGTCAGGTCGCGGAAGGGCGCAGACGGGCTTGCCTTTGGCATGCCTTCGACGATACAGCAGTGCGTCCGGAACGATGGATTTAGGCCCAGATCTCTGTACTGGGGTGAATGTATGACATTGTTCTGCATTCTGTCCATCAATTGTTGTTTTTGCATTTGTCACCCCGAGTGGGACGGGTATGCTCAGACGTGAGTCCCGTGCTCTCCATGCCACTGGAATCAAGCTATCCTGGCTGATGAGGGCTGAAAGCCCGAAACCGGTCCTAGGATGCTTGTTCCCAGTCCAGGGAGGACCTGGCTTGGCAGTTCGGGCTGGACTGTTCCCATGGGGCACAGGGTCAAGACTGATTTGCATATGGCTGGGTTCAAACTGGAATGGCATGGTGAGCAAAAAAACGATGGATTTAGGCCCAGATCTCTGTACTGGGGTGAATGTATGACATTGTTCTGCATTCTGTCCATCAATTGTTGTTTTTGCATTTGTCACCCCGAGTGGGACGGGTATGCTCAGACGTGAGTCCCGTGCTCTCCATGCCACTGGAATCAAGCTATCCTGGCTGATGAGGGCTGAAAGCCCGAAACCGGTCCTAGGATGCTTGTTTCCAGTCCAGGGAGGACCTGGCTTGGCAGTTCGGGCTGGACTGTTCCCATGGGGCACAGGGTCAAGACTGATTTGCATATGGCTGGGTTCAAACTGGAATGGCATGGTGAGCAAAAAAACGATGGATTTAGGCCCAGATCTCTGTACTGGGGTGAATGTATGACATTGTTCTGCATTCTGTCCATCAATTGTTGTTTTTGCATTTGTCACCCCGAGTGGGACGGGTATGCTCAGACGTGAGTCCCGTGCTCTCCATGCCACTGGAATCAAGCTATCCTGGCAGATGAGGGCTGAAAGCCCGAAACCGGTCCTAGGATGCTTGTTTCCAGTCCAGGGAGGACCTGGCTTGGCAGTTCGGGCTGGACTGTTCCCATGGGGCACAGGGTCAAGACTGATTTGCATATGGCTGGGTTCAAACTGGAATGGCATGGTGAGCAAAAAACGATGGATTTAGGCCCAGATCTCTGTACTGGGGTGAATGTATGACATTGTTCTGCATTCTGTCCATCAATTGTTGTTTTTGCATTTGTCACCCCGAGTGGGACGGGTATGCTCAGACGTGAGTCCCGTGCTCTCCATGCCACTGGAATCAAGCTATCCTGGCAGATGAGGGCTGAAAGCCCGAAACCGGTCCTAGGATGCTTGTTTCCAGTCCAGGAAGGACCTGGCTTGGCAGTTCGGGCTGGACTGTTCCCATGGGGCACAGGGTCAAGACTGATTTGCATATGGCTGGGTTCAAACTGGAATGGCATGGTGAGCAAAAAAACGATGGATTTAGGCCCAGATCTCTGTACTGGGGTGAATGTATGACACTGTTCTGCATTCTGTCCATCAATTGTTGTTTTTGCATTTGTCACCCCGAGTGGGAAGGGTATGCTCAGACGTGAGTCCCGTGCTCTCCATGCCACTGGAATCAAGCTATCCTGGCTGATGATGGCTGAAAGCCCGAAACCGGTCCTAGGATGCTTGTTTCCAGTCCAGGGAGGACCTGGCTTGGCAGTTCGGGTTGGACTGTTCCCATGGGGCACAGGGTCAAGACTGATTTGCATATGGCTGGGTTCAAACTGGAATGGCATGGTGAGCAAAAAAACGATGGATTTAGGCCCAGATCTCTGTACTGGGGTGAATGTATGACATTGTTCTGCATTCTGTCCATCAATTGTTTTTGCATTTGTCACCCCGAGTGGGACGGGTATGCTCAGACGTGAGTCCCGTGCTCTCCATGCCACTGGAATCAAGCTATCCTGGCTGATGAGGGCTGAAAGCCCGAAACCGGTCCTAGGATGCTTGTTTCCAGTCCAGGGAGGACCTGGCTTGGCAGTTCGGGCTGGACTGTTCCCATGGGGCACAGGGTCAAGACTGATTTGCATATGGCTGGGTTCAAACTGGAATGGCATGGTGAGCAAAAAACGATGGATTTAGGCCCAGATCTCTATACTGGGGTGAATGTATGACATTGTTCTGCATTCTGTCCATCAATTGTTTTTGCATTTGTCACCCCGAGTGGGACGGGTATGCTCAGACGTGAGTCCCGTGCTCTCCATGCCACTGGAATCAAGCTATCCTGGCTGATGAGGGCTGAAAGCCCCAAACCGGTCCTAGGATGCTTGTTTCCAGTCCAGGGAGGACCTGGCTTGGCAGTTCGGGCTGGACTGTTCCCATGGGGCACAGGGTCAAGACTGATTTGCATATGGCTGGGTTCAAACTGGAATGGCATGGTGAGCAAAAAAACGATGGATTTAGGCCCAGATCTCTGTACTGGGGTGAATGTATGACACTGTTCTGCATTCTGTCCATCAATTGTTGTTTTTGCATTTGTCACCCTGAGTGGGAAGGGTATGCTCAGACGTGAGTCCCGTGCTCTCCATGCCACTGGAATCAAGCTATCCTGGCTGATGATGGCTGAAAGCCCGAAACCGGTCTTAGGATGCTTGTTTCCAG
Organism: Calotriton arnoldi; assembly: GCA_963921515.1. Lineage (NCBI taxonomy): Eukaryota > Metazoa > Chordata > Amphibia > Caudata > Salamandridae > Calotriton > Calotriton arnoldi. The sequence goes on along the minus strand of CAWUFW010000959.1, from coordinate 3,267,629 downwards.
TCCAGGGAGGACCTGGCTTGGCAGTTCGGGCTGGACTGTTCCCATGGGGCACAGGGTCAAGACTGATTTGCATATGGCTGGGTTCAAACTGGAATGGCATGGTGAGCAAAAAAACGATGGATTTAGGCCCAGATCACTGTACTGGGGTGAATGTATGACATTGTCCTGCATTCTGTCCATCAATTGTTGTTTTTGCATTTGTCACCCCGAGTGGGACGGGTATGCTCAGACGTGAGTCCCGTGCTCTCCATGCCACTGGAATCAAGCTATCCTGGCTGATGAGGGCTGAAAGCCCGAAACCGGTCCTAGGATGCTTGTTTCCAGTCCAGGGAGGACCTGGCTTGGCAGTTCGGGCTGGACTGTTCCCATGGGGCACAGGGTCAAGACTGATTTGCATATGGCTGGGTTCGAACTGGAATGGCATGGTGAGCAAAAAAACGATGGATTTAGGCCCAGATCTCTGTACTGGGGTGAATGTATGACATTGTTCTGCATTCTGTCCATCAATTGTTGTTTTTGCATTTGTCACCCCGAGTGGGACGGGTATGCTCAGACGTGAGTCCCGTGCTCTCCATGCCACTGGAATCAAGCTATCCTGGCTGTTGAGGGCTGAAAGCCCGAAACCGGTCCTAGGATGCTTGTTTCCAGTCCAGGGAGGACCTGGCTTGGCAGTTCGGGCTGGACTGTTCCCATGGGGCACAGGGTCAAGACTGATTTGCATATGGCTGGGTTCAAACTGGAATGGCATGGTGAGCAAAAACGATGGATTTAGGCCCAGATCTCTGTACTGGGGTGAATGTATGACATTGTTCTGCATTCTGTCCATCAATTGTTGTTTTTGCATTTGTCACCCCGAGTGGGACGGGTATGCTCAGATGTGAGTCCCGCGCTCTCCATGCCACTGGAATCAAGCTATCCTGGCTGATGAGGGCTGAAAGCCCGAAACCGGTCCTAGGATGCTTGTTTCCAGTCCAGGGAGGACCTGGCTTGGCAGTTCGGGCTGGACTGTTCCCATGGGGCACAGGGTCAAGACTGATTTGCATATGGCTGGGTTCAAACTGGAATGGCATGGTGAGCAAAAACGATGGATTTAGGCCCAGATCTCTGTACTGGGGTGAATGTATGACATTGTTCTGCATTCTGTCCATCAATTGTTGTTTTTGCATTTGTCACCCCGAGTGGGACGGGTATGCTCAGACGTGAGTCCCGTGCTCTCCATGCCACTGGAATCAAGCTATCCTGGCTGATGAGGGCTGAAAGCCCAAAACCGGTCCTAGGATGCTTGTTTCCAGTCCAGGGAGGACCTGGCTTGGCAGTTCGGGCTGGACTGTTCCCATGGGGCACAGGATCAAGACTGATTTGCATATGGCTGGGTTCAAACTGGAATGGCATGGTGAGCAAAAACGATGGATTTAGGCCCAGATCTCTGTACTGGGGTGAATGTATGACATTGTTCTGCATTCTGTCCATCAATTGTTGTTTTTGCATTTGTCACCCCGAGTGGGACGGGTATGCTCAGACGTGAGTCCCGTGCTCTCCATGCCACTGGAATCAAGCTATCCTGGCTGATGAGGGCTGAATGCCCGAAACCAGTCCTAGGATGCTTGTTTCCAGTCCAGGGAGGACCTGGCTTGGCAGTTCGGGCTGGACTGTTCCCATGGGGCACAGGGTCAAGACTGATTTGCATATGGCTGGGTTCAAACTGGAATGGCATGGTGAGCAAAAAACGATGGATTTAGGCCCAGATCTCTGTACTGGGGTGAATGTATGACATTGTTCTGCATTCTGTCCATCAATTGTTGTTTTTGCATTTGTCACCCCGAGTGGGACGGGTATGCTCAGACGTGAGTCCCGTGCTCTCCATGCCACTGGAATCAAGCTATCCTGGCTGATGAGGGCTGAAAGCCCGAAACCGGTCCTAGGATGCTTGTTTCCAGTACAGGGAGGACCTGGCTTGGCAGTTCGGGCTGGACTGTTCCCATGGGGCACAGGGTCAAGACTGATTTGCATATGGCTGGGTTCAAACTGGAATGGCATGGTGAGCAAAAAAACGATGGATTTAGGCCCAGATCTCTGTACTGGGGTGAATGTATGACATTGTTCTGCATTCTGTCCATCAATTGTTGTTTTTGCATTTGTCACCCCGAGTGGGACGGGTATGCTCAGACGTGAGTCCCGTGCTCTCCATGCCACTGGAATCAAGCTATCCTGGCTGATGAGGGCTGAAAGCCCGAAACCGGTCCTAGGATGCTTGTTTCCAGTCCAGGGAGGACCTGGCTTGGCAGTTCGGGCTGGACTGTTCCCATGGGGCACAGGGTCAAGACTGATTTGCATATGGCTGGGTTCAAACTGGAATGGCATGGTGAGCAAAAAACGATGGATTTAGGCCCAGATCTCTGTACTGGGGTGAATGTATGACATTGTTCTGCATTCTGTCCATCAATTGTTGTTTTTGCATTAACCAGGCATCAGAGGCACAAAAACACCAAGGAGCAAGAGACAAAAGGCACAAAATGGTCAACACGGTCAAATTAAAAACAGAAAGACAAATAGAAAGACAAAAACAAGGCACAACATGGTCAAATTAAAAACAGAAAGACAAAACAGGGCACAGACAGACAAAAGCAGGACAGCAGACAGGAGGCTGGCCGGGCAGACCAGCAGAAGAGCAAGGCTCTCCCACTGGACCACCAGGGAAGAGGCGCAGGCAGGAGCCTGCGGGTGGAGGAGGGCCTCGAACACCTTACCTGAAGGCAGGGAGGTGCAGGGGGAAGAGGCACAATGACGGAGCTGCGCGAGGGGAGAGCAGTTTCCCTGACCAGGAGGTCATTCAATCATTCTGCACCCCCTCAAGACTGGCGCAAACAACTTACAGCTCTCAACTGCATCCCTCATGTTGTTGACTCTTCGAGATCCTTAGGCATAACACTGGACAAATACCTGAATATGCAAGATCATATCAGTGCAACTACGAGGGGAGCCAATCATCAGCTCAACACATTAAGGAAAATCAAACCATTCTTGCCTTCTGAGGACATTCAATCTGCAGTCCAAACCCTAGTTATCTCACGCTTAGAGTATGGAATGGCGACCCTTGCTGGGTTACCCAAAGCTAGATTGGCATCTCTAAGAGCCACTCTGAACTCTGCGGCCAGACTCATCACTGGTTCTAGAAAACATGAGCACATCACACCAGACCTAATTCAACTCAACTGGCTGTCTATCGAAGCTAGGATTCGTTTCAAGATGGCCTGCCTGACGCACAAAGCTATTCACTACAACACCCCTGTTTACCTGGCAAGAAAACTTGAACTATCTGGTTTGAATCGGACCCTAAGAAGCTCTAACACCCTCCTGTTGAAACCTCCCAAATTCAAAATGAAAAGACCTACAACAGTGCCTTCCCTAGTCTTGCACCAAGAATATGGAACACACTTCCTCCCGAGATCAGATCTAACCCCTCTACTGCCTCATTCTAAAAGCAAGTTAAATGGTTACTCCTGAATGACCATCTATAGCAATAGTCCGTATGCCACCTTAACTAACTTTTATTTCCCGTGGATAATCTTTGATACCTAGGTTCATTGTTGTAATTTTGTCTCTCCACTTGCTCCATAAGTTATGTTGCTCTCCTGACACTTTACATGTCCCACAAGATGGGTTGTTCCTCTTGTTTTTCTTTTTTGTATTTGTGCTTGTTAAGTTCCTTTATGGTGTTGCATTCATGCCTCTACCTCCTTTTGCATCTGCTCCTTTGTACAGCGCTCTGATACCTGTACGGGTCTTGTTCATGCTTTATAAAACCTTTCAAACAAAGAAATAAAAATAAAATGGGACAGATAGGCCTTGCAGTAGTGAAAAATGAATTTAAGAGTGTTTCACTATCACGACATGTAAAGCTTAAAAGTACATGTGCTACTTTTTTTTAATATACTGCACCCTGCCTTTTGGCTGTTCAGGGCCTACCTTACAATAAGTGTGCCAAAGGAGATAAATACCTTGACACTGATTTACATCACAAAGCGAGCGCCATCACTGTACGGGACAAAGCTAAGCCACGATGAATCCTCCGTGTAATGGTTAGCGTTCCCGTGTTTGCGGCTCCGCTAGCCAGAACACCTACCGATGTCATCCGCGGGCCAGGCGTGGCCTGCGGGGTTAATAAAAGGGAAGGGCCCGCTCGGGGGCGTACTTCTGTGTGTGTGTGTACAATTATTTGGTAGGTCCCCATTTATAAGTTTAGGCCTTACCTCCACCGCTGTGCAACTGAGGCCAGGACACTGGCGACGAGGGTGGGCCGTGACCCCCGCCTCCTCCTAGTGCCCCGCTACAGCCCAGCTGATTCTGAGCACGACGTGCTGGCGCTTGAAGAGCCGTGACCGCCGTGTCGCCCTACAAGAGTGCACTGTCTGAGCCCAAAAGGTGAGTGTTACCCCGCTGGAGGCCCCGAGTGTCCCGCTGCCCGAGGACGACGCCTGCCACATTCTCCTGCCCTGGCGCGAAGCCCTGCTCCTCACGGCCGCTGTTTTCGCTCGGAGCTCGAGCGTGCTCTCCGCGGGAGGGGCTCTCCAGTTCGATGCCTGCCCCAGCCCCTGCAAGGTGAGAAGAGCTGCCGGAGCGTGTTCTGTGCGTGTTCTGGTGCCCGAAGCTGCACAGCAGTGCGCGCTGCCCCAGGAAGAGGGGAGGGGCTCCATCCCGAAGGGATACAGCGGGAATCTGATGGCTCAGCGCACAGACAGAGCCCAGAGACAGCCACAAAGGCAGTGAAAGGAAAATCGAAAGACTTGGCAAGAAGAGTCCAGGCTGAACAATCCAGTTTAAGACAGCAACGGAGGCACTACCCACTGCCCCAAGCGCAGTAAGAGCAGGAGAGACATAAAAACAGAAGGAAAAGGGGCAGAGAAGCGCAGCAGCATTGCTACGACACCACAGTAAGACCCAAGAGAAGAAGCATTGGCACGGAGAGCCTGGACACAGGCCCCTGCCGCACTGAGAGAGAGACTACGCACGAGGGAAAGTGAGCAGAGGCACCTACTCACAAGAAGATGGGGGATGAAGACCAACCGCATGTGCCACCCAGATTCCAAGTCCAACATGCACTTACCGGGCTACTACCACCCTTCAGTGAACTAGAAGATCCGGCCACAGCGTCCCCGAGGTGGAAAATTTGGATTGAATGCCTGAATAACTATTTCGTTGCCACTAGGGAGACCGACGGAGCAGTGAAAAGGTCGTTACTCCTCCACTACGCCGGAGACAAGATATTTAAATTGTTCAAACATCTACCGAACACAGGCGCTGCCATGGATTACGACACTGCAGTAGCGGCATTAGATGCGCACTTTGACCCCCAACTCAACCCAGACTTTGAACGCTTCAAATTGCGCCAAGCCCGCCAAAGAGAAGGGGAGTCGATCGATGCATTCTATGCCCGCCTACGGGAACTGGCCAGCACGTGCACGGAGGACGATCAGCCAAAGGAGATAAGGGCCCAGATCATACAAGGATGCCGAGACAAGACACTCAGAGGCCTCATCCTGCGCCAACCAAAGATCGCTCTAGAGGACATACTAATATTAGCAAGGACCCATTGTGGGAGCGAGACTCTCTAGAAGCCCACCAGTACAGGGGTTCGCCCTTCTGTGTACTCAAGTCCTTGGACCAACAAATAGAGATTGGCACGGAATCTGTAATATCAAGAAAGTATTTTATTATCACTCATGAGTGGTACTACATCGACACAGAGCCCTCAGGCAATGTATGAGGTAGTACATGGAGCACAGAAACCATGGGTCTTTTATGGCCAGTTTATAGCTGAGTAAGCATGAAGACTCAAAAAGAGGCGGTACAAGTATACACAAGAATAGTTATTCACATATAAGGAGTAACAGAAAATACTTAGTCAACAAAGTAGGAGGAGTAACAAAAACCCTTACATCAGTTGGAATAGCCTGACAGTTGCACCCTAAGACAGGTGCATTCTAGCAGCTACAGGCCTTTCTGAGCATGCGCAGTGCTCTGGCTCAGTGCTGAAGGAGTTAACTATAGATGATGACTCAGGCGTAATAGAGAAGCAGGCAACAGTGAAGAGACAAGAAGCACATGGCCAACACATGACTAACTAAAATGGCTGCCACAAACAAAATGGCTTCAGCTCATGCTAACAGCGATTTCTGCTAGTTTCCACAGACGACCCTTTTAGCATTAGCTGAAGACATCTCTATGATCTAGAAGGAATATAGAAAATATCTTACACATCTATTCTTATCATATTGCTAACTTCTTGGTCTAATACATATTGGGCGTTCACATTCTTAATGTTGCGCTTGGTAGGTATACAGGTAGAGACACAAAGGGAACAAAGCATCGGGCTACATTGTATGCATAGACAGCATGACAGTAGGATCGCAAAGAATATACATATAATTGTCAACAGTTTCCAGCCCCAAGTAACAAACAATGTCCCTAACCAGCCAATGAAAGTCCAAGTTCCTATATCGGGATGAATTTCAGTGGTTGTTTTAGGCCGATTGGAAATAGCCAACAGCACATGTTGGATGCAATGTCTACATAAAACCATTTTTAATAAACCTTCCAGTGTTCTTCTTTATAAGTGCTAGGGTACCAATGATATGTTCAGGAGGAGGGCAGAGTAGTATTTATCAAAGTGTGCACAAAACGTTTCTCTTGCAGAATAAACAGCACCCCAATTACTAGTATTAAAGAGAATACACAGATTATCACAAAAACAATTGTCACTTCAGGGGACCAGGAGGACCAAACGGGGCCATGGGAATTAGGACGAGGAGCCGCAAAGGACTACTCCTCCTCAAAAATGGGCCGACCAAAGGGGTACATTGCTAAAAAGTACTTGAAGAATAGAAGCCGCTGTACAACCAGCCAGAGGGGAGTCTTCTCCCTGTGTCCGTCTGAGCCTCACAGGCAGGCTCTTATTGTTCATCAAGTGTTCACTTCTCCCACGGTGGAGCTGCACAACTTGCAACTCAAGAAAACACTCACGGCCCAGTTTTAAGGGAAAAGTTTCTTCTTTCAGGATAGGGCAATCACCTTCCAGGGCAAACACCCTCAACGATCCTGCCAGTGTCTCAGGCAGTGCACCAGTATTCTTCACTTTAATCTAACAGGCACCAGAGGCACAGCACCTGTACCCTGAACTCAAGTCCTTCCCTAACTCCTGTGTTGCTCCGCTGGCGCACTGCTCTTTTGTCGGGGCAACAGATTGTACCTAGTATGCCCAGGCACCTCTCGATCAACAAACAGAGGTGCAGACTTGCATTCACTTGAGGACCAGGACTCAGAGGCCTAATGCTGTAGTATCTGAAGCAACCCTTGTTTCAAAGGGGGTCACCTCAAGCAAAGCCTCTTTGCCGTCCTTGTCGGTCTGTGACTCTCTCAGCTGGGCATCAAAAACTGGACCAACACAAAGAATTTTCTGTCCTGATTTGTGACCCCGTCTTTCGTCCAAGACAGTGGCAGGGGTACACACTTCACGTCGCTTTCATGGGCCCAGTGCTTCTGGCCTTCTACCTTCACTGCGGTCCTAGTTGCCAGCAATGCCTGTGCTGGTTCCCTTTACCTCGGCTCCAAGCTGGATCGGCGCTGACTCCCCAGGCTGGATCTGATGTCCGGGCCCCTCTGGCAATGGTTGTAGGGCAGCAGATATCTATTGGTGGTCAGAACAAAAGATCTTTAGACAAGGCATACAAATAATCTATCAACAGAGAGGATACTCTATTTCAGAAAACTTCTTTAGTCTCTGGGCGCCCCATACATTAGCAGGGCACCCAAGAACCACTTCATCTGTCTGAGAGTAAAAAACACCCTGGACCTATTAGCGAGTATAAAAGGAACTTTTGGTGAACTGACAAGAATAAAACGTTACACAATTTGATTTGTTTCTCCCAATCCCAAGCAGCCAAGGAAGTCTGTGTTTATTTACTAAATTCTGAGGGAAAAAGAAAAACAATACGGACATACTCTGAATTCTCACATTTGTGTATTCCTATATTATTCATCTGAAGAACCTCAACGCGCGGCGGGAAAATCTAAAAACTGCTAATTTAACAGGGATCCTTACTACATAAATAACTAACAAAACCTCAACATAGTGGGTACATGAATCTCTCCAGCAGAACTTGTTGTGGCAAACAAACTCCTATATAGCAATATTTTCCTTCAAAATGTTTGCTAAGGATCACACGGGTGTCTTTCCTAAGATTGTGAACCCTGTGGATTCTACTTTTCACGATCTGGACTATGTAACATAATTTTCAAAGAAAAAAAAAAACCTATTCACCAGCTCTAATAAGGGCTGTCAGCTCAATTAAAGCGAGCCCAACCAAGGGGCATATTAACAACGGCCAGCGATAATTATCGCTGGCCGTGCTTAGCGTGAGGAATCCTATCGCCGGAAATTATCGCCATGCTAGCGCTGTATTAACAACGCTTAGCGCAAAGGCGATAATTTTCCAGTGATAGCGATGTTTTCCATGGAACATCGCTGTTTTTCCAGCGATGTCCCATGGAAAACGGCGATATACTTGGCGATAGGGCCTGTGGTCTTAGCCACACAATCCACCCCCCATGTTAGGTATGCCTTAGTCAGGAATTTAGCAGACGTTAAATTCCTGCGTTAAGGCATACTTAACGCAATTTAAAATATCGCTAACCCACGTTGCTAATATGGCGATACCTGGGTTAGCGATATTTCCCCTGTTGTTTTCACAGGCACGCCCCTTTGCATCTCATTAGCGATGCGATGGGAGGCGTGCAGAAAACGGATGCTAAGTCAGGAATCACGCGCTAGCGTGTCCTTGTTAATTCGGCGATAAAATTATCGCCGCTTTTCGTCCGAAAACGGACGCTAAAGCGGCGATAATTCATTAACGCCGCCTTGTTAATATGCCCCCAATTATCTCATGGCCGTTCCTAGACAGCTTAAACAGGCTCGAGAGAGAGTGAGAAAAAAAAGAGAGAGAGAGAACATAAATTTGCTTACCCTTAATTTGCCCAGGAGCTAGCCTCCTTTCCCCCATTCGACAGTAGGTAACCTAAACAGGTGACCTCCTGTTGACAATATTTACCCCCCTTTTTGGCAGCTGGGCACAAACAGACTTGTAAGAGGTAAATAGCACATTGAGCTAACTAGAAAACATTAATAACCAACTACCAATTCCTTTAGCAATTGTACTAGTTTAACATGAGGGCGCATGAAAGCAAACTGAATTTCATTGCCTCCTTATTTTAGCCCTTGCACAGTAATCTTTAAACTAAAACCATTATTTCTATATGCATGGCAGAGCTATTCTCTGCACATGGCCTACAGACGCTGCTACCCCTTGATAATGTTATTCAATAGGATAAACCCCACCTGCATATCTCCTATACTTGTATTATTTCTTGAGAAAACAGTGATATCCCCATGTGCTCCTAACAGAATATGCAATATTTCCTTTAGCTAATGTTACCTAAAACAGATCTGTGGTGTCCAATCTTGTTCCAGGAAGGCTCAATCAAGGCCATAAGTTCATTGAAACAACTAAGTAAATTCTTCCATTTCTTAAATGTGGTTAGATTACTAATGACGATATCCTAAATATTATTAACATGAATTGAGAATTAATTTTACCCGGATTTTCCTAGGCACATTATAGCCTCAGACATCATTAGAGCAACATTTACATCAACTGTAGTGTTTTACCCTACAATGTTATAATCAGGAAATTTAATTAATACAAAGAAATCAGTTTATTAAACTACTCTTCAACATTACAAGCTTTCATAGTGTAATGTAGAAACCACACAATGTCACAGTGGCTCCCAGCATGGACATTTTACGTTCAGTAGTGCTGGTCAATTCTAAATACAGAACTTGGCCTCTGACCCTTAAACCTGTTGTCCCCTGTCTGTGCAACGCTATCCCTACGTGGCCTTTTCAATTCAAAGTAACTCTCGAGAAGCACGGCTGAAGGACATTCCTGCTCCGTGCCTGTGTGCTGAGAATTTAAAGGTAGGATGCAACTTGTATTCTTAATTATTTATGTACTTCTTGTGCATTGTGCGTTGTAGCACCTAAAAAATTGGCTCAAAATTTCAGTTTTCAGAATGCCATAATTCGCTCAGAACTATTGTGCATTATGGCTCGCAATGTAATTCACATGTCTGTACAGCTGCTCTATGCATGCCTTTTGTATTTGACACTGAAGCCATTAGGCCACACTACATTTTAAGTTTGTCACTAAGAGACAGTAATATTGGCGTTGTTAGATAGACTAATATTTACCCTTTTAATTTGGTGCAACAAAATATTTTAACCAGTTGGAGATAGAAATCTTAATGTGCACATTGAAATCTGAATACATACTTTGCACAGGATAATTTTGTACAGTGCTAAATATTATTGAATTGTCACAATTGTGTTATTAGACATTATACGGATCATAATTATGTAAAAACGATTTTAGTGCAATAACGTTTAATAATTTTTTACATGTAATCAGTTTTTGAATAATGATCACTAACCCTTTTTGTGGTTTCTACATATGAAAAGCAAGCCTTATTCCTTTCCTTTTACCTTGAAATGCATTTATTTATAACACTAAGCACAGAAGCTTTTTACTGAAACATAAAAAGTTTGTATCACTTTTAGAGGGCAGTAATTATTTACCATCAGATCCACAGATGTGCTTAGTAGAAAAGCAACAAGAAAGAAAGTCTTTACTTTTTATCCTTTCTCTTTTATCCAAAATAATGAAACTGTATTTCTAACTTTCAAAATCAGTAGTCTTTAATGCACGTGCTTTGATACCATTTTGTACTAACTTAAAACCTAATCCCCACAGCTTGATCTGTAGCTTGTGCCCGGGCATAGCCATGTTTTATTTACTCAGCTGTGTTTTACGACCAGCAGGCGTTAACTTCCACGCTTTTTCAGGAGAAAAACCCTTTGCTGTATTCTAATGTCCTCAAAAAGTTTGTAACCCATGGATTACCTCTGTCTGTTCTGACAGACAGCTTCCTTCGGACAGACAGCTTTGAACAGCTGCTAAAAGGTCTCTTTCTGGCGCCGGGAATTGAGCACAGTTCAGTCTATTTAAAACCCAGGCATTCCAAGGCAGTCAAAATCTATCGTTTTGCAATGTGGTAAAAGAGGCGCTTTTATTTTAGCAGCAACTAATTACTCAGATAATGTGAATGCCTTTTAATATTTAATATAATGTATCTAAGGATAATGCTGTAACATATTGTATTGAGTCCTAGTGGTATAAAGCACACAAATTCGTTTTTTTTTTCTTTCTGTGAGGCCTATTTTTTCCCTATATAGTGTTAATTCAAATTTTGTGTTTTACCACTGGGGCGATATAATAATTGAAGGTTCAGACATCTATACTTTGTTACTGCTTTACTTTAAATAGTAGCGTGCAGCAATTCAGCATATGTTATACAATTTATTCTTTGAATTTTAAAGTGTAATTCTTTCAATGACATCTGCAGAACACAATGACGACAACAAACCAAATTGAGCTCATTCCAGACATTTTCAAGAAGGGGGCCACACACTCAGAACACATAACACTGCTTGCTAAGGCAAGCCATTCTTACACAAAAAACACAGTCGCTACTCACTCAAACAAGTACTTCACACACATCACCACCGGTGTCAGTCCACAAACCACATAGACACTCAAACACATAATCAATCCACAAATCAACATTTAGGACAAAAGCAAGAGGCAGCCCACAGACTGTACTCAAACCAAACCAATTGTAAATACCAATTGTAAATCATATCTACAAAAAGAGCTCTCAAAAATAGTACAGAGACTGACAGGCTCTAACCCCAGACCTTTTCCAAAATACACCAAATTACCAATGGAGCTGGTGGAACACTCAAAAGTGCTCCGTATCACCATTTATGAATTTTACTAAGTGCGTAGATCAGGATCCTTTTTAGTGTATTTGTTCCACAGTGTACTATACATTATGGAAGAAATACCATATTTAATGTACATAAACCTATTAGGTATCCCCTCTAGGGGAGCCAGCTGAGTACTTTCTAAAATCCATATTGGTACCACCAAGACAGCAACACATTCTACGAAGTGTGCTAGGAGCAGGCATGCCAAAAATATTACAATGCGATATAATATTATAGTCAAAGCGTATTTATCCTGAGAATTATCCAAAAGTAGAGAAAAATCTCCTCAGTACCTGCCTTTATTTGCTGCAGCAAACAAACAAACAAACCAGAATCTTGGCCAAGCTAATCCAAAACAAGAGTGTCGCATCGCGACCTTACCAAACAAAAGTCTCCAGCTTCCAACTGCCAAGCTCTGAATCAACCTAATGGTCACTGTGAGACGAACGCCAAAGGGATCTCAGTCAGGGACCGGTCACCACCTGGAGGGTCAAATCGGGAAAATCGGAAAAGCACTTTGGTCTGCAAAGACAAGGGTCTCATCGTGCAGTGTACATCCTAAGGGAGATTCCAAACCTCCGTCGAGACCACTCTTTTGGGCGACTGCGTCTCCTGATGAGCCTCACGTGACGGGCGCCAATTTGTGGGAGCGAGACTCTCTAGAAGCCCACCAGTACAGGGGTTCGCCCTTCTGTGTACTCAAGTCCTTGGACTAACAAATAGAGATTGGCACGGAATCTGTAATATCAAGAAAGTATTTTATTATCACTCATGAGTGGTACTACATCGACACAGAGCCCTCAGGCAATGTATGAGTTAGTACATGGAGCACAGAAACCATGGGTCTTTTATGGCCAGTTTATAGCTGAGTAAGCATGAAGACTCAAAAAGAGGCGGTACAAGTATACACAAGAATAGTTATTCACATATAAGGACTAACAGAAAATACTTAGTCAACAAAGTAGGAGGAGTAACAAAAACCCTTACATCAGTTGGAATAGCCTGACAGTTGCACCCTAAGACAGGTGCATTCTAGTAGCTACAGGCCTTTCTGAGCATGCGCAGTGCTCTGGCTCAGTGCTGAAGGAGTTAACTATAGATGATGACTCAGGCGTAATAGAGAAGCAGGCAACAGTGAAGAGACAAGAAGCACATGGCCAGCACATGGCTAACTAAAATGGCTGCCACAAACAAAATGGCTTCAGCTCATGCTAACAGCGATTTCTGCTAGTTTCCACAGCATGATTTATCAGCAGCCAGGGCCAACGAAATGGACCAGGCCCTCACCAAGCTGCAAGGTAAACCAGAGAACATCAAGACGGAGCGGGCGGACGCTCTCCGGACAAAACCACAAAATGACATGCCCAGGAAGGCAAGGCCCAAAGCGCCCAAGACGCGAAGCGGATACTGCGGGCACGAACCACACACAGCGAAGGACTGCCCTGCGCAAGGCAAAACCTGTGCCAACTGCGGGATCCCCAACCATTTTGCTGCAGTGTGCAGGAGACGAAACCGAGGCCGCGACACCAGAGGGCAAAAGCCACCCTCAAGGACGGTACGACAACTGTCCCTAGCTGACCCGGAGCAGTAAGAGGAACCACAAAGGACAAGCCGGAGGTATCAAGGACCAGAAGACTCCTCCACAGAGGAAGATGAGGGAGAAACTTACCTAATCTCGTTTGCACAAGAGCTCAAGCGGCGCCGAAGGCCACAACCCACTTGCATGGTCAGGATCGCAGGCACAGAAATTAAGGCGATCATCGACACAGGAGCATCGGTGAATGTGATGGGCCTCCAGCAGTATCAGCACCTCCGACCTCGCCCGCCAGTCACCCCGTCTCGGACCAAGATATTCGCCTATGGGAGCCAAACCCCCTGCCACTGAAAGGGAAGATATCGGTCCCAATCAGGTCAGGCGACCAAGAGGTCACAGCCATCATTCACGTCATAGACCGCGAAGCAGATAGCCACAAAGCGGAGGACCTGGGTCTGGTTTCTCTTGCCAGGAGAATCCAAGCCCATCAGGTAGACGAGCTACTCGACCAATTCCCGGAACTCTTCCAGGGTCTCGGACGCATCAAGTGTGACCCCATCAAGCTGCACATCGACAAGTCTGTCACCCCAGTCGCGCTGTGACACAGACAAGTCCCCTTCCACCTGAGGCCGCTGGTGGAAAAGGAGCTGGAAGTCCTCGAAGAACAAGGAGTAATCAAGAAAGTCTCGGGACCGACGCCCTGGGTATCCCCGATGGTCATCGCGGAAAAGCCCAAGCAGCCAGGGGCTATCCGCTTATGCATCGATATGAGGTTGCCCAATCAGGCCATCAAAAGAGAACGCCATCTTACGCCCACCATGGACGACATAATTTCGGACGTCAACGGGTCAAGGGGGTTCTCTAAAATCGATCTGAACGCAGGGTACCATCAGCTGCCGTTATTACAACGTTCAGTACCCACCTGGGGCTGCGTCGTTACAAACGACTGAACTTTGGACTATCCTCAGCGGCAGAAGTGTTCCAGAACACGACATGAGAGATGCTGTCAGGGCTACCAGGGGTGATAAACGTCAGCAATGACATCCTGATCCACTCTGCTACGGCAGCTGATCATCACAAACATCTGAGAAGCACGCTGAGACGCCTCAGCGAACATGGGGCGACTCTCCACCGAGACAAGTGTCTCTTCTTCCAGCCCTCCCTAGAATTCTTCGGGTACGTGTTCAACCAAGAAGGTATTCAAGTAGATCCGAAGAAGTCACATGCCATCCGAAATGCTCCAGCTCCAACTTCACCCACCGAAGTGAGGAGTTTCCTAGGCATGGCTACTTATTGCGAGAGATTCATCCTGGATCTGGCGACCCGTGCCAAACCATTGAGAGCCCTCACGAGAGCAGACACCAAGTGGCAATGGGGACAGAAGGAAGAGGAGGCATTCCAGAGTATCAACGACGCGCTCCTGGGAGAGGCCACCCTTGCCTACTTCGATCCAGCAAAACGGACCGAATTACTAGTAGACGCCAGAACGGTGGGGCTAGGAGCGGTCCTGGCCCAGGAACAAGGGCCAGGCAGGTGGGCAGCGTTATCGTTTGCCAGCAAGTCACTCACCCCCACTGAAGCAAGGTATGCCCAAATCGAGTGAGAGGCCCTTGCCATAAAGTGGGCCTGTAATCACTTCCATCTGTACCTGACAGGCCAGCCGTTCACTGTGGTCACCCGACCATCAGCCCCTAGTTCCTCTATTCAAAGGATCAGCCCCTCATCCGCCCCCTAGGATCGAGCGATGGGCTGTACAACTGCAGTCGTACCAGATAGAGGTCGTGTACAGACCAGGGGCGAAGAATCCGGCAGATTTTCTGTCCCGACATCCAGCACCACAGGAAGATTCGGGTGACGTCGAAGGGGCAGAACAGTACGTCAACATGATCGCTGCGGCAGCATGTCCCCAGGCTATGACACCTGAGGAAATCAAGGAAGCCACCGAGAAAGACACTGTGTACACCCGGACCCTCCAGGCGGTCCAAGAAGGGTCATGGAGGAACTACCTGCAGCAGACCAATGCCTGGGCGCCGGAGGACCGAGAAGGACTGACGAAGATATGGAGGGTGAGGAGCGAGCTGAGCGCCACCAAAGACGGAATATTGTTGAGGGGATCAAGGCTCGTGATACCACAAGCGCTGAAATACCGAGCTAGCCATGGAGGTCATCAGGGCGTAACTAAAATGAAGGCGAGAATGAGAGAGAAGGTCTGGTTCCCCGAACTTGAAGAAATGGTCGAAGACCTGGTTCGCCGTTGTCCATCCTGCCAACTGACCAGTGCTCCCGAGAGGCCGATCCCGGTGATCACTGAAGAGGCTTGCACCCTCCCATGGTCGAAGGTGAGCCTAGACTTTGGGAGTTTCCCCAGAGGGAAACACACGCTCGTCCTCGTGGATGCATTCTCGAAATATCCCATAGTGGAACCAGTTGTGTCGACCGCTTTCGCCCATGTGGGCCCCATCCTGGAGAGAGTATTTGCCACGTTCGGATTTCCTCAAGAGATCCGGAGCGACAATGGGCCGTTCCATGGGGTTGAGTTCGCGACCTTCCTTCGTCAGCGGGGGATACACCACCGCCGTGTCACGCCTCAATGGCCCCAAGCCAACGGCGACGTTGAACGTTTCATGCAGACTTTAAACAAGATGCTACGCATTGCCATGGTGGAGCAAGCAGATCCTGAGCAGCGTCTCCACGAATTCCTCAGGGAATATCGAAGCACTCCACACTGCACCACGCTGCGGAGCCTGTGGTCCCTCATGCTAAAAGGCCCGAGGAGAGATCTGATCCCTACGCGTCCAGGGTGGACACCTTTGCCTCTAGATGCCCAGGAAACACAAGCAAGGAAAGAATGACAGAACAACCGAGCCAGTGCTCGACGCCATGCCGCACCACGGTCCCTCCGACCGGGTGCCACCGTCCTACTCAAAGACCGCCGGCCAGGGGGAAAGTTTCGGACCATCCATGAACCAGGCACTTGGACAGTAGTTGCCAGCAATGGAAACATGGTGACGGCAAGGAGAGGGAGTGAGGAAGTATCACGAAACATCTCATAGTTCAAGGAAGTCCCCGCAGAAGCCCCAGCCGAGCCATCGGTGTGTGACCCTGGGCTCTCGCTGAGCCCAAACCAAAGCGCCCCGGTCGAAGCAGAAGATAGGGGCAATACAGTGGAACCCGCTCCCCAAATCACGCAGCCTCTTTGTTTGCCTCCCAGCCGACCGACGCCCAGAGAGTCACCCCTAAGAAGCCGCTCTCATCGTTACAGCCTACGGCCCAATCCTCGCCCTAACCATCAGCTCCAGGACTGTGCGTGCTAAGGCTGTAGAGACTGATGCTACCGAACTCATTATATGTTACTAGACTTTCAGAAGTTTTTGTTTTCAAGAACCAAGTTGGAAAGGGATGTAATGGTTAGCGTTCCCGTGTTTGCGGCTCCGCTAGCCGGAACACCTACCCACGTCATCCGTGGGCCAGGCTTGGCCTGCGGGGTTAATAAAAGGGAAGGGCCCGCTCGGGGGCATACTTCTGGCACTGCATTACTGTGTGTGTGTGTGTGTGTACAATTATTTGGTGGGTCCCCATTTATAAGTTTAGGCCTTACCTCCACCGCTGTGCAACTGAGGCCAACACACTCCGCAGCGCAGCAGTCCGGTCAGAATCGCGCCGCATTCTCAGAAAGTATAGCTGCAGGCACTCTCTCGCGCGGGTGGCGGCTTGATCAAAAGTTATATATTTTACTGGCACCACCGCGCACAATGCAAACGATGCGAGCGCAACAGCGGCAGAACTTACACTTCCTTGCTGCTACCAAACTGCACCGGCCCGCCTTCAAGGGCCCTGTATCTGCTGTGCAGCCATTGGGCAAATCATGATGTGCGCGGGTGATCCAGAATCTGTGGGTGAATGTATCTGGGCAGCTGAGCCAGCCCCCAAGAGGTGAGCAGCGCAGACCGGCGCCAGCAGCTTTATTCAGTGTTATTTATTATACTACCAGCCTTGACAGCTAAGGACAGGAGGCGCTATAATGCGTGTTCATTATTTTTAATGCGGGGATGCAGGGGCTTGCCTTAAAATGCGTTAGGCTAACGCGTGATGGGTGGCACTTGGCAGGACTGAATACTATCTCAAAGGTCCACAATCAGCCCCGCAGCTACGCACTATTAGGAAAAGGAATGCAGCAAATCTAAAGCAGGACGTGTGCTTTCCGACTCTGAAAGCACACGTCGTGTTTGAGACGCTGCATTTCTTTTATTAATAGTGCTCAGCTGTGGGACTGATTGTGGGCCTTTGGAATAGTATTCATGTTAATTGCAGCGCACACGGGCGCTGCAATTAACATGAATACTATCTCAAAGGCTCACAATCTGCCCCGCAGCTACACGATATTAGGAAATGGCATGCAGCAAATCCATAGCTGCCAAGTTTTCAGTAAGCATATGTGTGACATTTCTATTTACGGGCGTACCTACGAGTGACAGCTGCTTCCTCATGTGTGACACTTTGAGTGCCACTTTATCATGTGTAATTATAAAAGAAAATGTATGCAGCAAAAATAGCTGACAGCCCAATTCATGTTGTTTCCAGCAATACTGTGTTTACTACCTTCTGCACATAGCACACGTGACATTTCTGGAGTTGCTATTGCTCTTACTAAAATCAATTACCTTAAATTCACAGAAAGACCAGAAGGGTGATTTGGCTTTTGTGGGATTCATACACTCTTTAGATAATGGATGTTAGTGACGTGTGTTTCACCAAGTCGACGCTTTTTAATGGACCCATTCCCACAATAATAAAACACTGATTTATTTGTCTAAATTAAGCTTAGTCTTTTTTTAATCATACACTGTTATTGTATAGTCTATTTGGAGCTACAAGTCTCCTTGTTTTATGCCTGAGCAGCAAATCCAAGCCACAAATGTTCTTTGTCTTTTGAGACTTTTAGCCTTGGCTATATTGTTATAAAGTTAGGAGTACACGTCTCAGACTGCAAAGAAAACCCTGAAGTGTATGAGTTAGTCAGGGACGGAACTAGGAAGCCGAAGAGGTGCGTACCTTGTTCAGTTAAACTTTGATACAGAAGTCATACCGACAGTACAAATGACATCAGGTTTACTCAAGCATTCTATTCTAATTTATAAGCAATTAATTTGCATTTCTGCCTCTTGTAGAAAGGCTCAGAAGAGCTGAGCACACCCTGAAGATCAGCTGCAGAGTTCGCCGAATCTGAAACGCCTACCTCCAGGCACACATAGAGATGAAAAAATCAGCCAGAGCAACCACTGGCAAAACACCCTCTAACTGAGCACTTGTCAAATCAAATCAAAACAAGCTTTATTCGGTATATACAATATATCCATAAAAGCATTCTACATAAAATTCAATTCATTATAAAAAAGATATTTCTCATTAAAAACAGAAGTAACAAGAGTTCAGGGAAAAATAAAAACAATTAATATTTCCAGATGGCCTCATAATGTAAAAACTATTCAATTTCATAAAGTAACATTTCCAGATATGAAAGATCCTTTCTTCTCTTTATAGCCTTTTGGATATAGCAAATTACTGCATTACATATTTGTGCATTGTCCAGTTTACAGATATAATAAAAAGCAGTTTTATACGAGTACAAACTATTATCAATAAAAAGCGGACGTAAAATACATTTTCTGATATCCCTGTAAAAATTACAAAAAAGAAGAAAGTGCAGGGTTGTTTGCAATGATTTACCATCACACGGGCATTTGGGTAGGTGGAGACACCACTTACCCATTTTAGGAAAAGCGATCTGGAAGTGCAAAGTACGCAATCTAAGTCTGGTTAGGTAAAATCTCTGTTGTAAGTTTCTAGTAAAAATAAGGTACGGCTGTATGCCCACTAAAATTGGACCTTCACAATCAAATTTTACACATGATTTTATACTCATTTCAGCCTCTCTTGCAGTTTCTCTAGAATCTAACAATCTGATTTTTAGGTCCCTTTTACTAAAATGTAATATACTTTCAGGATCACGAAGATCAGTTGCCACTTGACATTCAATTAGAAGGCTATGAATATGTTTTAACCAAGGTATTTTCCCACCAAAATCAAGTCTGAGACAATCCATAATGATATCTTTAGTAAAATGTGTCTCCTCTTTGGACCAGATTCTATACCATAAAGTGAGTGCAGCCAGACTGATTGTATCATTTAAATATGGAACATCTGTCTCTTTATGGGTAATATATGTAGCCGTAGAATTCGGTACTGATAGGACTCTTCTTAAAAATTTGTTTTCAAGCGTTAGTAGTGAGCTAGCATCTGATCTACCCCATAATGCGCTACCATACCATAGTGATACATTTGCTGCTATATAGCTTAAGAATTTCACGTACCGGTTTGTTGCCAATCTTGCGAGAAAATCTAAAAATAGACTCACTAGATCTTAAGAATTTTAATTTACATAAATTAATATGGGTACTCCATGCTCCATTTGCATTAAATAAGAGCCCCAAATAGGAAAATGTGGATGTTTTCTCAATGGGTACTCCATCGATGTGATGATTCATGATCTTAGCACTATTTTTCCCACAAGTCATGACCAGGGTTTTGCTCAGGTTTATTTTTAAGTCCTTTCCGCTCATAAAAATAGTAACATTATTTATCAAGCGTTGCAGACCAATTGCCGTCCTCGATATTAGGACCGCGTCGTCTGCGTATAATAAAACTGGTGTTACACGCTTGCCTACAACATGGGCATCAGCCTTAACATTTTGTAAAACAAGGTCGACACCATTGATATATAAAGAAAATAAAAGAGGCGCAAGGACGCAACCTTGTCTTATTCTACGTGAAACTCTAAAATTTGAAGTACATTCCCCATTCGAGCCATAACGTATTCTTGCGGTTAAATGAGCATATAACTGAGATAAAAAACTAATAATATCCTGTGGGGCACCCATCCCTTCCAGCGTTTGCCATAACTTCGCATGGTTCACTAAATCAAATGCGCTGGTAAGGTCAACAAAACAAAGATGAAGTTGGCCTTCTTTAGCAATAGTATGTTTTCCTATTAACAATTCAAGGTTCAGGCACTGCTCCACCGTCCCAATACCCCTTCTGAAACCATACTGGGCTTTGGTCAAAATGTTCTCTTCTTTTACCCAGCATTCTAGTCTATCTAGCAATATTCTGCCCATTAGTTTGAAAGTAGAGTCAAGAAGGGATATTGGTCGGTAGCATTTTACACTTCCTTTAACCCCTTTTTTAAAAATAGGGACAATTGTGCTCTCCACCCAAGTAATAGGAAGTACCCCACAGGAAACAGCATTAAAAAATTTGGCCAGAATCGGGGACCATAAATCGATCTCATGTTTGAAAATATCGATAGGAACCCCATCTGGACCAGCGGCTTTGCCGCTTGAACTATTCTCAATAGAAGTAATAATTTCCTCAACAGTAATAAAATCTAACTTTACAGAATTCAAAGAAATAACATTTTGATATTTCTTCCAGTCATTAGGCTCATTTGCAGGGTTAAATATACTTTCAAAGTATGTTAACCACTCTGCAGGGACTTACTAAGGTTTCTACTTTAGCAGATGTAATTTCCTTAAACAGTGGTTGGTCTATAGTTTTCCAAAATAAGATCGAGTCCTTTGTTTCAGCAGCTTGTATCAAACTTTCCCACGCACTCTCCCTAATTTCTTGTTTTCTTGTGTCCAAGGCTACCTTGTAGTATTTCCGTAAACTAGAGATTGTTTCGTTGTTCCTGGGTTTTAATCTTAAAGCTTCCTTCAATTCCTTATTTAATTTGGAACATTGCTTATTAAACCATCTAGGACGGTTATCCTTGATTTTCTTATTCCTATATTTTAAATCTTTAGATATGTCAGTAGTGATATTTTGGAAGGCACTTACAATCTCTACATTGGTGGACAGGTTATCCAAGCATATATATATATTTTGTTCATTTTTTTGGACTAAGCTATCCGTAAACGCCTTTGGATCAACACCTGCCCACTTTATAGAGATTCCATTTTCCCCTTGGGTTTTAATCGCTTCTGCAGACATGTGCACCTTCTCCTTAGTATAGAAATTTGGGGTCAATATTAGAAGAAGGGGTGATGATCACTAAACATACTAACCTGTATATAGTATTTTTCAACATACCTCCTACAATTACCTGATATCAAAAAGTGATCAATACAAGAGGACGACCTCGCTCCTTCATAAGTATGAGTAACAAAGGTTCCCCCATATTCACCCAATTCCATTATTTCTAAGTTATGTTTATGCATAACCTGGTTTATAGTATCACCATATCGGTTATGTGGGAAATGTAAGGTGTGTTCACCATAATCATCTTCATAGCCACATTGAATTGCAGTTTTAACTTTACACAGATCACTATTAAAATCGCCCACCCACATCAAAAAGTATTCCCCACCCACTTCCTTCAGAAAAACATCCTGCTCGTCTTCCATTGTATTAATTATACCAAATCTCGTGTAATCAAAAATATTGTTATAAAAATTTATCACGACAATGGAATACTGTTTTCCCATAACGCCAAAAAGAAAGAACTGGAAAAACTGACTTTATAAAAGTTTTCCTAATTATCAAGGGAGATGTCACTGCAATAAGGGCTGCTAAGCCTCCTCTAGCTCTCCCTGACTTTGACGGGATCGCTTCAGTAGAAATAGTTTTAAAACCATTTATAAAAAAGGTTTCTGTGTCCCAAGTTTCTTGTAATAAAATAAGGGAGCAGTTTTGTATGCTATAGAGCCAATCCTTTTCATAAAGCTTATTTTTAATCCCTGCAATGTTCCACAACATAAGTTTTAATGATTCATCTAATATACAGCTGGTCGGCTTAATCCCAAGAGTACAATTTTCAGGGACATCTTTGTTACTTTCCGCAGTATATGTAACTGCCTCACCAAGTCAATCGACCTCACTACAGTCTCCCAGAGGGGCAAACCTGTTTGTCATGGTCGGTATCCTATGTGTTCCTGTATGATGGGAGGCTGTACTAGCTGTATAAGGAGGCTCGTTTCTTGGTCTGTAGAAGTAGCCAAGCGGGACAGCAGTGATACCATTATCAAAATGGTGAAGTCGCCAGGTATGAGTCATCATTAATTCTTCTAATAAGAAACCCACCACTCGGGGGCTTCGAAAATTTACTACAATACAATCACCTTCACAGGTTTTCTCCATTCCACCCACCCAGCTCACTCATCTCAACATGATTATTTCTTTAGTGAGAATAGATAAACTACAGCGTGTATGTGTAGAGAACCAGTGCACAACCTGATTTTTCAACGTATCCCAAGATTCAACAAAATTCTCATGCAATTTAGGAACGTTTTTTAAGATGATAACATAAGGGGTTGTTTGGGGGGTAGGCTGAGTATGCCATCATAATTCCTCGTGGGTCGTGTTACATCTGAAAATCTAATGGATTTATCATTATTCATATGGGGTTTAGAATTTTTCATCCTCAATAATCGGGCGCTAGGAGGTACTTCACCTATACAGGCAGTCGGTGGCAAGTGAGCCTTATCGGGGATTTCCTGCTTGTGGGGACTTGATCTACTGATATCTTCTCAGCTACAGTATTGCTAGAATTACTACAGGGTATAAACTGGCACACATTATGTGATGTTAAGTTTGTTACCAGGTCAGTCAAATGACCAATGTCCTTTTGCATTTGACTAATTTCGGTCATAATTCGTCGCTCCATATTGTCATTTTTCCCATGTAGCCTTTTGAACAAAGTTTCCATGCCTTTTCTGTTATATGGCAGTTCTTCATCCCCTGAGACTTTTCCATCCGGTGTAATACTCTTCCCCCTTTTCTTTTTGGTTTTAGACTTGTACAAAATTATTCTCTCCTGTTTACTCTGTTGTTTACTCTTTTTAGCTGGGGGAGAGATTAGATCAGAAGAATCCGATACCAATGATACTTCTAGCGGGAGTACTGATACACATGGCCCTAGTACATTATCATCATCTATGTCTTCAAGAAGAGGACTATTGCCTTTCCTGCTATCGCTTGGCCCCAATGTCCCAGTCTCAAGAACCTTTTTACGGGCATCAATCTCAACAACCGCATGGACCTCTCTATGGGCCGCGGTTAGCGCTGTTTGTGTGGCAACCAGCTGCTCCTCTACTTGGACTATTTCGTTGTTTATAAGGCCCATAGCATTTTTCAAGTACTTTGTAATCGGAGTATTTTTTTCCGTTAGTTTAGCTTTACTTCATGTCAATTTTCTTTTGCCCATCTTGTATATACTAATGCTCACAGACAATGTCACGGCAAATAAAAGAAGGTGCCCTTACCGATCTTGGCGGTACTGAAACACGGAACCAAGATGTGTGGCCCAGCCCGGCAGGGCGCCCTGGCCACTTTTAGGCTCCCGCTGGCTCTACACGTTGGCGCCTCCCCTGGCGCTTGTGAGTCTGGGACCTGGAATCCCCTGTTGTGGTGTGTGGCTGGCTGGCAAATTGGTGTCAGCCTCGGTTCAAAGTTCAAAAGTGAAAGCCGGGGGGGGGTGGGCTGAGAGTGGGCTGCCACCACGCCAGCTCAATCTAATCGCTCGACTCAGCTCAACCCCTGACTCCGGTTTACCGGCTCTGTTCACCGGCACCGGCTCCGGTCACTGCTCTGGCTTCACTCCTTTCCACTCACTCGGACCGCTGACTGCGGGCAGACTCCTCCTGGGAGTCCGGGAGTCAAGGTGCGCTCCAACGCTCCAACGCTCCTTGCCTCCTTGCCTGCTTGCAGCGGCCCTGCAGTGGCCCCTCGGCCCCTCAGCCCCCACGGCTCAGCTCGCTCAGCTACGCTCCTCTGCTGCTGCTCGCTCGCCTCTCAAACTCCTCTCTCAGGAAACTGTCCCTTCGTCCGTTGTTTGTGTCAATCCTCCGCCTTCAGTCTTCTGATTTCCTGTCAATCCTCCGAGCACTTGTCATTTATTCTTGTCATCACAAAAGACAAGAAGTTACCATCTTTCTCACATCGAAAACCGCAAAACCTTCTTGCTGTTTTAGACTTTAAAAGTAATTCCAAATGAAAGGCAAAGGGAGCCTACCTGAAAACTACAGAGGAGTTGCTTTAATAAAGGTGGTATTAACAGCTGCTTGGGGGGGGAGAGGATCCACAAAGATCCTGCCCGGGTCCTGTGAGGATCTTTGTGCAGTGTGTGCCCTGCTTGTCCTGTACAGCCCCCTCCTTCACCAGAGAAGAACAACTTTGTGATAACTCGGAGTCCCTGTCAGCTCTGGACAGGGAGGTATCAGAGAGAGGCTGGCAGAGAAGGATAGCTCCTCGAAGTGCAGGCGGCGCATAGGTGTCCCAGAACTGGGAACATTTACTGTATTTATGCCAGGGGCGGCGCTACCAGAGGTGCAGCAGGGGCAGTGACACCAGCACACAGGGCTGGGAAGGGCTCAGCGCCAGCTGTGGGTGTTATTTTACTCTTTACATTGGTGCCCCAGCACACCTCCTCGTGCAGATCTCGGCGTCACCTGTGACTATGCACATGGGCGAGACAAGGCACCGAAGAATCCCTGGCCAAAAGGGGGTGGGGAGGACGCACAGCACTGAGACTGACAGACACACATACCACACAAGTGCAGTGTAGTGGCAGGCTGTAAGAGCCTTCTCTGGGAGCTGTGGGTGGGAGCATGAGACATCAGGCCTCACCCTCAGCTCCTCTGCTTTAATCCGATAAATTCCTATTGTTGCACTGCCACACTCCGGTATTGCTAACGGCCTTGGCCATAGTGAGGAGTCACATGCAGCATTGCTGAGCAGGGCAGCTCTGGGCCTTCAGCGTAAAGAAGACACACAGCAACAAACAAGCTGCGCACGTGCAATGCTTCAGTTCTGCCGTGTATCCCCTTCCCTGGTCTGCTATGGCATTATACTGTGCATAGACGAACCCCGACATTCAGACGATCCTCTGCATGCACATATTGTTGTATTTAAAGTACAACGCTTTACAAATCTGCATATCCCCCCCAGCATTCCTGTGCATGCATATTGTTGTATTTAAAGTAGAACCTTTCTTTATAAACCTGCATTTCCCTCATTGTTCCTGTGCACGCAGAAGCCCTTACATTGGCCCCTCACAGGTGGAAGCCTGCTTTCCGAGGTTACCTGTTCACACCTGAGCTGCTGCCGGTGCCCGGCCTGTTGGCACGAGCCGCGCCCTCCCCTCTTCTCACGTTGGGCCTGGGATCCATGGGGCGCATGCGCCAACGCACACCTGTCAGTGCCTGAGGCCAGACAGTGCTACCGGGGGCTCGTGCGCAAGTCACATGCTTTTACCTGTGAGTGCGTGCAGCGTTCACCAGGAACCCTCTCCAAGGCAGACATGCGCTTTCCACGCTCGGCCTCACAACATCAGAGCTAAGTAATCGGACAGCACATAAAATGCTTACTTGAAACAATGACGCAAGCAGAAAGCCCCTCGTTCATTTCTCCAGTGTCCCACCTATAGCACCGTATGCCCAACACTTGCCGCACTGCTGTAAATTCAGCCCCAACACTCGCAATCACTGACTCCTATTACACAGGCATTGTCAAGGTACTAAAATGCGTGATTAATGCATTTTAGTGCGGTGTTGCCAACCACGCCTAATGCGTGCTACTTGGCAGGGCTGGAGTACTCATGTTAATTGCAGCGCACACGCGCGGTCTGGTTCCCGGCGCACATAGCCTTGGTTGCAGCGCACAGAGACCTTACACTGCCGCACATAGAGGAAAAAAATTAGAGGGTACATTGACGGCAAGTAGTAACTTCTGACATCTGGTATCGCCAGCCCACCCTCATAAACTCCCCGCTGCAGCTTACGCAGTGCAATGCGGGAGCTGCCCCCCTCCCATAGCAGGGTGTGTAATTCCCCTTGAATCATTCGAAAAAATGCCTATGGGACCTGGTATGGGGTATTTTGAAGCACATATAGCAGGTGAGGGAGGGCCATCATCTTGAATAGGACAGCCCGACCCATAAGAGAGACCGGGAGCCGCCGCCAATTAGTCACATCCCTTCACAACCTCTCCAGTTGAGAGTGTAAATTCAAATCTAGAAAGCTCTCCTCCAACTTAGTGACCCAGATACCCAAGTACTTGAATTTGTCCTGCTGCACCAGGGCCATGCAGGCTGATGTAAGGGGGGGATCTCGCCTGCCAAGGGAAAAACTAACAATGTATTCCAGTTTATTTGGTAGCCGGAATAGCTACCAAAAGTTCTGAAGATGTGTATATGTCTGTGGAATGTTTGACGAGGCTTATGCGCGTAGAGTAGGACATCGTCCGCATGCAGGGGGATACGTTCCTCCCAGCCACCCCGAACCTCATTGTCATTGTCATAGATTAGAGGGTCCCTACGCACCCACGCAGCGAGTGGTTCAAGGGCCATCGCAAAAATCATAGGGGAGAGCGGACACCCCTGTCTTGTCCCCTTATGGAGTGTGAACGGTCTGGATATCGTCCAGTTTATGCAGACTCTTGCCAGTGGGTCAGAGTATAGGAGACGGAACCAGGCACAGAACTTTGGTCCAAAGCCCAGCCTGGATAGGACCACAAACAGGTACGGCCACTCAATACTGTCAAGGTTAGGTTTATATTTAATTGTAGGGTAAGGATTACAGACAGTGTTATGGTTATGGTTAGTATTGTGTTTATTGTAAGCTTATTGTAAAGTTGTGTTTTAAAGTTTAAGGTTAGGTTAAAGGTTTGGTTTAGTGTGAATGTACTAATTAGAGTTAGGGCTGTCTTTACGGTTCAGTTTAAAGCTAGGTTAAAGTTCAGATGTAGATACATAGTTAGGTTTAGAGTTAGATTAGGGTAGGGCCAGGGGTAGGGTGAGGATGAAGATCAACATATATGTTAGCCCTAGGGTAAGAAGCAGTATCCTAGTGTTACGGTCATGTTAGTGTTAGGGTAAGGGTTGGTGTTATGGTCAATATATATGTCATGTACTTGTAGTAGGTAATTACATTTTTTATATATTGGCTGTTCGAAATAGCGACAGTTGGATGTAATTGTATTCTACACACAGTCACACAGACACTCACATAATATATGTTAGAAGTAGTATCACTCAGTAGTAGTGCACCTAGTATACTAATATAACTTTTGTAGTAGGTTAGTATATATGTTTAACATCCATAAACTCTTAAAACACTGACACTCACTTGATGATGTCATCAGTGATGTCTTCTGAAATGTCATCAGTGCTGTCGTCAGTGATGTCACTGACCATGTCATGGGTGATGTAATATTTGAGGTCATAAGCAGTGCATCGCGGCGGCAGAAATTATAGTTAGCTCAGGTAACTATAACAGCTGAATTTCACTGGTTTTGTACAAGTGAAATCTGGGCCTGACTATAACTAAGCCCGGGCGGAGCTGGCGTATTTGCCCTACGCGGAGCTCCACGGAGTTGGGCAAAAACTCCGTGGAGCTCCGCTCCGCGCCTCCACCTCCTCTCAATAAATATTTTTACAAGAAAAATAAAAATTAAGGTAAATTAAACACACTTACCTTTATTGCGGTGTCTCCGGGCTGCCCTCGTCCTCCTCGCCGTGGTCCTGCATCTCCCCACGGCGAGGAGGAGGAGGGCAGCTCCTCCCTAGGCCTGTTCAGGTGGTCCCACTAAGACCCCCAGGGCCCAAAAAAAGCATCTTAAAAAAAAATTTGATAGAATTCGTGGTGGATCCGTGAATCCGGAAGAACTTGTTTTAAAAAATGAAGCGCGGGCTCCCGCGCTTTGTTTACTTTGGGCCCACCTGTTACCTCCAGTAAGTCCCACACAGTGGGATTGCTGAGAGGTGGTCGGATGCCACACCCCTTTTTCCACCACTCTGAAAACGCACCTCTTGGCGCACTGCTGGTGGGGCGATGAGGTCCCCTTGCCTCCTGAGGGCATCAGGACTAAAGCAGTGCACCAGGAGGCGTGTTTGCAAAGTGGTGGAGAAAGGGGGCATGGCCTCTGACCACCTCTCAGCAATCCAGCTGTGTGGGGCTTACTGGAGGTAACAGGAGGGCTAGTTGGCCCCCAGGGACCCTCAAGAGGCAAGGAGTCTTCATCCCCCAAATAGTAGTGCACCAGGAGGTGCGTTTGCAGAGTGGTGGAGAAAAAGGCGTGGCCTGCGGCCACCTCTCAGCAATCCCACTGTGTGCGGCTTACTGGAGGTAACAGGTGGGCTAGTTGGCCCCTAAGAGCCCTCAGCAGTGAAGGGGACTTCATCCCCCAACCAAGAGCGCGTCAGGAGGTGCATTTGCAGAGTGGTGGAGAAAGGGGGCGTGGCCTGCTATCAGAACTCAGCAATCCTGCTGTGTGGGACTTACTGGAGGTAATACCCCAGTAATTCCCACACAGTGGGATTGCTACGAGGTCTTCAGAGGCCATGCCCCCCTTTCTCCACCACTCTGCAAACGCGCCTCCTGGCACACTACTGGTTGGGGGGTGAAGCCCCCTTTACTCCTGAGGGACCTTGGGGGCCAAGAAGCCCTCCTGGTACCTCCTGTAAGTCCTACGCAGCTGGAATTCCTGAGAGCTGGTTGGAGGCCCAGCACCCTTTTTCCACCACTCTGCAAATATGACTGCTAGTTAAGAAACCTTAGAAATTCACACAAAAAAAAAACCCAAACGTTACAGGGACATTATAGTTAGCAAATAGAAATTGAAAAACCGTAGAAATTCACACAAAAAAACAAAGGTTACAGGGACGTTATAGTTAGGCTGACATTTCACTCGTACAAGAGAGATTCAACCATTATAGTTACCTGAGTTGACTTTAATTTGCGCCCCAACAATGCACTGCTTATGATCTCACATATTACATCAGTCATGACACGGTCAGTGACATCACTGATGACATCTCAAATGACATCACTTGATAAACTTGATAAATATGGGCCTTAGACTGCACTTCTTTCCTCCTATTTATTCTACTCCTGACAGCTAACTGAATAGCAACATGCCAATTTGATTCAGGATTATTTTATGAGTTGTGGAAATCGCATTTTTATACGTCATTTTGAACATCAGTTCTTCCATTTTGCATTTCCCCGAGATGTTCAATTGCAAACTTTGGTGCCTTTCTACTATTGGATCAAGTCAGCACAAGCAAACATTTTTTGTTCGTATCTGTACACACCTGGTGTTGACATACCTGGTCTTTTCCCATCTGAGGCAGTTTCTTTTTGTAAATGTTTTACACATAACTAGCTTGTGCCACATGGATAAATAACCTCATAGATTTTTGGACTATGTCTACTCTTTTCATAGCCATCCTGGCGCTGTGAATTTGTGCACCCGTGCACCGATAATAAATATGAGATACTTTGGCAGACCTCCGACTACTGGCCTCCTTTTGTAAAGTGGAGACCTAAGGAATGTGATTTCAACAATTGGCAACCATGAAGAGGACCTGGCTGAGAGACATCCAACAGGTTTAAAAACTGTGGTCATGGAGGTGCGACCTGGGACTGACTGATCATGGGGCACCCTGCACTTAAGGATACAGAGTTTCTCAAGCAGAGCTGCCATCTGAAGTCCCAAACAGCCCTCCTGACTACAGGATTTCCCCGGCAGAGATCCCTAAACTGATCCTTTTGGAGTAGGCGTTTTGTCTAAAAGACCAGTGGCCGGACGTCATCAACACATTGAAACAATTGGTGAGATTGTTCAGTTGCATTGATTGATATAATTGATTGATTGATATTATTGGCATTGGTATAGACCGGTCTTATTGGAATTGGTATTGTTGACAGATATGGGTACTAGTTGTACTAAGATGAAGAAATGCATTTCAAAGTGTTGTTGTTGGAAATAGCTTAGACGAAGAAGTCCCCACTCCATTGGATAAAGAAAGGAGTGTCCGTGAATTTATACAACAAATTATGGACTAAGTATACTAAGGATAAAGAGGAATTGCAGTTCCCTCGTAATGGAACTTTTGATCTTGCAAAATTGCAGTTTTTACAAGAATGCTTGATGCAAAGAAAAGTACGTCTTGCAATGCTGTAAGTTTTTAAAATATGGGAGAATTATGTGCGCACCTTAGCAATGAAGGAAAAAATAGAATGAGAGAGAGAGAGAACAGAAAAAGCTAGAAAAAGCTAAAGCATCTGAATACTGGAAAACATAGACTAAATAAATAGGGAATTTCAAATGAAGACATAGAAATGTTTTGTATTATAAGCTGAGAAAATGGGTCATATTGAAGAAGGTCTCGTTTTAAAAAACCTTTCGGATAAACCACCCTCCTATAATATGGCCCAGCAACCTGTACCCCCAGTACCCCAACAACGAATTCCTCCACCGGTGCGGATCGCTTCGACCGAGCCCACAGCACCTCGTCCACCTATTTCCATAGTGCCAAGTGCTATTCAGAGTACACCCAATACTGGGGTACCAGCAAGTCCATAGATAGGGACTAATATTGTTAATACCCCCATTTTACAGACAGTTGGAATGTCTGTCCCTTCCCAGTCCGGTCACTTTCCTCAATGGTCACCCTTTTTACAATGGTCATCAAGTAAGTATAAGACACTGATGAGACGTTCCTCGTTGGATGCAGGCACACCAATGAGTACACGCACACAATTAGTTAAACAAGAAAGGAAAATAATTAGGGAAATGGTTCATTAATGGATGGAAAAGGGGGTACTGACGAAAGAAAATGCATTTATACATTCCACCTAATGCCTCCAAGAGCTAAAAACTATGTTCTTCAATGTATGGCACATCACCTAATGGATTTATTTAGAGAATTAGAGACACGAATGCGAGGTTGTGAAGCAATCCCACAGGAATTAAGATAATTATGGAGGAACAGTGATGATTCCACTTTGTCTGAGCGTGAATGTGTAGATTGGTTTGAACAATGTTATGCGTGGCACGCACATGCCTCCTGTCAACTTCTGGAAACCTCAGACTTAGACTATAGTAGTGAGGAGGAAGATGTTGGTGCAGAGAAAATGTTGCTAATGGGGGAAATACACCCTTTGCCCCCTTCTGGCTGGACAAGTAAACCCTGTCCTACAGTTTGCTCATACCACTTGGATACAGACAGAAGTAATGATAATAAAAAAGGATCTCCCTGTTTCTAGAAAATACCCCAAGGGATTCTATAACAAATTGGAACAAGCCACTAATATTGCCCTCATGACCCTCAAAGATATCGATATGTTGTTTGGCTATGTCGTGCCATGGGATGAGGTGAGACGGAATGACCACGTTCAAGTGAACATAGTTTAGGCTAACTTAGAACAAGATGGTAGAAATAGACACGCAGGAGATCTGCCCCCGCAAAGTATTTTACGGTTGCCTCAACTATTGATTAAGAGATTGCAATTGATTTTGCCTCAAAAAAGGTTAATTGGGATAAACTAACAGCGTGTATTAAAAAGGAGAGTGAGGAAGTAACAGATTTCTTTAGTAGACTTGAAGAAACGTTCAAGGCTCATAGTGGACAGAATCTAACAACAGTAGCAGGGCAACACATATTTCCCATTCAGTTTGTTTACAATTTATTGACTTATTTCAAGAGTTAAAAATGAAAGCATTGATGCAGCAGGCATATCCAGAAAGAGGTAGATTGCAAGGACGTGGAAGTAATGTGAGGGCAAGAGGAAGTAGTAGAGGGAGCGCAATCAGCTACACCGCTGCAAAGAACTGGAATAGGCTATAATACTTGCGCCTATTGCTTACAAGAAGGGCACTGGAAGAGTGAATGTCCTTCTCTTCAAGGAAGAGGACAAGGACTACAAACAGAATTACTTAGAGGCAGAGGTAGAGGCCGAGGACAGACAAGGACAGAAAATGTAGGACACAGTGCAAGTGCTAATTGTTTTGATGGACGTAATAACCCTTTTCACGCTCAAGATTACTTGGATGATGATGATTATTGTGAATGGACCAAATAGGGAGTCCCGAGAGAGAGAGGAGTGAGTACCACTACCGGTAGACCAGTCTGGTCCATATGTCAAGATGACAGTTGATGGTGAAGAGCATAAGTTTCTAATAGATACAGGCGCTACTAATACCTCTATTTCTCACTGCTCACTCCCTCATGCATCTCTCTCGGGAAAAATAGATAAGTCAGTGGGATTCTTCAATATTGTTGTGACATGTCCCATATCAAAACCACTTGATTTTACTAATAGCCCTCTTACAGGACAAATGCCATTTGTATTAACTGACAAATGCGCCCCAAATTTGCTGGGATTGAAAGTGTTAAAAATGATGTATGCCATCATATATTGTTCACCAGATGGTGTATACCTGACATGTAAAAAAAAGGCATTGAATAAGAGCTATATAGTGACTGGGGGATATGGTTTGTCCCAAGAATTACTGTCCATAGATCCAAAATTATGGGCCCAAGGACCATATGTAAATAGACCCAGTCCATAAACAAGTGAACAATAATGCTGTGATGCCTCGCATACGTCAATACAAGATATCAAAGGAAGATGAAGAAGCACTAAAAGAGGCTATACTGGATTTATTAGATAAGGGTATAATAGGAGGTGTATCTGGAAATGTATGTAAAGGTCCTATTTTACCTGTGGTCAAATGAGATGATGGTACGGGAACATTTTTATATTATATGGTAGTTGATTTGTGGGCAATTAACAAAATAGTTCAGCCCCAGTATCCAGTGGTCCCAGATATTACTGCAATGTTTTCTTTTATCTCAGCAAATGCAAAATGGTTTACAGTAATAGATCTCAAAAACGTGTTTTTCAGCATTTCCATTCATGAAGACAGTCAATATTTGTTTGGCTTCAAGGTAAATCTTATATCTTCTGTCGTGTACCACAAAGGTATATGGAAAGTCCGAGCATCTATAGTCAGGCCCTTAAGAAACAGCTAGATAATTGTATACTGCCAGCAGGAACAATGTTAATACAATATGTAGACAACCTATTAATAACATCGGAATGTGAAGTGGATTGCAAGAATACTTCACATAAAGTACTATCTTTTTTTGGCTTCACACAGACATAAGGTGTCACTATCAAAATTGCAATATTGTCAACAGGAGGTCACCTACTTAAGTCACCTCCTTTCGAAAGGGGGGAGAAGACTGTTATCCGATCGCATTAAGGTAATCCAAAACATACCTCAACCTACCACACAAAAAGACTTACGTGCCTTTTTTAGGCATGGTCTCATTTTGTAGATAAATGGATACCTACTTTTTCCTTGATAGGGAAGCCTTTACTATCCTTGACGCATAGACATATCAGACCCAGTTCCATGGCATGCTGAACATCAACATAGCTTTATCACCCTGAAAGAAGCTCTTTGTAATGCACCTGCTTTGGGTACCCCTGACTATATTAAACGCTTTGCTTTCTTTTTGCATGTGCTTTGGCTGTACTAACACAAAAACAAGGAGAGAAGAATAGACCATTTTCCTCAACACTGGATCCGGTAGCAAGAGGCCCATTAAACTGCCTCTGAAATATTGCTGCAGCAGCAGATGCATTGAAACAGGCACATTAAATTATCTTGGGACACGAGGTTGCAGTGTATGTACCTCATTCAGTTTACCTACTATTGAATAAAACAAAAATGCAACATTGAACTAATGCCAGATGACGCAATATGAATTGACACTGATGGACCCAAATGTCACTCTGCAACGATGTAATACAATGAACCCAGCCACTCTGATGCCTCTTCCTTTGAAACAGGATGAAGTACAACATGACTGTGTGATTGTTACTGAAACTGAGACAAAGGGTCGAGTGGACCTGGTGGATGTACAAATGCCAATTGTTGATGGCACTTTATTTGTAGATGGCTCTTGAAGTGGATAGGACTATCTCAGCCGTCTATGCGATTACCACCAATTATACTGTTGTTGAGACATGTAGAATAGAACAAACATCAGCACAGGCTGCAGAGTAGATAGCCTTGGCTAGAGATGTGAATTGTCAGAAGGGTTAAAGGTAAAAATGTACACCGTTAGCCAGTGCACATTTGGCGTTTCCCATAACTTCAGCCGATTATGGGCCGAAAGAGGATTTATTACCTCTATTGGAGCTAAGATACAGCATAGACATCTAATTTCTAGGCTTTTGAATGCTATCACTCGCCTGAAAAGATTAGCTATCATTAAATGCAGTGCACACAGAAAAGTAACAGATGAGGTGGGACAAGGAAATGCTTTTGCAGATGAGAGAGCGAAATACAGCTTTGGCAGAACAGTCACTGATGTATGTGGTAGTGAGGACTTATGATGAAGGAGAGGAGTATGACCCTTATGCAGAGGTGAGGGAATTACAAAATTTGGCAGATGAGGAAGAAAAGAAAAAGCGGAAGGAAAAATGATACGTGTTTGACCAATACTTTCAGGCATGAATGGAAGGTCCAACTAGAAATAAATGGATTCTACCAGACAGTTTTGTTTTGCTTATGGTCCAATTGATAGATGGAACAGCTCTGTTGGAGCAGATGGTATAGTAAACACAATTTCAAGAATATGGGAAAATAATACGATCAGAAAGGTGGCTATAAATGTTTGTAAAAATTGTATAGTTTGTGCCTAGCATAATGTGGGAAAAGGAATTGTAATACCAACAGGTCATTTTCGCATGCCAGAGTATCCATTTGAATGCTTGCAGATGGATTTTATCCAGATGGCTCTGAACAATGGGAAGCGTTATGTGCTGGTTGTGATACGCAGTTTTAGCAATTGAGTTGTGGCCTTCCCTTTGAAAGATAACACAGTTTTGAGTACGGCAAAAGTACAATTGAAGGTATATTTTCCAAGGTTCGGCTTTCCCCAGAGCATTTGGAGCAACTTTGGAGTACATTTTTCAAAGGAAATAATGGATTGGGTCTGTAAAGGTTTAGGTATAAGGCAGAACTTCCATTCAGTTTATCACCCTAAAGCTGCAGGATTAGTTGAAATATGTAACGGAACACTGAAAAACAAGTTGTCAAAAATATGTGCATCTAGTGAACTGAGTTGGGTGGGTGCCTTGCCCTTAGCCATGTTATACATGAGAACGACTGTACCAGCATAGAACAGATTATCGCCCTATGAATTAGTGATGGGTAGGCCGGCCATTGTCCATGGGTTTGTATCTCCAACGAGACTGCGCGATATGCCACATCCTGTATTGCTCGATTATTGTAAAGAACTAACAGACTATCTGAAATTCGCCAACAAGTCAGATACACCTTGTCCCCACCCCTGGAAGTACAAGTGCATGGCATCAAGCCTGGGGACTAGGCACTGACTAAGAACTTCTTGAGAAAAAACAGTTTGCAACCACGGTGCAAAGGGCCCGCCCAGGTCTTGCTGACAACCCAGACTGCAGTAGGGTGCGATGGACATAAGAATTGGGTCCACCTCTCTCATGTTAAAAGGGCACCACCATTCTGGCAGGAGCAGCTTTTGGAAGGAGGTGGTTCAAGTCTAAGAGAGTGCCCAGTCCTGGAATAACTGACAACACACCTACTGCACCCCGCTACAATCTGTGCCCAAGAAGACTGAAGGTTTAGATATGAAAGTGCTGAGGACGGAACAAGCACCAACTGCTAGGCGCTCAAGAGTGCCATCTTTAAGAGACTTACTTGTGCACTGAAGTTAGTAAAATAAGGACACTGTAGACTAAGGTTCGCTTGGAGATGCATACCTTTGGCCGACCCGTCACTAATGCAGATCTGGAATAAGAAACTTAATAGGAACTGTTGTAAATAAAAATGTGAAGAAGAAAAATAAATTGATAGCTGTTTTTACAACAGGTTTATGACTTTGGATTAGGAACACTACCTATACTTGGAATAGCTATGAATTTCCATCTTATTAGGAGACTGGGACTGTTATTGGAGGCCACAATAAATGAAACATTGTCAGCATTAGATAATATAACTAGAAATAACTGCTATGCATTCTGTGGATTTACTAATTCGCATGGTTCTTGATATGCTACTTGCAGAACGCAGTATGTAGGGTTTTGCATACCGATTGTTGCATTTATATACCGGAAAATTCCAAAAATATATATCAGGCTATTGAGAACATGCATAAAAAGCCCAACATGTACATGCCTTTGGGATCGTATTGCCTGATTTTCACTAGCTGAGGTTGGAAATTATTGATGATAGTGGTCGTTGTAGGGAGTATAGTGTTAGGTTGTTGCCTGTGCATACAATGCTTGCCATTGTGTTGTGGTACACTGGCAACAATTTGCCACCCTTCTCCAACATCTTTATCTCAGACAAATGCAGCAATAGTTCAACAGGAGGAAGTTTTTGTTATTATAAATCGATAAAAAATGATTCTCCAGCGAAAATCCACAAGGTGCACATTAATGTTTTGGGTTAGATTTTTTTTTGGGGGGGGGAGTTTTATATAGCGTGAACTAGACCCAAAGGTATCAGAGCGCTTTACATGAGCACCAGTTGCATTACAGACAGACACATTCATTTTTGTTGGGCATAGGGAGATTAAGTGATATACCCAGAATTACAGGATGTTGAGCGCCCCTGCCGAGACTCGAACCCGGTTCCCCAGCTCCTAGGTTGACCGCCCAAGCCGCTAGGCCACATCCTCTCCCCCTAGATGATACTGAAATGTTCAGAACTAATGTTCTAAAAGTCGATTGTGAAAAACGCATTTTTATAAGTCATTTTGAACATCAGTTCTTTTATTTTGTATTATCCTGAGATGTTCAATCGCAAACTTTGGTGCCTTTCTACTATTGTTTCAAGTCAGCACAAACAGACTTGTTTTGCTCGTATCTTTACACACCAGGTGTTGACATACTTGCTTTCTGCCCGTCTGAGGCTTAGCAATGATCTACTTGCAATGTTCATATTTGATTTTTCGATTGTCAATGTATGAGAAGGAACAAGCAATGTCCACTTGTAATGTTTATACTCGTTTGTTCGATTGTCTGCCAATGTATGAGAAGGAACCAGCAATGTCCACTTGCAATGTATATGATTGTTTGTTCGATTGTCTGTAAGGATAAAATAGGATATGAGAAAAGAAACAAGCTTTTTCCTTGTTACCTAATCAGGGATTGTTCCCTTTTGCAAATGTTTAACACATACCTGGCTGGTGCCACATGTATAAATAACCTGGCAGATCTTTATACGATGTCCACTCTTTTCATAGCTATCCTGGGGCTGTGAATATGTGCACCCGCGCGTCGATCATAAATATGAGATACTTTGGCAGACTTCCGACTACTGGCCTCTTTTTGTAAAGTGGTGACTAAAGGAATGCGATTTCCACAGAGTAATTCCACATTTTGATCAAATAAACTTGTGTGTACATACTAACAAGCTACGGGCCATTGTCTGAAACAATTTCTTCTGGAATTCCCTCTCTACAAAACAACACCTTGAGAAATTCCACAACCATTTCTGAAGTGATCTCCTTAACCATCAATACAACTACAAAAATACCATATGCTTTGTAGGACTTGGCCTTTTTGGCTCAAGTTCCTTAAAACGTTTTGCTTTCCCCCTAGACCGTTTTCCTGACATAGAGTTGCCAATTTAGATGCTTTGGGTACTTTGCCACTGCTCATCAGTGTCAAAGTACAAGTGTTCCCTGTGTAAAGTGTAATGGTAATTGGTTGGCCATGATTGGTATGTTTGCCTTACTAGTAAAGTCCCTAGTGATGTGCACTGTGTGTGCCAGGGCTAGTAATGCAAAGGTGCGCGGAGAAGGGAACTCAGGCCTGCAGTGTAGGGCCTGCGCGCAGTTTGCTAAGTTAGCATGTTGTCCTGACAAGTGCAACCACTTGTCAGGCCTTACTTTGCTTTTGCGTACACAGTGGGCACCCCTGTGGTAGGTCCCAGGTAACCCCTGCGCAGGGTGCCGTGTAGGTGAAAGGCAGGACATATACTGAGGTGTGTGTTATGTCCTGACAGTGAAAAACACTCCATTTCGTTTTTCACTGGTGAAAGGCCATTCTGCCCATAGGACAGAATGGGGGTATTGTGTTTGTTAGCCTAGTTTCCCATAAGTTTAAAATGGAGAAGTGAAGTTTAGTATGTATGAACTCACAGCGTCATAACACATCTTTCTATGAAAGTGGTTTTGTCACTGTGTGTTCAGAAACCACTCTTTTAGAAAGTGGCTGAGTTTTGTGCTTTAAGCATTTCTGTGTGTCTCTGCTGAATGTGGATTGACTGTCTGGATCTGAGAGGGAGAGGAGCCGGGGAGGTCTTGACCCAGGAGGGGTTGAGATGGCACCAGGCTGACCTGCATCTGGAGAGTATGCGAGGAGAAACCCCGGGAGGTGAAGAGGCCTGGGTTGCAAGCTATAAAACAATTGACCCATCTCCTGCTGAGTGATTAAGGATCCAGACCCCCAGTATCAAAGGGAGAAAGGTGACACTGGGAGGGAGACACCCAGAACTGATTTAGGCAGGGGTCAGGGACCCCTGAGCACAACGAACTTCAAAGACATTTAGGGGTATAACTATGAGAGCTGAGACCCCTGAACATTGGAATAGAAATGGATTGAGACTGAAAAGGCTTGGACCCATTTCATGGTCAAGAGGAACCTCTGCTAAGGAAGGAACAACTGAAGAGACTGCTGGGAAGGACCAACCCTTGCTTCGTGATCTGGGGCTGGTCTGCAGTTTGCTGTTTTAACCAAGGAAGAGGCTGTTGGGACTGTGCTGTGTGCGCTGGGTCCCCCTGCTTGAAGAAGACTGTGCTTTGTGCTGTGTCTTGTTACGCCAAGGGCCCGAGGTGAGCTGGCTCCCTGTTTGGAAACACAGGAACATAAAAGTTTCCGGAGAAGTTTCAAGTGACGCAGTCGGCACGTGTTGTGGCAGCTTGAGACCCTCGTAAGGTGTGCCCTGTGATCTTGGACACAAGGAGGAGAAGCGAGACTCGGACGCGCTGGGTGCGTATCGTGGTGCACAGGAGGGGTTGGTGAAGAGCGCCTGGTCAACGTGTGCACCGAAGGTGAAGTGATTCTCGGACGCGCAGGGTGCATGTCATGGTGCACCGCACGCGTTGGTGAAGAGCGCCTGGTCAGCGGGTGCATCGGAGGTGAAGTGAGTCTCGGACGTGCATGGTGCGTGTCATGGTGCACAGGAGGCGTTGGTGAAGAGCGCCTGGTCAACGTGTGCATCAGAGTGGAGTGAGTCTCGGACACGCAAGGTGCGTGTCGGGGTGCACCGGAGGCGCTGGTGAAGAGCACCTGGTCATCGAGTGCACCGGAGGAGAAGTGAGGCTCGGACATGGTGAGCGTGTCGGGGTGCGGCCGAAGGCGTTGGTGAAGAGCGCCTGGATATCGGAGCACCGGAGTTGGAGTAAGTCTCAGTGAAGCAGTGTGCGTGCTTTGGTGCAACCTGGGACTGTGGAGGTGATCGGCTGATCATCGTTCTGCACCGGAAGAAAGTGAGTCTCTGCAACGTGGTGTGCGGGTCTTGGTGCCAACTGAGACCGCAGGAAGGAGTGCCTGGTGAACGTGCACTCGGAGTGGACGTGAAGTCCCATCAGCGTTGTGTGTGTGGCTTCATGCCAGAAGAGACCCGGAGGGTGCTGTGGTGACCGTGCACCCGGAGTAACGTAATCTCAGGGGTGTGGGGTACATGTGCCCTGCGGCCGCCTGAGACCTTCCTAACAGTCGCGGCCCGGACTGGCAGCCCTGGAGG
Organism: Calotriton arnoldi; assembly: GCA_963921515.1. Taxonomy (NCBI): domain Eukaryota; kingdom Metazoa; phylum Chordata; class Amphibia; order Caudata; family Salamandridae; genus Calotriton; species Calotriton arnoldi. The sequence goes on along the minus strand of CAWUFW010000959.1, from coordinate 3,227,511 downwards.
AGCTGAGCTGCCAGACCGATCCGCTGAAGCCCATTGAGAAAGTTCTACATGGAAGGCCCAATTCGCTGAAGGAGGAGAGGAGAGTGGGGTCGCGCCCCCAGGTAACGTGGATCACTGACTGGGCGGGGTGCGGGCTCGGAGGGATACTCTCTCGGCCTCTCAGTCCTTCTGGCGACATGAACCTTTGCTTCGGCTCAGATTGGGGCCCATACTGGCCAAAGGAGTGGCAGTACTGGGGCCAGAGTGAGAAGCTGGACTTTATGTCATCGTTGATACGTGTCGGGGGCAACTGTTATCGAAGAGTCTGACTGTCGTAATACACATTGCCAATATCGATGCTAACGAACTGGCGGACTGTCTTATGACGCCTGACATTTCTGCATAACGAAGTACACGATTGTAGCGCTACGCATTGCATTATTTCTCCCTTGTAAAGTACAAGATTGTAGCCGCCCGCATTGCTTTATTTCTTCATTGCAAAGTACATGATTGTAGCTACACATTGCATTATTCTTTGATCGCAAAGTACATGATTGTAGCGGGGCGCATTGCATTATTTCTTCATTGCAAAGTACGTGATTGGGGTGTGACGCATTGCATTATTCCTTCATTGCGCAGTACATGATTGTAATGGTACGCATTGCATTATTTCTCCCTCTGCAGCTACCGGGGTGTATCGTTACGCATTGTATTATTTCTCCTTTGCCCAGCACAGGATTGTATCGTTAAGCAGCGTCATTTTGTTTGTCCATTGCAACGTGTGTGATTCTAGCATTATGACCAGCATAGCATTTTGAAAGCGGTGGTTGGGATTTGAACCTACCAGCCAGCCGGAACGAATATTACCCTTTATTCTATGTTGGCTTTTGTATCGTGTGGTCTGATCGTATATCTTTTTATAAAAAGTTTATACTCGTTTTTATCAAACTCGTGTGGAGTCCATTTGTGGTGTCACCAGTGGGTTGCTGTGGGTGTGGTTGCACATACTGTACACTCGTGCCTTGGAGATAGGCCTGGCTGCTCGTGCCAATCTACTAAGGGGGTGAGCAGGGTTATCTCAAACGGTGTCCTTACTTGGCCTAGCGTTGAGTGAGGAGTCCCGGGTCGCGCATTAGTGACAGTGGCGCGTGATGGGGACTCCGGCTTCCAAGATGCTTCTTGCATTGGATAAAACTGCAAATGGACCAATAATGTTCACACCTAATTTCCTCCACGGTCCATCAAGAAATTTGACAGGACATGAATCAATAATTAAAGGTTTATCTGATTTCTCACTAGTAGCACAATTGTAACAAGATCTGACATGGTCATCCACCATAACGTCTACATCAGGCCACCAAAAACATTCTCTCACACATCTCCTGGTACCTGAAATTCCCAAATGACCTTCATGAGCGTAAGCGATGATTTTTTTCCTCAGACCAAAAGGAGGTACAAATTTGCCTCCCCTCATTATCATGCCATTCTCAATAGCAGGTTCATCATGTATTTATTCATTTTTATTTATAAAGTTTTTAATAGCACGAACATGACCCTTTCAGGTATCAGAGCACTTTACAACGATCAAGGCGACATGTATAAAAATAACAACATCATCGAGCAGGAGCAAGGAGTGGGAACCTCTCCTAGAGAACCACAGGTTCCAGGTGGGCAGCAACCAGCAAAACAGAGTTAGAATATAATTTGCGAGAAATTACTTTAAAGAAACTGATTTATTCCCCCGAAATATTCTGGTCATCAGGCCAACCCTCTTTGATGAAATTAGCAAGATTACTCAAATTAAAATCCAACTTCATCTCTTCACACCATATGGATTCATCAATTACTGCCTTTTCAACACTAATCAAATTGATATCAGCATACGTGAATACCACCTCACATTCATCAGACTCTTAATTAGTAAAGATACCTTCTGATAAGCGTAATCTTGACATACACTCTGCATGAACATTGTTCATACCAGGAAGGAACACATTCAACACTATGCTGAAATACTTGCAATCTAAATGCCAATCTAGCCAACCTTGCTGTCATTATGTGGCCACCACCGGATGACAGCATATGCATAATGGCTTATGTTCTGTTTTTATGACAAATTAGGCTCCCCTTAAAAGCTCCCCAAAATGTTCACAACTCCAAACACACACAAGAAGTTCCCTTTCTGTTACAGAGTAATTTCTTTCAGCCTCTCTTACAGTCCTGGACACATGAAACAATCCATTCCTTTCCATTCTTCCTTTGCATCAATAGTGCTCTGAAACCACAATTGCTTGCATTCACTTTTATACATTCTTTACCCACACAAAAGGTTTAAGACAAGATGTATTGACCATTCATTTCTTCAAATCACTGAATGTTTGAGTAATAGATTCATTCATATAAATTTAGCATTTTTCTTTACTATGCATTTAAACGGTTCCACTTTGAAAGCATAATTTTAAATACATTGTGAATACATTTCAGTTAATCCAAGAAAAGCTACCAATTTGAATAAGGAAAGGAGCTTTCAAAATAGCTTCAACATTACTGTGCTTAGGTCTGATACCCGACCCACTTATCAAATGTCCAAGATATTCCATCTTATAGCTACAAAATTTACATTTTGTTATTTTTAATGTGAAGCCTTTGTTTGATAATGCTTGCAGCACAATCAAGATTACTGTCCTGTTCTCTTGCATCACACCCAAAACACAAAATGCCATCTTGGAAAGCTATTGCACTGGCCAAACTTTCAAGTGCCTCCTTAATTAATCTTTGGAACAAAGAGGCAGTGCTAGCCAAACTAAAAAGTATTCTAAAGTAACGAGACAAAACCTCTGGTGTACTAAATGAGGTTGACATTTAGATTCTTCATCTAATTTGACTTGATGGTAAGCACTAGCAAGATCTAATGTAGAAAAATCTTTAGCACAAGCAAAAGTAGAGACCATCTCATACAAATTTTGAAGAGGATGGTAGTAAAGCCAATTTTTGATACTATGTAAATCAACGCAAAGTCTTAACTTTCCAGATATTCCACTAAAATAACAACAGGAGACACCCAAGGAGAAGGTCCCCCCGGTTCAATAATTTGTTCTTTGCATAGGTCATTTAACATTAGTTTAAGCTCCTTTCTATATGAAAGTGCAACATTCCTCACTTGTGCAGAACTGGTACAGCATCTTCTTTGGGAATTATAAAGCGTTTAAAACCTCAAAACTCACCCAATGTCTCACTGGACACATCTTTACACTTTTGCTTTAAATCTAGAATTAAATTATCCACTTGTGATATGTCATTAATATTCGCTGAGGAAACATCTTCCGATCTATCAACCACATAAATAGGCAGATTGGAATTAGGATCTAATATAATCACCATAATTCCGATCTCCTCCTTATGCCACCACACCAACAAGGATTACCCCTTTTTTGCTACATACACCTTTCCACGATTACATCATCCTGAAAAGTCCAAACCATCCCAAAAATACCCAATCAAGTCAATCCTATGTCCAGTATATGACCCAGGAGATATATCGGGGAAGCAAGGTTTTGTTAGACCACAGCTGTATCAACAATGTCCAGGCCTAAAATATATACCAAACACAGGAATTAACAAGAACGGTAGTCCGTTTCCCTTTAATAATTATTTCATGCGAACAAAACCCCTTCTTGCTATCTTCACTACACACACTTAAAATGGTATTGGGATCCTGCTCAATGTCTCCTGAATTATCCAAATGCCCATTGTTTATTAGGTTTACTTGCCTAATTAGATCTGCATGTTCTGCTGCAATACCCCTCCTTTATTACACTTTGAACATACCTTATCCACAGCAGGACATCTTTTAAAATTTACTAAGATGGGAAAACACTGCCACATCTGTAAAATGAAAGAGATGGCTTTTTTTTAGTTTTATCTTTCCTAAATGAAGTTTTCTTATATTTATCAGAAAAAGGTTTTGTTGCAGCATTTTTATTTTGGTTGTATTTATTGGCATTTCAAAAACAACAAACAGTTACAACAACACAGTCAGAGAGGCATCTCAATGTCACATTTGGTACATATTTGGATAACAGTACCATAGGCATATAGTACAAGCAGAGTATAGCATAGTATCTGAGGTGTTACAGGATCTTTGTTCATAGCGGGACCCAGCCTAGCTGGTAGCGAGGATCATACAGTAGGGGGTGGGGGAACACCAGACCAGTAGTCTTACAGTGTACAGCTAGCACCCAAACAGTTGCACATCCCCTGTACTTTCCCTATGAAGCTGATCGCTAACCTCCCATCACTTTATTCTGAGCATGCAGGTACAGACTGCTCCCGGGAGTCATCTTCCATAGCTGGTAACGAGCGAGCCCAATCAAGAAACGGAGCCCAAATGTCTTTCGGTCTGGAAGCAGATGGCATCAGCTCCCAGAAGGTTGTCAGTTGTGTATGGCTGAATGTGACGTCTTGCACCCAGGCTGCTGCTGTAGGCGCTCCCTTCTTCCCCCAGAACATAGCTACCCTGCGCTTAGCTAGCAACAACAACATGGCATGCAACTTGCGAGTTGCTGCCTCCGTGTCTTTCACGTACCCCAGTAGGCCAATAAGCGGCTCAGGCTCAGGTGGTACGCCTATTATGTCTTGTATTTTACTGAAAATGTCGGACCAGTAAGTGGCCAACGGGGGGCAGCTCCACGCCATGTGTATGAAGGTAGCTGGTGTGAAGCCGCATCTCCAGCAGCAATCGTCTGCTCTAATTCCCATGCGATGAAGCTGAACTGGGGTGCTGTAAAAGTGGTGTATATATTTAAAATGAATCAATCTCAATTTGTAATTGGGAGACAGCACAGTGAGCTGGTTGCAGCAGAAAGCCCATTGGTCCTCCGTTATCTGAGTCTGCAGCTCCGAGTTCCAGCTCTGAAGGGACTTCGGCTTTATCAAGGGGGCAGTAATCTGCATATTACTATATAGGCACGTAATAAGCCTGCGGGAGGAGGCAGTCTGGAGTATATTTTCAAGTGCCGTTAGGGTAGGCGGGGGCAGGGAAAGTGGCATGTATCTGCCTGCATGTCGCCCGAAGTTTGTAATCGAGAAAGAGTTCCAAGAAGCTCCCAGCCCCTCCCTCCGGTGTTGTTGTCGGGGGTCTAAATTCGTCCTTAGGGTAAAGATCTGCGAATGTGCGTAATCCCAGAGTCTTGACTACCAACCGACTTGCTCCCTCCTCCATTGCAGGGATCAAGGGATTATGCGCTATAGGGATGGAAGGGGCATAAAGTATTTGCAGCTGAGCTCTGTCTCGCAGCCTGTCCCACGCCCAGCGCAGGGTTTCGACCGTGTCTATACCGTCTCGTGGTCGCTTATAGGGTTGGTAGACCACCACCTGTAGAGGGACCGGTGCCGCCACATCCATCTCGACCGCCGTGTGTGGCTGGAACGGGGTGGGGTGCACCCAGTAATGCAGGAATTGGGCCTGAGCGCAGTATGCATATAGTGGCATGTCAGGGGCTCCTATCCCTCCCTGAGTCAACGGCAGTGTCAGAAGTTCCCACGATATCCGCGCCTGTCGCCCCGCCCACACCATGGAAATCAATAAAGTACAAATTGTTTTGAAGAACGCCTGTGTGAGGGGAAGCGGGATATTTACAAATAGATACAGAAATTTGGGTAAGACCACCATCTTGGCAATCGCTATCCTGCCAGCTAGGGAAAGGGGCAACTTAGCCCAGGCATTCACTTTTCCCTCCAACCATGGGATGGCCTGTCCAAAGTTCATGTTCCAAATCTCCTGTTCATCCCTACTCAGCCAAATGCCCAAATATTACACCGGGCCATCTGCCCACGTTAGGGGGAACTCAACAGGGAATGGGATTGTGTGGTCTGTAAGTGGGAATAGTGTGGATTTGGCCCAATTTATGGATATGCCGGATAGCCCCGCAAATTTTATCAATTCTCAGAGAATGGGAGTCTCATTCGCGGCTGGATTAATAATATAAAGGGTAAAGTCGTCCGCATAGAGCGAGACCAAGAGACCTCTCGTGCTAAATCCCAACCCTCTAGCGGCATGATGCTGTCTCAACCTTGCCGCCAGCGGTTCCATCGCAATGGCAAACAGGAGAGGAGAGAGGGGACAACTCTGCCTCGTTCCTCGGGTGATGGGGAAAGGCTGCCAGATCATGCCATTAATGCGGATTCTTGCGGATGGCTCCGTGTATAGCAGTCTTATGAGACGCAGAAAAAGAGGGCTGAACCCCATTCTCTCCAGTATTGCGAAAAGATATGTCCACTCCAGCGTGTCAAACGCTTTTGTGGGGTCTAGAAGTACAGCTACCGCCTGAGAAAGGGGATGTAGATAATGTAATACTGAAAAAAAGGTGCGGAGATTATGGGAGCTTGATCGCCCTGGGATGAATCCCGACTGATCTGGTCGAGCAATCGATGGGAGTAATGGCTGTAGTCTACTCGCAATCAGCTTGGCAAGGATTTTGACATCTACATTTATTAATGAGAGTGGTCTGTAAGAGTCTACTTCATTGCTAGGTTTCCCTGGTTTCAGCAACGTAATTATCATGGCTTCACGCATAGAGGGCGGTAGGATGCCCGAGATCTGAGCTTCTTCATACACTGCTAATAAATGTGGGGCCAATTCTGTCGCGTAGGTCTTGTAAAAAGCCGTGGTTAGGCCGTCGGGGCCCGGGGCCTTATTCAACGGTGGTCTGCGAATAATTTGGACTATATCTTCTATTGAGAACGGTACATCAAGGTACTCCCTATGTCCCCTCCCAAGCCAGAGAAGCTCTAGGGACTCCAAAAATGGCTGAAGATCCTCGGGTACCGTTCGGTGTGTGGCCTTGTACAGCCTGGCATAAAATTGTGTGAAGCGATCAGTAATACCCTGCGGGCCTCTAATCAGAGTGTTGTCTACTCCCAGAACCTCAGTGACATATGTGGGGGAGCGGGGCGTCCTGAGCATGTTCGCAAGGGTTCTACCAGGCCTGTCTCCCTCACCATACTGTCTAGCTTGTGTATGTTTGCCCATGAATTTCACCTCCCGTTGCGCTTCCTCCTCGAATTCTGTGAGAACCTCTTTTATTGAAGCTAGGAGGGCGGGATTATTCGTAACGAAGTATTGTGATTCGAGGTCCCTTATGCAGGCCTTGAGAGAGGCCAGTGTACCTCTTATTACCTACAGAACCCCAGCTTGACGTGCTATACATTTCCCTCTGATGACCACCTTAAAGGCTTCCCACAGGGAAGCCTGAGATGTAACCGAGCTAGTGTTTAGTGAAAAATATTCCTCAATGTCCCCTCGTATTTCCTCCTTGAAAGCCTCATCCAACAAGGCGTTGGGAAGAAGTCTCCAACTGAACATTCTGTGTGGGGTGTTGGGTAAGAGCAACCGTAGGAGGCAGGGAATATGGTCTGAGAGTGTTCTGGGAAGATGAGCAACTTCTAATGTCCACACCTCCACGTCTCGTGATACTAACCAAAAATCTAATCTCGACCAGGCGCTATGATGCACTGAGATACAGGTGCCTTCTGTCATGTTTGGGTTCTGTCTGCGCCAAATGTCCGCGATATTACTATCTGAGATTATAGCATTTAGAGTGGTACTGGAATTGGGATGCAGCATGCGGGATGACACCTTTCTATCAATAGCATCATTTAGCACTGTATTAAAATCAGCCCCCCATATTATAGTGTCACACCCTGTAGAGTTAATCTTAGCCCACACCATCTGGAAGAACTCTGGGCTGTCAGTGTTGGGCCCGTATACAGCAGCAAGCATTAACGCCACCCCAGCAAGCACCCCAAGCAGAATCACATAACGACCATCTGGGTCTGTGTGAGATTCAGACATCTTCCAATCCAGTCCCTGCTGCACCAAAATGGCCACCCCTCGTGCATAGTTTGAGTAGATGGAAGAGTAAATGTGTCCCCAGCGTCTGTGTTGCAACTTAGAAGGGCATGTGCTATTCAAGTGCGTCTCCTGTAAGAAACACACATCTATGTGGTGTCTTATTAGGTATGCTTGAACCAGTCTGGTTTTTCTATGGTCGTTCAGACCCCGAATGTTCCAAGTTTATAGATTCAAGGATGTTATGGTAGCCTATGTGGCGTCCTAATAGCTGCCGGGGGTTGAGTGTTTAAAGTCTCACCCCCCATAATCTCTACCCGCTTCATGGTGTCTGTAGTATTGCCTCCAGTCCCCTGTGGGACCCGTATGCAACCCTCATGTGTTCCATGATTACTCCCAATCTGACTGCAGCACCGCAATGTCGCTCTGACTGAAACTACAACATTCCCCGTCCCCACCCTCCCCCCCACCCACACCAACCCCTCAATCAGGTTGTGTGCAATTACCCTCCCTAGAAAACAAACTCAACATTTGCTTCTGAGATGGAACAGAAGCTTAATCTGGGAGCTCTCCCTGGGGGCGTGGGGTTGCCGGCATACTACCCTGCCCGAGGACGGGGTGGCCGAGACAATTGTGGGAGAGCCATTAGCAAATGTTTACAAAACGACAAAAGTTATCTGCAAACCAGTTGAGTTAATGCCTGCGGTGACTGCTCCCCCCGGAGCACCCACGCCCTGCGCCTCAGAGACTAAGGGTATTGGTGAGCGATGCAGACTCAAATCCACCTAGTCCCTGGTGCTTCAGGGAGTCAATCATTGTCGCTTAGCCCAGCCTCCGAGTTAAGTCCATTTGCAGATTTTCCGCTACTCTTCTTCCCTCCTATATGTTATGCGAACTTCATGGCGGACTTGGCGTCTGTGAAGTAGTGCACTGTGCCATCGTGGGTCACCTTCAGCTTAGCCGGGTATAACAGGGCATAACGAATCTTGGCGTGGAGAAGGATACGTTTTGCAGGTAGAAACTCTCTGCGGGCCGCCTGCACCGCCGGAGTGAAGTCCGGATAGAATGATATGTTGTTCCCTTTGTGATTGATAGTTCCCCGCTCTCTGACAAGTCTTAAAATGGCATCCCGATCTTGATAATTCAGTATCCGAGCTAGTATAGGCCTGGGTGTGGCTCCAATCAGTGGCTTGGGGCCCAGCGCACGGTGAGCTCTTTCGACAGCAAAGACTGCAGATAAACCAGGGCTGAACAGTTCACGCAACAGCTCGTCGACATAAGTTTCCATTTTGGAAATGGCTGTGGTCTCGGGAATCCCCGTGATCCGCAGATTGTTGCGACGGGATCTGGCCTCCAAATCATAATTCTTTGCCCTGATGAGGTTGAGTACCTTATCCATTTTCAATAGCTGCTCTTTTGTCTCAACCTGGAATTCGTGATTGTCGGTGCTGCGGTTTTCTAACTGGTCCAGACGAAGCTCATGCGTATCTACCTGCTTTTTAACTCGATCCAGTTGCTAGGTAAGCACGTCTAGTTTGGTGTTTATAGTTTTCAGGGTTGAACGCATTTCCAAGAGCAGTGAGCGGAGGTCTACGCCCTGGTCGTCTGATTGTTCACCCAACGGCCGGTCTGAGCTTCCCTCTAGTTCAGATTCCATCAGCCTGGTTTGCCTTTTATTTTCAAAAGTTAGTTTGGGCTGTTTCGCATCATGTTTTCCCATGATAGCGTGTGAAACTGTGCAGACCTCCGTAAGGGGAGCTTTGGGAACAGCAGGTGTGAGCACAGTATCCCCTCCGCACTTTTTGGGAATGCTTAGAAACGAGGCCCTGCCCGGCACAGGCCCGCTCCACACAGCTCAAAGGCCCAGACGGTAGCGCACCCGCGTGTCTCGTGCCAGCGTTAAACCCTGATACTGCTTGCTCCAAGTGAACAGTTCTCTGTGCTGTGATATTTAGCAGTTCTTATCAGCTGTTATGTACTAAGGAGTCTGCAACAGAGGTCCTAGAGATATCCCACCAACACATCTGCATGCTGTGCAAGTTTATGGAATACACATCAAGACGGAGATCGCCACACTCTGCACACTCCCGCAAGACGATGGGCCGCGATACCTCCTCTGCTCGCTCCAGACAGGGCCCCGCACATGGATAGTCCTCACCCAAGATGGCGGCCAAGCTCTTACTCAGTCCGGGGGGGATCAGCCGGGTAGTGCGGGAATCTGCGTGTACTCAGCGTACAGGACCACTACCCCAAGCTTCCCCTCTGTGCCGCAGATGCCGGGTCACCTCAGCGGGTCCCCTGCTCGGCCTCCGACAGCAGGTCTCATCCACGCTGCCTTCAGGGAGCGAGATTCATGGCGTGACAGGCAAGCAGACGCCCCCCAGGATCCCCCGCCGCTCCAGCCCAGATATGGCAGCAAGAGACGGCTCGTCTGCCGCACCTCCCCGCAGGCTATACCCTGGCGCAGTTTTCAAGTGGGGATGGCTCTCCTAAGTCCCAGATAAGTAGAGGATTAAAACTCGGCCGGCAGAGCGCGCTCAGCAAGCGGCCATCTTGCAGCGCGGTTAGACCACGCCCCCTTTTGTTGCAGCATTGACCACACTTTCAGGACCGCCTCTTATTTTTTGCATGAAGTTTTCAGTGTTCGTTCAATAGCTTTAGCTATTTCAATAGCTGCATTAAGAGACATATGAGCAGTTTTGCAAAGTCTTGATTCCAACACATATTCCTTAATGGATTCTCCTTACTTTGTTTCCTGGAATTGAACTTAAATCTCTTCATGACCACATTAGTTTTCCTACCATACCTTATGTTCATTTGTTTAGAGGCATATTAGTAAACATCTAAATTACAATGATTCATTAGAACATACAGGTTTCTATACTCTTTGAACCCAAACCCCACTAAACAATGTTTAATAAGGAAAGTTTCCTTTCTGGCTCACAGTAATCTCCCTCCAAAATCTCCACATAAGTTAAAAATACAGATTCCATGTTCCCCAATCCATGGGAGGTTCACCTGGCATAGGTAAAAATGAAGGCATTGGTACAATGCTTGACTTTATGATGAGGAAGAGGAAAGACAAACAAAGAAATAAAAAATAATGAATGTAGTCACCATAGTTCTACGATGTACACACCTTCAGTGCTGTGTGCATCATTGTTAATGCACCACTAAAAAAACGTCCTCAATAACCGGAGGAAATTATATTGAATTATTTTATTATAGGTGTGCACGCCATTAATGAGCTGAGTCTGATAGTATTCCCAAAGTAAAATGGCATGGATTTTGAATACACTGAATCTCTGAATCTGTGAAATGGTGTCAATTGTCTACGTCAGGATGTGCGCCAAATCAAGTTAATTGATTTCCCAAATCAAGATGCCATCCAACATGATGCACCAGGAACTTAATGGCGTATGATGAGAAAACACCAAGCAGGAGCACGAGGGAACCAAACAGAAATAGACTCAAGGTACGAGTATCAACACTGACCCTACAAAACATTGAATAGTAACAAACCTTACTTTGGCATCATGAAAAGTGCATTCAAGCAAGCCTCCCTGTAGCAAGATAGAAGCAGATTTGCTTCGCCACACAATAGCTGGTAACATGTATGTAGTTGGCTCCATTTCTTCACCAGTATTGTAAATACTTTGTTGCTAATAAATCATTAAGAAGCAGGAAGTAATCCAAAATTTATTTAATAGAAAACAAGTATATAGGAGACAACCAGGCACTTTTGCCACTCTCAGCAACTGAAAAGCAAACTTAGAACCCCAGTACATTTATTCTCCTCCTGCACTCTAATGCCTGCTCCCACAAATTTAAGGAACAGAGAACAACAATGGAATGTAAAACATTCAAATTTTATTTGTAATTGCAGGTTCTCCTGTTTGTTATCTCAGTGATATTCATTTGACAGATTTCACTGTTTCCTGCCAATTACTGCAGGAGGCGTAATACTGCCACATTTATCTATATATATCTATATATACACATATATATCATCCAGTGATTGTGAGTGTTTTCTAAAAGTTACTGATTCTTAAACATATATACTAAGCAAAGTGGCTATAAGAGTGCCTGTATGGGTGAGTGAGTGAGTGAGTGGGTGTGTAAGTGGTGTATAAAAGAGTGAGTGAGTATGTGAGAGACTGTATACATGAGTGAGTAGCTGTGTGAGTATATACATGGGTGAGTGAGTAGATGTGTAAGTGGCTGAAATGGTGAATGAGGGGGTGTATGAGTGGCTGTATGGGTGAGTGTGCAGGTGTGTCAATGGCTGTAAATTGTGAATGAGAGGGTGCATGAGTGGCTGTATGGATCACTGAGCAGATACATAAGTGTATGTATGGGTAAGTGAGAGAGTAAATGAGTGGTTGTATGGGTGCATGAATAGGTGTGTAAGAGAGTATATGGGTGAGTGAATGGTTGTGTGAGTGGATGTATGGGTAAGTGAGTGTGAGATAGGTTGTATGGGAGAGTATGTACTTGTCTCAGTGACTGTAAAGGTGAGTGAGTACATGTGTCAGTATATGTATATGTAAGTGAGTAGATGTGTGAGTAACTGCATGGGTGAGTGAGTGGCTGTGTGGATGTATGGGTGAGTAAGTAGGTGTGTGAGTAGCTGTATGGGTGACTGATTCCGTGTGTGAGTCACTGTATGGTTGTATGAGTGGGTGTGTAAGTGTTTCTATGTCTGTATGACTGGATGTGTGAGTGTCTGTATTGGTCTGTCAGTAGGTACATGAGTGGCTATATATGTGAGTTACTGGTTGTGTTAGTGGCAATGTGGATGAGTTGATGTGTGAGTGGTTTTAAGGATCAGTGAGCTGGTGTGTGAGTGTTTGTATGGGTCTGTGAATGGGTATGTCAGTGGTTGTGTGGGCATGGGTGTGGTTGTATAAGATGTTGTATAGGATATAAGTCAGTGTGTCATGGTTCTTTAGATGCTATCATCAGTGATGTGATTTGAGATACCATCAGTGATGTCATGAGTGATGTTACTGACCATGTCATGATTGATGTAATATGTGAAGTCATAAGCAGAGCATTGCGGGGGCATAAGTTATAGTTAGGTCGGGTAACTATAACTGCTGAATTTTTCAAATGAAATGTGAGCCTAACTATATTGTCCCTGTAATCTTTGTTTTTTTCAGGGAATTTCTAAGGATTGCTAAATTCTATTTCCTAACTTTAACGTCCCTGTAACCTTTGGTTTTTTCAGTGAATTCGTAAGGTTTTTTAAATTCTATTTTCTCACTATAATGTCCCTGTAACCTTTGTTTTTTTCAGTGATTTTTAAAGATGTTTTCATTTAATTTCCGAAGTGTAACATGTAACCTTTGAGAGTGGTAAGCGAGTCAGTGCGTGAGTGTCTGAGTGGGTGTGTGAGTGTCTGAGTGGGTCTGGGAGTGGCTGTATGATTGTCTCACTGTGTGTGAGAGTGGGGGCTGACTCTTTTAGTGAGTATTGGACTGTTTGAGTAGGTGTCTAAGTGTATGCATGAGTGTCTGAGTGGGTTTGTGAGTGAGTGCATGAGTCTGAGTGGATCTGTAAATGAGTGCATACGTTTCTCAGTGGGTCTTTCACTGATTGCATCAGTCTGTGAGTGGCTCTGTGACTGTGTGCATGTGTTTTTGAGTGGGTACATAAATGTCTGAGTGGGTCTGTCAGTGGGTGCATACCTCTCAGTGAGTGTGAATGGATGCAAAAGTCTCTGAGTGGGTGTGTGAGTTTGTGAGTGTGTATGTGAGTAGATGCTTTAGTGTGTGACTGGGGTCTGAGAGTGGCTGCCCAAGTGTCTGAGTGGGTCTCTGAGTAGCTTTATGAGTGCCTGTGTGGGTGTGTGAGTAGGTACTCAACTCTCTGAGTAGGCCCATGAGTGGGTTTAATTAATGTAAAATATGCATGACCATCTGGTTCACATTATAATTACAGTTTTTTGGAATTTGTATACTCATCTACGTTATTTTGTACTGGGAAAGTAGTTACTATTCTGTCATTGTGGAAATATACCAGCATAATAGCCCACTTATTTTACTATTACTCTGTGTCACTAGGTAGGTATTTCCCCGTTTCGCGGAAAAGTCACGAAGACTGCGTGTTTTAAAAAAAGTGTAAAACACATATAAAGAGATATTTTAAACAATGTTTGGCAATAGCTGATTACTAAGATACTATTTAAATGTTCCTGTCTGTGGTCATTTCGAAAGAAAATCACTTTTAAATTGTATTTCCTGTTTCCGGGACAACATCGGTAATTGCAATGATGTCGGTAATCGCTGAATATCGTGTGTCCTGAAAATAAAGAGATATGATTGAACAAGACAGTTTTCATGTATCTTTATAGGAAGTGCCCACCCATTTACTATTCTTGAATCATCCATTGATTATACCATTATTCTCAGCAGCTGCCTGTTATTTTTCTGCAGCGCACTCTTTAGATTTTCATATTTGCTATTTTTTAAAGGCAAAATGGTAACAGGAGGTAGCCAGGAAGATGAGGTGCCACAGTAGCCAGAGCAGAAGCAGCAGGAGACAGAAGAGGATGACTTTAATAATGAAGGGCCTGCACCAAAGGTGAGGAGTATTGCAGGAGACTTCTTATCAATTCCATCAGGAGAGTTGAAGACGGTGGCCAAAATTGTAAAATGGTGTCTCTGTAGCAAGACCCTCTCAAGAGGATCTAACAAAAAATACTCATGTGGTACTATATTGATGTTATACTATCTAAAAACATACTACTTGACTCAGTTGAAGAGTGCGAGCAAGCAGAGAGAAGGTGTGATATACTCAGCATCCTCATCTGCACCATCTGTTCCAGGACAGAGAGTCCCCGCAGAAGATGAAAGGCATAGTTCTGACATCGCCCCTGAATTAAGATCTATAGGCATGAGCTGGAGTGATGTCACAGCTGGGGAGCAGTCCATTGATGCCATCCTTCAAGCTGCCAAGCAACACAAATGTTAATTTTTGTTTCATTTATCCTAGTTTTTGCACTATTGTTGTGCTGCTTGTTCCATTTTTGTCTGCCCTTTATTGCCGTTTTATTTGAACAAAAATACCAAACAAATACAAAATGTTAGAAAAGCACAATAAACAATGTTCTACAAAAACAAACAAAACAAGGTTCTTGTTAGAACCGCCTTTTATTGTTTAAAAAAGGTAAAGTATGCTGTATGGGCTGGTGAGTAGCTATGTGACTGGCTGTGTTGGTGACTGAGTGATTATGCATAGGTTGTGTAAATGACTGAATGGGTGTGTGATTAACGGTATAGGTCAGTGAATGGGTGTGTGAGTGACTGTATGATTGAGTGAGTGGTTGTTTGAGGGGTTGTATGAGTGAGTGGGTGCTAGTGTGAGTGGTTCAATGGGTGACTGCTAGTGTGTGAGACTATATGTGTGACAGTGGCTGTGTGATTAGCTGTATGGGTGTCTGAATGGTTGTGTGAGTGGCTGTATGGGTGAGAGAGTATCTGTATGAGTGTGTGTATTGGTGAATGAGTGAGGGCATGAGTACATATATGGGTGAGTGAATGAGTGCATTAGTGGTGTAAGGGTGATTGATTAAGTGCATGAGTGTGTGTATGGGTGAGTGAGTGAGTGAACGTGTGGTGTATATGTGAGTGAATGAGTGGTGTATGGGTGATTGATTGAGTGCATGAGTGTGTGTATGGGTGAGTGAGTGCATGTATGGGTGAGTGAATGAGTGCATCAGTGGTATATGTGTGATTGATTGAGTGCATGAGTGTGTGTATGTGTGAATGAGTGAAAGCATGAGTGGTGTATGGGTGAGTGGCTAAGTACATGAGTGTGTGTATGGGTCAGTGAGTTAGTGCATGAGTGCTGTATGTGTGAGTGAGTGAGTGCATGAGTGGTACATGGGTGATTGACTGAGTGCATGAGTGGCTGTATGGGCGAGTGAGTGGCTGTATTAGTGCCTGTATGGGTGAGTGTGTGTCTGTGTTAGTAGCTGTATGGATGAGTGAGCAGGTGTGTCAGTGACTATATGGGTGAGTGGCTGTGTGAGTAGTCATATGAGAGTGTGAGTGTTTGTGGTAGTGGATGTAGAGGTGAGCAAATAGTTGTGTAAGTGCCTGTATGGGTGAGTTATTGCCTGTATCAGAAGCTGTACGGGTTAGTGAATAGGCGTGTAAGTTTTTTTTATAAGTGAGTGAGTGAATGTATGTGTGAGTGGCTATATGGGTGAGAGACAGCGTTTTTGTCAGTGACTGTATTGGTGAGTGGGTGACTGTGTGAATTCCTCTATATGTGAGTGAGTGGTTATGTTAGTGATTGTGTGAGTGAGTGAATGGGTGTGTAAGTACCTGTGTGGGTGTGTGACTGCCTGTGTTAGTGGCTCTATGCAGAGTGTCTTTGAGTGGGTGTATGAGTGAGTGAGTACTAGTACCAGTGGCTATATGAGTGAGTGAATGGGTGTGTGACTGGCTGAATAAGTGAGTGAGTACATATATAAATGGCTGTATGGTTGATTGTGTTCTAGTATCAGTGGATGTATGGATCAGTGAGTAGCTGTGTGAGTGGCCATATAGGTGAGTGAACACTACTATGAGTGGGTGAATACATCAGTGAATGCTAGTGTGGGTGGCTGTATGAGTTATGGGTAACTGTTAATAGTTGTATGGGTGACTGAATGGGTGTGTGAGTGGCTGTATGAGTAAATAGGTAGCTGGGTGAATAGTTGTATGAGAAAGTGAGTGGCTCTGTGAGTGACTGTATGGCTGAGTGCATTGCTGTTAGACTATGTTTTATTAATACATAGGGAAAACAAACCAATAGGAAATTAACGCAAGAGCAGTTTACATTTAAAAACACTTTCAATGGTTATGTATAAGCAAAATGTCTGTGATAGGAAAAATGTTCTGAAACATCTAACGACATTCAACAGCAACTGGTATGGAAAAATAAAACAAACACAAAGATATGTTAGCATTTGATCTTTGTTTTTATAGAATAACACAAACATATATTACTTATACTGTAACATTATATTACAACGTAGTTAAAATATAATTTTCCTTTTTACTGTTTTCAGCTTTCATGCTTCTTCACCATACACAGTGGCCTGTATGAAGCATATTCTTCAAACAGCAGGATTGTAAAAAAACATACATGCACAATGCAACACAATGATTAAGTGAAGCTTTTCATTGTACTAACTACAATTCTTCAATCACCTGCTTTTTCTACAGTTACTTCAGTAATATAAACAGCCCAAGTAAAAAATATTTCTAAAATTATTATATCTGGTACAGTATTACAAATAAATACAAAGTAATGTTGTGTTTTAGAGATCCTAGTGAAAACCTAACTCCTGCCAGGCCAAAAGATGTTTAAGTAATAGTGATCCATATAGAGAAGATTCCACAGTATAGTTTCAATTCCACAAATAGTCCTTATAAGTTTGGTTGATGAAACAAAAGGGGTCCTTTTTTAGTTACATAGACAGTTTTTACTTTCAGCTTAAAACTGTTGTAATTGGGTTATCCCCATTCAGTTTCTCACTTTAATTACATTTTGATATTTAATTGTAACTCCTTTGTAGAAGAAAAAACAACTGTTGAACTTTGAAGAACACTATTCAGACATTACCCCCAATAGGCCGAACAATGTCTAAAAGTCTGATGAGCCATGTATAAGAAAGACTGCACAGCACTTTTATATCCAGAATTCCTCATTAGAACTTTGGTTGAAGAAAGAGAAGATAAGAGTTTGGTAATTTGGAAGGAAGTCTTGGTTTGAATCTTAGGTTGATGTCATTACATTCCGTCCATCTAGTTTCACTATTTAAATAGACAATGTAGTGTCCAGAGGTCATATTAATTCCTTCATGAAAGATCATAGCTGAAGTAGTAAAACTTCTTTCCCAAATTGACATTTGTATAGCTTTGAAGTTTGTAATTTGAGTGTCCAATTTTGAACCATCTCCTCTACATCAATGTAGAAATACTGTAAGGTATTTTCCACTTCTTGTTGGGAATAATGTAGAGAAAATATCTGATCTACACTTTGGGCAGGTCATATTTTGGTTGGCATTCTTCAACAATTTCTCAAAAGGCACAGGTTTGAAATCTGGCAATGTCCAATGCAGAAAATGCTCAGAATATATTTTAGTGGTATATGAGTAATCACAATATTCACGCACATGGTTCCACGTTCAACTCAGTTCAAATAAATCATCAATATTTACATCTTCTTCCTCTAAAACTCCAAACATAACCATAATAAATTATTTACCGTCTTAATGACTGTTGAGAGTAAACATTAGTGATTCACTGCATATACCTAAAAGGTCTCCAATAACTGAAGCAGAATGTGTCATAGTTCTGTCACTCATTAAACATTAGAGTAAGTGATACAGTGCAGCACACAATCTCTTGTATTTTGACTAATTTGGTTCACTAGATGTGGTAAATGAAACACTACATTGAGAACAACATTTGCATAGCAGTTGACACCTGAACTGTTTTCCAACTGTCATTTTCTAGTTTTCTCTTCTTACAGGCTTTAACTTTGTCCTTCTGTCCTTTCTTTTCTTCAGCATCTGTATAATCTTTTGTAATCTTCCGCTTTGGACAGATTATCCATTTCGCATAAACAGGGCATTGGCCTAAATGAAGAGCGTGTACACTTCTTAACCAGTTGTAATCTCCTTCATTTTCCACTCTATCCAGGTGTGCAGATACAATTTTAAGAAATGTATTTGTCCTCTTACCAGCAGCTCTTTTCTCTTTCACCACTGTTTCCGCATTTTGCCCCTTTTGTTTCTCAGTTGTTAGGACATAGAACATTGTCTTAGTTTCTTTCTTTTCTCACTTTTGCATGGCATTTTAACTGTCTGTAGTTAAGTAGAAATTGATGTCTGTAAAGAAAAAAAATGACTATATTTAGATTTTTATTACGTGGTATCAGATACTGAAGTACCAATATAAACAGTTATATTAGTGTAATATCGCTAACATTACTCCATTAATTTTCATCTGTATCTCTCTGTCTTTCTCTGTATCGCTGTGTGTATTACTCCCTTACTGAGTATCCTATTATATCCATTATTGTGTTCCTATATATCTACTCATGTTTAAGTGAGTGCTTGCCTAAATATATGACTAGAGTGTCTCAGTACTTTGCTACATATCTCAGTATCTTTATGACACCAGCTGTAAGAGTGCCATTAGATGTCTACATAAATGTGCCAGTATGCAACTCTCTATTTTAGTAGTTCTGTAGGTATCTAACTGTGTAAATAAGTGGCTCACTAATATCTTATTGCCTGTGTTAGAGATTGCAGGAGTATGTAGGTGTCTGTGCAACTACTTTTGATACAGTGTCATACACAAATAGTTTCTGAGTATTTGTAGAAGTACACCTGTATCAGTGCCATTACATGTTTAAGTAAATATGCTGGTATTTAATTGCCTGTTTTAATACCTATATGGCTGTCTAAATGTGCATGTTAGTGGCTGCACAAATACTTGGGTGTGACTGCAACTACCTTTGAGTCTGATGCATGCATAACTACTTTCTGGAAAGTGAGTGAATGTATATGTGCTTCTGTAGCTGCCTAACTAGGTGAGAGAGACACTGTATTGTTTTGTGAGCATGTATATCATTTGCTTTAGGGGTGGCATACTCTATGTACTACTTGGCATAGGGGCCTGCAAGTGCACAAGTAACTTATTGAACTCAAAAGGACATCTGTAAATCTCTTAAACATAAAACAGCATCCTTTATGGCACACCTACAACATATCTTAGAAGTGTGTTATGGACACTAAAACGTGGGCTTGCCACTTCCGAAGCACCTATAACATGCCAAGAGAAGTGTACTTGTATCAGTGCAATGGCATGTTTAAGTGAATGTGCTGGTATATAACTCCCTATTTTAACACCTCTATGGCTGCCTAAATGTGTATGTAAGTGGCAGCACAAATACTCCAGTGCCTGTTTTAGGGAATAGAGAGCTATGTGTGTGTGACTGCAAATACCTTTGAGTCTGCTGAATGCATAAATAGTTTCTGCTGAGCGACTGCATGTATAAGTGCTTCTGTAGCTGTCTCTATAGCTGAAACAGAGGCTCTATGCTTTTGTAAACATGTATGTCAATTGCTTTAGGGGTGGCATACTCTATGTACTACTTGGCATAGGGGCCTGCAAGTGCACAAGTAACTCATTCAACTCAAGAGGACATCTCTATCTCCCTAAGTACAAAACAGCATCCTTTATGGCATACCTACAGCATATCTTAGAAGTGTGTTATGGGCACTAAAACGTGGGTTTGACACTTCAGAAGCACCTATTACATACTAAGTGAAGCTTGGAGTGAGAGTGCAGGGACAGGGTCTGCACTAGTAGCCATCACCCATGTTTGAAGGACTATTTACCTGCATGGTTGAGAAGGTTGTGTCAGTACTTGCCTACAAATGTGAGTGAGTGTAGAAGTGTACCTGTATCAGTGCCATGACATGTTTAAGTGAATGTGCTGGTTTATAACTCCCTGTTTTAACACCTCTATGGTTGCCTAAATGTGCATGTAAGTGGCAGCACAAATACTCCAGTGCCTGTTTTAGGGAATAGAGAGCTATGTGTGTGTGACTGCAACTACCTTTGAGTCTGCTGAATGCATAAATAGTTTCTGCTGAGTGACTGCATGTATAAGTGCTTCTGTAGCTGAAACAGAGGCTCTATGCTTTTGTAAACATGTATGTCAATTGCTTTAGGGGTGGCATACTCTATGTACTACTTGGCATAGGGGCTTGCAAGTGCACAAGTAACTCATTCAACTCAAGAGGACATCTCTCAATCTCCCTAAGTACAAAACAGCATCCTTTATGGCATACCTACAGCATATCTTAGAAGTGTGTTATGGGCACTAAAACATCGGTTTGACACTTCAGAAGCACCTATTACATACTAAGTGAAGCTTGGAGTGAGAGTGCAGACAGGGTCTTCACTAGTAGCCATCATCTATGTTTGAAGGACTAGTTCTCTGCATGGTTGAGATGTTTGTGTCATTACTTTCCTACATATGTGAGTGAGTCTAGAAGTAAACCTGTATACCTGTTTCAGTGCCATGACATCTTTATGTAAATGTGCTAGTATGTAACTGCCTGTTGTAATACCTCTATGGCTGTCTAAATGTGTATGTAAGTGGCTGCACAAATACTTTAGTGCTTGTGTTAGGGAATAGAGAGCGATGTAGGTGTGACTGCAACTACCTTTGACTCTGCTGCATTCATAATAATTTTCTGGTAACTGAGTGAATGTATATGTTCATTCATTCAAAAACCTTTATTTCGGTCACTAGGACCATAAAAGTATACAAAAATTGGTAAAACTACATTCTGGGTTTAAAACATTCCAACCTGAAAATAAAACCACTTCCATTAGAAGAGTTATGGCTACACATCGTGACATAAATTTCCTAAAAAAATTGAATACATCCAAACAATTGCAAGTACATGGAGAAAACCACATAGGGCTGGAATTCCCTATAGTTGGTCGGTTCATTTGTATAACTAAACAGGCCCTGAGCAAAAGACAGCACAGTAATGTTGCAATAAATAGATAAAAAACAAGTTCCAATTAAAAAACAAAAAAACAAAAAAAAACAGAAAAAAAGAAGAAAGAATCTACATTGATCTTAAAAATTTAAAAGCAAATTCCCATTAAAGTGGTCTAAGCATTGGGCTCTTATATTAGTACTGCAATCAGGCTATTGTCTTTTAATTGTATTTCCTTATGAAGGAAACCCCTTCTCCTTCGCCACATTGCATTTAGAAACCGAGAAACAGCAAAAACTATAGGCTTAGAAGTGTCATATTTCAAAACTCTAAATGCCACCATACATTGCACAAACCCCAGATTCCTGCACAACTGTACAAGCCAACTTTTCCTTGCTTCTTTATACCCAGGGCAAAAGAATAAAACATGCAGTTCAGTCTCCTCGTGGTTATTACAAGCAGGGCACCCACGAGGGGGCAAATGAGCCCATTTAGAAGTAAAAGCCCGGATAGGTAAAATACTATATCGAAACTGCACATATAATTTCCTTGCTATGGGAGGTAAAATATCATCCAAAAAAGGTTCAAATTTGTAGTCCTCCTTGACTGTGAGGAACAGTATAGTTAGAGGACCTAATTTCGGGTTTACCTGAATGGCCTCAAGCTTTTTTATTTGATACATTTTCACAAGTTCAACTCGAGAAACTATAAAACTGGTTTCTTCAGGATTAGTCCAAAGTGTTGGTTTACCTATCATTGCACATAGATGCCTAACATGCATAAACCAAGGGACTTTTTTAGGGCCCCTAGATGAGCTAGAAGATCCTTCGTTTCTGCTTGGTATTCAACCAATTCTGGGGTCACCCAAAGCCTTCGCCAAAAGTTAGGGATCGTAAGGCAGCCTCATTTTCAATCGGGGCAATACCTATATCTAGCCGCAAGGGGGTTAGCGGTGTACTAGGTGGAAGGCCCAAGATTTGCCTGAGGAAACTGTTCTCAACCTTAGTTAAGGAGACAGAAGAGCAATGTCCCCAGAGTTCAGCCCCATACAACGCAGCTCCCTCGCTTGCGCCCTATAAATCTCAATGGCAGGGGCAATGGGCTTCATCGTTGATTCACTTACCAGTTTGGCTATTCCCCCGGCAGTCTGGGCAAGTTTTAGCTTGGCTTTAGCTATCTGGGAAGCCCATTCCATATTTTCAGTGAGGGTGACACCCAGATAATCAAATACGGAAACCCTTTCAAGTGGGATGCCATTTAATTTAGGATTTGAGTGTATTTTCCTAGGCGGATTAAGGACCATAAATTTTGTTTTTGAGGTGTTTATCACCAAGCCCCTATTATTACAAAAAGCAACAAACCTATCCAGTATCCTCTGAACCCCCTGGACGTCTTAGACAATAAAAGAGTATCATCAGCAAACATCAATGCCGGTATCTTTGAGTTTGCTAACTTAGGGGCATCATTATCCTCAACCTCAGAGAGTTGTGCAATTAATGCGTTGACATAGAGGCAGAAAAGGATGGGTGCGAGCACACAACCCTGTCTCACTCCTCTGTCAACTGGGAGTCTGTTAGTTAATTCTCCACCCCTGCCACATCTTACTTGGGCGTAAGTGGCCTCATGCAGCTTAATAAGCATGCTAAGCAGGTGGGGGGAATCCCCAGTTCTCTGAGCACCCCCAAAGTTTAATTCTGGGGACCAAATCAAAAGCCGTTTTCAGGTCCACAAAAACCAAAAAGAGGCTGCCACCCTCAATTTTTATCGTCTTCCAAACTATAAGTTGAAGTCTATAGATTTGGTCCACGGTAGAAATGTTTTTCCTGAATCCGGCTTGGTAGGGGCTTATGATGTCATTCTCAAGCAGCCAGGTCTGTATTTGATCTAATAAAACCCTTGCAAATAGCTTTTGTGTGACATCGATCAAACTGATCGGTCTATAGTTTGCAGGGTTTAGAGGAGAGCCCTTTTTAAAAACTGGGACAATTTCTGCCCCAGCCCAGGTTTCAGGGATTGGCATGCCATTCATAATGGCGCTAAATAGGACCCAAAGATAGGGACCCCAAATATGTGGTTCGTCCCTAAACAAATCCCCTGGAAGCCTATCCAATCCAGGTGCTTTGCCTGCTGGTAATTTCTCAATTGCCGAGACAACCTCACGAAGAGTTATCCCGAGAACCCCCGCGTTAACGCGGGTAAGGGCAGTAGGACATGTATCCTGTGCCTGCCCACTATCTAAACCCACGCCACCTGTGGGAGAACTGTGGTTACAAGGCTGGGGGTCTAAATCAGCTTCTACTGCATACAATGCCCGAAAATGTTCTGCCCATATTTCTGCTGGAATATTAGGTTCAACCGCTGGGTTACCCTCCCTAGTTCCTGTTCTAACTATGGCCCAGAATTCTCTCATGTCCCGGTTCAGTAGGGCGGTCTTAATATCCATCCACTTATTCTCTTCCCAGGACTGCTTCGCATGAGCGACAGTAACTTTATAGTGAGCTCTCCTAATTTTAGTTAGTGGCTTGTTTTTATCTTTAATAGCCACTAACAACGCCCGTTGGCCTTACGACAATTATCATTAAACCACTTATGGGTTGCCTTTTTTGTTTTACTAGGGCGTACTATCGGATGGAAGAAATCGGCTAGATTTGTTGCCAGTTTCTTATGGAGTACCGCAACCTGATCAAAATATACTGGGTTATCCCAGTCAGCGGGTAAACAACTAAGTTCCTGGAAAGCTGGAATTACTATTTCATATAGAGCTCCCATCTTCTCTGGTGTTTGTTTTATTACTGCCCACCTAACTCTTCTCCTATTAGTAGTGAAAGATAAACTATTCACCAAAGGGGGATTGTTTGGGGGAGGAAGCCAGAATCTGGGACCCTAAAAGTTAATGTCAAAGCATTATGATCGCTGTCATGTCGAGAGAGGACAGCAAAATCCAGAACTCTGTACCAAGATCTACACTCGACAAGAATGTAATCAATTAAAGATGCTTGGCCAATTCTATTAAACGTAGGTTTACCCGGTCTATCAGAGGCTGTACGCCCATTACAGGCTCTCAGGGAATGGTTAAGAAAAATAGCATTTATTTGGAGTACCAGGGGGGACCAGGTCTTTGCCGGCTGGACTTGTGGATCTGGGCTAGCCCACTGGCGATCCTCCTCATTGATAATCATGTCATGAGCACCAGAGAGGGGTTCAAAATGACAATTTAAATCGCCTCCCACTATCAGCCTTGTATTTAACGATACCAGAGGAATAAAGGAATTTAAGTCATCCAGCGTTTTTGATTCCTGGGACAGACTTGCAGGACGAGAATAGACATTAATAAAAGCAAGCCGCAATTTAGAAGGAAAGCCCAACATTACACATTGGACATCTCTAGAATGAGTATTGATGGGGGTGGGTGTACAGCCCACGTGAGAGGCAACCCAAATGGATAATCCACCCGAAGGTCTGCCCCTCTGGCTAGCGATAGCTGGAATATTAAATATTACAAAACCCACCCTATCAAAATCATCTATTGCCCAAGTCTCCTGAAACAGGCAAACATCATACTGGTCTACAAAGGATCCCCACTCTGGGCAAGAAAGTTTATTCTTAATGCCAGCTACGTTCCATGATAAAATCCTAAGCACACTACCTGGACATGGATCTCCTTCCGAAGAGACAGTAGGAACATGAGATGTGCTTAGGTGGGCATTCCCTTGGATAATATCAGACAAACGACTGGAGTGATTAGTAAAAGTGGGTCTAGGGATATAAGATAATCCCAGCTGTTCCCCAACCGGCAAAAGGGATTCAGCAGTAGCCCCCAATGTCAAACCTGGGACCGCCAGGAGTGACTGCTTGGGGCTCACCTGGACTAACTGTACACAGCCTTCCCGGGGTTTCAGAATATTCTCTGTACAACACACACCATTCAAGCTTAATGGTCAGTCCACTTCTTCCAAGGGTCCATAGCGATTATTTACAGGCAAGTTAAACATCAAGGATCTGCTATGAGCATGTCTGAAGCCATAAATCCGTTCTTCCTCTATTTGTCTAAAATGCCCCAAGGGAAATTTTACCCTACCAGGATTACGACAATGGGAATAAAAGTAATCCAGCGGGAAAGCTCCCACATCTGTACGGGGTTCACCAGAAGTCGGTTTATAGTTTATTATCAAACGTACCATCTGGGGGTTTTGAAATTAATAACCATACTATCACCTAGAATGGATTTATTAGTAGAACCCACCCAATCTACCCTCCGCACCATAAGAATTTCCCCAGCCCTCTCATAGGGGTAGTGTCTATGTGTAGCTAACCAAAATAGCGTCTTATTCCTGAGTTCTAGCTGTGTCTCCCTCTGGTTGTCTTTAAGGGGCGGAACTCCCGTTAGGATAACTACATATGGCGATGATTCAGGGGGAGGTTAATGATTGGGAGAACCACATCGGTCTTACTTCTCAAATCCTCTATGGTTTCACTTCGCCCTGCTGAAGCGCTAGTTAGTCGGTGAGCAATCGACATACTATTCATTGCGCGGTCATTCTGATCCACAATAGGCGCTGTTCTTAGTGTTATGTTAGTATTGTGCTCTTGCTCGTGCTGGGCAGGAAGATTTTGCTGAGTGAGATTATGAGCTTGTCTAGTAAGTTGCCGGGTGTTGGAAGGTTGAACACTAACGGTCCCCTCTATACCTACATGTGCCCTCGAGTTAGTATCAGGGTCAGGATTCGTAGGTCCCTCCCTCACTGGGAGTATCGTTACATTGGAACTAGGTTGCATTTGCCTCGTGGTGATCATAGATGACAAAGATTTTAATTGATCAACTAAAGGGGCAACCTCTTGCTTAATTAAAACACTAAGTCGAGACG
The DNA here is from genome assembly GCA_963921515.1 of Calotriton arnoldi. Taxonomy (NCBI): domain Eukaryota; kingdom Metazoa; phylum Chordata; class Amphibia; order Caudata; family Salamandridae; genus Calotriton; species Calotriton arnoldi. The sequence continues at coordinate 3,201,293 of CAWUFW010000959.1, read as the reverse complement.
ATAAATCAGCTAATAGCGCTTGGGCCCAGTCTGGATACTTGGGATGCACACTAGGGGCTAGGGCAGGTTCTAAAGGTAAATCCCGATTGTCAAGATCTTGTGCCCTTGGATCATTCCCTCTTCTTGGCTTCTTACTCGTAGTTGCCCTCCCAACTAACTGCTTGCGTTTCCCGTTTTTACGTGGGCCTGCAACCTCATCAACCAATTTTGTTATAGTCATTGTGACATTTTCTTGAGTTTGAGGGGGTGGAAAAACTTCTCCAGTTGATACCACAGTTGACGAGGGAGTATTGGAACTAGGCAGGTCCACTAGGGGCAGGAAAAGGTCTGGGGTGATTGACAACCGCCTTTCGGTACGCTCAATTTCTGACGTAACAGCACCAATTGCCCTTTGCAACATTTTATCAATTGAAGTCGGAGGGGCGGGGTGAGGGAATTGATTTGTGCCCGGTTTTTTTTAGCAATACAGGTGCGCTTGCCCATTTCTAACTATTAAACAACTTGTCGGATGAGAACCAACAAGGATAAACTACAATGATAGGAAACGCACAGGATTTACACTACGAAGCTCAGAAATGAGGGAACAAAATACTTTAGTCTTTTCATAAAAAGGAGTGTCCCAGTAGCAATGACAACAGACCTAGCAGCTAGTCTTTACAGGTGACTGCAGTCCGAAATACACGAAGGGTAATCAGTCTACTTGCCGTAGGAAAAAGTTAAAATTAGAGTTCCATGGGATCCCCAGCAGCGCTGGTCAACAGGGACGACTAAATTCAAGGGGGGTGGCCCTGCCCTGCCACTTCCTGCCAGTGACGGCCAAGGACGGGCCCGCCCTTGGCCCGGGCTTCGCCCGCGCGCGTCCCGCGCTGCGGGAAGGTGGAAGCGCTTAAGAGCGCGTGATGACTCCTCCCCCGCACCTGTGCGAACTGGCGAGAGGCGCTAGTCACCCTGGGACTCTGAGTCCCACCAGGGTTAGCGCTGGTCAATTGCGGAGAAACCAGGAGGCAGTGGCGACGTTGGCAGCACTAGCAGCGCCCTGGGACGATTTCCCACCAGGGTATAAAAGTGCATTTAGCAGAGTCCCCCCATGAGCAACAAAAAGCAGCTTCAAAGGACCCGCACCGCGGGAAAGGTGGAAGCGCTTAAGAGCGCGTGATGACTCCTCCCCCGCACCTGTGCGAACTGGCGAGAGCGCTAGTCACCCTGGGACTCTGAGTCCCACCAGGGTTAGCGCTGGTCAATTGCGGAGAAACCAGGAGGCAGTGGCGACGTTGGCAGCACTAGCAGCGCCTGGGACGATTTCCCACCAGGGTATAAAAGTGCATTTAGCAGAGTCCCCCCATGAGCAACAAAAAGCAGCTTCAAAGGACCCGCACCGCGGGAAAGGTGGAAGCGCTTAAGAGCGCGTGATGCCTCCTCCCCCGCACCTGTGCGAACTGGCGAGAGGCGCTAGTCACCCTGGGACTCTGAGTCCCACCAGGATTAGCGCTGGTCAATTGCGGAGAAACCAGGAGGCAGTGGCGACGTTGGCAGCACTAGCAGCGCCCTGGGACGATTTCCCACCAGGGTATAAAAGTGCATTTAGCAGAGTCCCCCCATGAGCAACAAAAAGCAGCTTCAAAGGACATGTATATGTACTTCTATAGCTGCCTGACTAGGTGAGAGAGACACTGTATTTTTTTGTGAACATGTATATCAGTTGATTCATGGGTGGCATACTCTATGTACTACTTGGCATAGGGGCTTGCAAGTGCACAAGTAACTTATTCAACTCCAAAGGACATCTCTGAATCTCTTAAGCACAAAACAGCATCCTTTATGGCATACCTACAGCATATCTTAGAAGTGTGTTATGTGCACTAAAACGTGGGTTTGAGACTTCAGAAGCACCTATTACATACCAAATGAAGCTTGGAGTGAGAGTGCAGAGGCAGGATCTTCACTAGCAGTCATCTCCTATGTTTAAAGAACTATTTCTCTGCATGGTTGAGAAGTTTGTGTCAGTACTTGCCCACATATGTGAGTGAGTGTAGAAGTACACCTCTATCAGTGCCATGAGATGTTTAAGTAAATGTGCTGGTATGTGACTGTCTTTTTTAGTACCTCTATGTATGTGAGTGGCTGTACAAATACTTCCGTGCCTCTGTTAGAGAGTAGATAGCTATGTAGGTGTGACTGCAACTACCTTTGAGTCTGCTGCATGCATAAGTAGTTTCTGGTAAGTGACTGAATGTATATGTGCTTCTGTAGCTGTCTGATTAGGTGAGAGAGAGAGACTCTATGCTTTTGTGAACAGGTATATCAGTTGCTTTTAAGGGTGGCATACTCTATGTACTACTTGGCATAAGGGCCTGCTGCCCAAGTAACTTATTTACCTCAAAAGGACATCTCTCAATCTCTTAAGCACAAACCGGCATCCTTTATGGCATACCTGGAGCATAGCTTAGAAGTGTGTTATGTGCACTAAAACGTGGGTTTAACACTTCCGAAGCACCTATTACATACCAAGTGAAGCTTGGAGTGAGAGTGCAGACAGGGTCTTCACTAGTAGCCATCATCTATGTTTGAAGGATTATTTCTCTGCATGGTTGAGACTTTTGTGTCAGTACTATCCTACATATGTGATTGAGTGTAGATGTACACCTGTATCAGTGCCATGATTTCTTTAAATAAATGTGCTGGAATGTAACTGCCTGTTGTAATACCTCTATGGCTGTCTAAATGTGTATGCAAGTGGCTGCACAAATACTTCAGTACCTGTGTTAGGGAATAGAGAGCTATGTAGTTGTGACATCAACTACCTTTGACTCTGCTGCATGCATAAATAGTTCATGGTAAGTGAGTGAATGTATATGTGCTTCTGTAGCTCTCTGACTCGGTGAGAGAGAGAGACTCTATTGTTTTGTGAATATGTATGTCAGTTGCTTTAGGGGTGGGATACCCTATGTAGTACTTGGGATAGGGGCCTGCAAGTGCACAAGTAACTTAATAAACTCAAAATAACATCTCTCATCTTTTAAACACAAAGCATCAGGCTTTATGGCCTACTTACAGCATTTTCAGAGCTGTGCTATGTGTTGTAAAACATGGGTTTCACACTTGACAAACACCGTTCACATGCCAAATGAAGCTTGTACTAATAGGTATCACTCATGTTTGAAGGACTATCTGTCTCCATGGATGAGAAGGTTCTGTTAGCACTTGCCTATATATCTGAGTGGGTGTAGGATTCACTTGTAGCAGTGCCATGAGATATTTAAGTAAATGTGCCAGTATGTGGCTGTCTGTTTTACTAACTTTACTGCTCTTTAAATGTATATGTAAGTGGCCGAACAAATGCCTCAGTGCATGTGTTATAGAATACAGGCCTAGGTAGGTGTGTCTGGAGCTGCCTTTGGCTCTCCTGCATACATAAGTAGTTTCTGCTAAGTGGCTAAATGTCTGTGTACTTCTGTATCCGTCTGACTCTGTGACAGAGACTCTATCTTTTTGTGAGCATGTATGTCAGTTTCTATAGGGGTGACATACTATATTTAATACTTGGCAAAGGGGCCTGCAAGTGTACAACTAATTTATTGAACTCAAAAACACGTCTCATCTTTCAAACACAAAGTATCATGTTTTACACCAAGGGTTTTCAAACTGGGGGGCCTCAAGTAATCAGAGGGGGGCCCCCTGGCTCTTACCAAAAGAAGCCTTATGCTGATAGCAGTGCTTTGTTTTTAAGTTTAAGCTGGAAATAAATGAGCGGCAGTAATCACTCTGTAATTGGTCATCACTTACATCTTTTGTCCTTGATATCCTACCTGGGAGTATGTGTCAAAAAGGAAGGGGCTCCAAATATTCTTCAAAAACCCCACCTCCTTTTCTAATCATCATCTCATTTCTAATAGTCACACTGTGGATACTTTTACACGTTAGTAAGGCCTGCCTGATCCGAATAGTATGTTTGGCAATCATGTATTTGATTGCATTTTTAAAACGGTAACAGAATCTACCTGCAATGTTTAAATGTTTAAATATGTTTCGTGTTTAAATAAATCTAGAAATATTTAAACATTGCCAACTTAATAGAATAAATGTGAAGAGGGGGGCCCGATGAATTTTATTTTTGCACTGGGGGTGCGCAGCACTAAAAAGTTTGAAGACCTCTGTTTTATACCATACCTACACCACATCTCCAAAGTGACTTGAGTGCACTAAAAACAGTGTTTACTGTCCTTTAGCATTCTCACCTACACATATATCTTTCAAATCATTTTTTTCTGGAAAATAAATCTCATTCACATACCTCAAAATTGAGTTCATTGATCAAATATATATTTTTGCTCTTATCAGATAGATTTAATACTCTCAGGGAATGTGAAAACTAAGCAGAAGAATGGCACACCACTCTCATACAAAACAACCAATAATGGCAGCCTCTTCAACTTAGTGTTGAAGGCAACAAATAAAACCATGCCATTCAGAAGTCCACTTCTGAATGGTTAGTATGTGTTAACTGGTTCATACACTTTTGTAAAGAAGACCAATATCGTAGGGTATTTGTTCATATTCGTGAATTCATCGCGATCATTGCGACAAATTCTTGAAAAAAAAACGGGAGTCCCAACCATATTTAGCTTGGTAGTTTTATGAGTTTAAGAGTACTACACACTTTATTAGCAAGCCCTCACTAGGAAATCCAACCCTTCTTACACAACATTCAGTGTAAAGACATCTAATTTCTTAAAACAGACTACTATCTCTTTATTAGCCTTCCCCAAATACACTCTCAGCACAGTGTCCATAGCAACCCATTGAAACCAGTAGTTCAGAAGTTCACAGTACATTCTGGAAGGGCTATACTAGTTACAAAATGAGCTGCAAAAAGTGGGGTTTACAGTACAGATCTTAAAGCATATCCAAGTCTGCATTATACATTTTTTATCTTTCCTGTAGCCAATCATAGATCTACTCGATCTATGATTGGCTACAGATGGTTGAAGTGGCTTGCTGCCTTTGTTTGAAAGCATTGTGGATTCCCAACCCCCTGACTTCATGATTGTGCACTGTGGTGGCAATGACCTAGGCACACTGACTGGGGTAGGACTGGAAATCCTAATGAAGAATACCTTTACACAATTAATGACAGTTTTCCCTCACACTGTCTTGGTGTAGTCCAACATATGCCAAAGGCAGAAATGGAAGTGGTCTAATCAATTCTGTCCACAGATTGACAAAGTAAGGAAACATGTTAATAAAACTATTTCTGCATTCCTCATAGACCATAACATAGGTTCTATCTACAACAATAACCTGCGTTTTGACATGCAAGGAATCTATAGAAGTGATGGAGTTCACTTTACAGATGAAGGCAACAGGGTGTTTCTCAGCAACCTGAAACTCTGCATCCAGTCTTATGTGCAGCTCTGATATATACACAATGAACACAAAGGCTCTTGGCACACATTTTTATAGATTTTGCTATATAAATATCTTTTTTGCATTTTTTAAAAATTTGCGACAACGTCGAGAAAATGCACCACAATAGCAGACATTCAATTGCCACCATCACATTCAAAATCCATAACTATAAAAAAGGAATTCTGTGCATCAGACTAGGTACATCACTATCTAAATAACTCTTTTAAAACATGTATCACTCTCTGACAGAGTCTGTGAGTACATCTATCAGAGTTGAGTAACTCTGTCAGCGGCTGCATAAGAGTCTGAGAAGCTTTGGCACAGGGTGTGTGAGAGTTTGACTGAGTCTATCACAGCATGTGTGAGTGTATGAGTACGTCTATGAATGAGTACATGAGTGTCTGAGTGGGTCTGTGAGTGAGTGCATAAGAATATGAGTGAATCTCTGAGTGGGTGCATGAGTCTCAGAGACGGTCTGTAAGTGGGTGCATGGGTCTGTGAATGGGTGCATAAGTCTCACAGTGGGTCTGTGAGTGGGTGCATGAGTGTCTGAGTGGGTCTGTGAGTGGGTGCATAAGAATATGAATGGGTCTGTGAGTGGGTGCATGAGTCTTGGAGGGGGTCTGTGAGTGAGTGCATAAGTCTCTGAGTGGGTGAGTGAGTGGGTGCATCAGTGTCTGAGTCAGTGACATGGCAAAGGGGATGTGGTCCGGCCCAGCCGGGACGGGTTTTGGAGATAGCACCTCCCCCAACCTCCCCTGCTCTTACCTGCAGCCATTGTGGGTTGGCAAAAGCAGGAATCGCAAGCACCCCTCCACCCCCGCTCTTACAAGGGGCCATCGTGGGGCAGCAAACACAGGGACCACCATGGGTGTCAAAAAGTCTATCTATTTCCCTGGTCTGAGTAGGCCTGTGAGAGGGTGCATGAGTCTTTGAGTGGGTCTGAATGTGGGTGCATGAGTTTCTGAGTGGGTATGTGAGTGACTGCATGAGTTTCTGCGTGGGTGCATGAGTGTCTGAGTGGGTCTGTGAGTGGGTCCATAATCGTCTGAGTAGGTGAGTGAGTGGGTGCATGAGTGTCTGAATGGGTCTCTGAGTGGGTGCATGTGAAAATGAATCAGTCTGTGAGTGGGTGTGTGAGTGTCTGATGGGGTCTGTGAGTGGGTAGGTGAGTCTCCCAGTGAGTCTGTTAGTGGGTTTATGAGTGTCTAAGTTAGACTGAGGGTGGGTGTATAAACATATTTTATTTTTTTATTGTGTCAGTGAAATTTGCGAAGGCGTTGCAACGTATATTCGTGAATTTGTCTCGATGTAACACAAGTGGGCCACGCTGTCGGTCACGGCGAATTCAGGAATATCGTGAATGGGAAAAAATGCCTTTCTTATGGCATATTCTACGTATAAGAGGTTTCTCAAACACCCCTATATCCCTCTCCTAGGGTCAGGGCACATGCAACCTAACCCCCTTATACCACTTTCACCCATTTCATTTCAGCCCCAGGGACTGTTGCAATGACGTAAAATGGGGGCCACAGCTCAGGTTTTGGACAGCCAATCAAGGCAATCCTGTTGGTGCGCGCATTCGTAATTAATTCACCAACAGTCATAAATAAGTCTAGATAAATTCCACAGTCCAGCAAGGACAATATCGACAATGTTTCTGAAAATATGATTAAGGAAATAAGGGACATATAGCTAGCATCCACTAAAAGAAGGAGAAGCGAAAGTGCCAGTAATATATCACTGAGTGATACAGTGAGGAAACTCCAAAGCACGGAAAGGTGGTGCTCAAGCCTTCCGATAAAGGAGACAATGTGGTGTTATGGGACAAATAACTATACTTAAGGGAGGCCTATGGACACCTTAATGACACAGAATGCTACCGCAAGATCACTATGTCAGAGTACCTACAACTCATGGAGGAATTTACCAACCTGCTTATGATGTGGTGAGATCAAGGGCTCCTGAGCTGGGATGAATTTCTGAAACAGACGCATCCAAAATTACCTGTGTTTTACCTCATTCCAAGGTCCATACAAACATCAACACGCTGCCAGGAAGGCCCATCATTGCAGTACAAGCTTGTTTGAAAAGGTTTCCAAATATGACTTCTTCCTTAATCCGTTGGTTACTAAACTTCCATCATACATAAAAGACTGATTTCTTACACCAGATTTTTGATGTAAGATGGGAGGAAGACATGTATTTAATGACTCTTGATGTAACAGCACTCTATACTAGCATTAGGCACTCTGACAGTCTTAAGGCTCCCAAGCATTTTCTTAGAATGAGATTGATCAAGTATGTGGAACACAATAGGATGTCACTTATCATGATGGAGTGGTGCCTATCAAAAAACATGTTTCTATTCAACAATGAAATCTATCAGCAGCTAAGAGGAAAGGCCATGGGCACCTGCTTCACCCCCAGCTATGCTAATTTGCATATGGGTTAGTGGGAGGAGCAGGTGCTCAGGGACAGTAGTATGGAGCAATGGGCTAACCAAATTACCCTCCAAGTTAGATTCATTGATGATTTATTTTTTCCTTTGTTAATTAAATTTTAATTATTTAACTTCCTGCCCTATCCCTCTACAAACCCAACAACCGGCTATGACACTACAAATTAATATCAATTAAAAATTCTCAATCACTTAAAGTTACTAACTATATTTAAAACAATTAATGACAATTATATGAACAATACTAACAAATAAAATTAACATAGAAACTAAAACACTTTAAATTAATTAAAAAATGATATTCTTTACAAATATATTAATGAAAATGATGTTTACAACAACGAGATTCTTAACAGCCATATTACTTACCTGAAAAAGCGCTATTCTTGACAGTGATCAATCAATCAATCAATCAATCAGGGTTTGTAAAGTGCGGCTACTCACCCATGAGGGTCTCAAGGCGCTGGGAGATGGGGGGGGGTGGTGGCTGCCGGTCCATCTGCGCTTAGGTGTTCAGTCGAAGAGCCAGGTCTTTAGGTCCTTCCTGAATTGGGTCAGTGACATGGATTGTCTGAGGTGGGTAGGGATGGTGTGCCAGGTCTTGGTGGCGAGGTAGGAGAAGGATCTTCCTCCAGTTCTTGTCTTGTGGATCCGAGGGACGGTGGCCAGAGCCAGCTGGATGGAACGGAGGTGTCTGGTGGGGACATCGAATAAGAGGCTGTGGTTCAGGTATGCTGGTCCTGCGTCATGGAGGGCTTTGTAGGCATGAGTGAGGACCTTGAAGGAGATTCTTTTGTTGACTGGGAGACACCGGAGTTCTCGTAGGTGTTCGGAGATGTGGCTGCAGCAAAGGTGGTCGAGGACCAGTCTGGCTGGCGGCATTTTGAATGTTCTGAAGTTTCCAGAGGAGTTTCTGTATTGCCGTAGTTGAATCTGCTGCTGAAGAGTGCGTGCGTGACTGTTTTTCTGGATTCAGTGGGGATCCATCTGAATGTATTTCGAAGCAGGCAGAGCTTGTGCAAGCACGATGAGGTAACAGCGTTGATCTGATGGTTCATTGTGAGCGAGGAGTCCAATATGATGCTGAGGTTTCGTGCGTGGTCTGTGGGGGTGGGCGTGGTTCCCAGTGTGGACGGCCACCAGGAGTCATTTCATGCTGATGGTGAGGGTCCTAGGATGAGTACTTTAGTCTTGTCCGAATTCAGTTCGAGGCAGCTGCTCTTCATCCAGTCGGCGATGGCCTTCATTCCGCTGTGGAAGTTGTTTCTGGCGGTTGTTGGTTCGTTGGTGAGGGAGAGGATCAGTTGGGTGTTGTGGGCATAGGAGACAATGTTGAGTTTGTGGTTCCTGACAATGGTCGCGAGAGGGGCCATGTAGACATTGAAGAGGGTGGGGCTCAGGGAGGATCCCTGGGTAACCCTGCAGCTGATATCTGTGGGTTCGGAGAGGAACGGAGGTAGTCTGACTCACTGTGTTCGCCCGGTGAGGAAGGAGTGGATCCAGTCCAGGGCCTTGTTGCGGATGCCGGCGTCATGGAGTCTCTTGATTAGGGTGCTGTGGGAGACAGTGTTGAAGGCGGCCGAGAGGTCCAGGAGGAAGATATTTCTGCATCACGATATTTGCGATCACAATATTTTTTCTCCGATATTTCTGTCTCCTGAAATTTACAACTTGCTATTTTGGCCAAATACCTGCTAGTGAGAATCGCCATGTTGTATACAGGACAGAAAAAGCAATCACTTTTCTTTTATGAGCATTGTCTGCCAGAGGAATGCAGGTATGACAAACCCATAGCACCACATCTATCTTTGGTAATGCATGCACAGCATCTGCGCTAACAGCAGGCTTCATCCCAGCTTTCTGGGCTATTTCTAAACACTACCCTGTGGCCCATGCTTGTTCTCATGCAAGCCAAGCAATGGAGCCAAGCATGTAGGCCTAGGGAAAGCATTAAAAAACAAATATAGCTATGGCTAGCCATCATTCGTCCTTGAGTTGGCCAGTGGGAGCTGGTTCTAATACAGCTCCGTCTGTGTGCCCTGCTGCTGCCCCTGATTGTGTTCGTTTCCTTTTTCCTTTCTGTGCCCCCTTGATGCCCTGATTGTGCTCGTTTTTTTCTTTCTGTGCCCCCTTGCTGCCCTGATTGTGCTCGTTTTTTTCCTTTCTGTGCCCCCTTGATGCCCTGATTGTGCTCGCTTTTTCTTTCTGTGCCCCTTGCTGCCCTGATTGTGCTCGTTTTTTCCTTTCTGTGCCCCCTTGATGCCCTGATTGTGCTCGTTTTTTTCTTTCTGTGCCCCCTTGCTGCCCTGATTGTGCTCGTTTTTCCTTTCTGTGCCCCCTTGCTGCCCTGATTGTACTCGTTTTTTTCCTTTCTGTGCCCCCTTGCTGCCCTGATTGTGCTCGTTTTTTCCTTTCTGTGCCCCCTTGCTGCCCTGATTGTACTCGTTTTTCCTTTCTGTGCCCCCTTGCTGCCCTGATTGTACTCGTTTTTCCTTTCTGTGCCCACTTGATGCCCTGATTGTGCTCGTTTTTATTCCTTTCCGTGCCTGTGTCCCAGCGCCGCGCCCCTGCGGCCCCGCCCCCTCACTGCCCATTCGCTGCCCCATTCCCTGCTGCTCCCTCCCACCTCCCCATTTATGGCGGCCGCTGTGCGGCCGCGCCGCTGGCGCGCCAAAGGCGCGCCTAAGGCAAGCCCGTCTGCGCCCGTCCGCGCCGGGACCGCGCCTAACTCCAGAACCCCTGGCCCGGGCATCCCCCGCGCCCGCCACATCAACAGACGCCGATACGACGCCAGCACCCTCCACGCACTCAACCCCGGAGAAGATCACGCCTGCTACCGGGCCACCCCGAAGCGCACCCAAGGGCCCTTCACCTGCCGGAACTGCAGCTTCGCCAGCACCCGCCCCGCCAAACCACCGCCCAGGAAAGAACCCAACTACCTCAGATGCATCCTCCTCAACACCCGCTCCGCCCGCAAACACGCCATCGAACTCTGGGACCTTCTCGACTCAACCTCCCCAGACGTCGCATTCCTGACGGAGACCTGGCTGAATCCCGCTTCAGCCCCCGACATCGCCATTGCCATCCCGGACGGCTACAAGATCACCCGCAGGGACCGCACCAACGGAGTCGGAGGAGGCATCGCCATCGTCCACAGGAACACCCTCAGAGTCTCAACCAACACTGACGACACCCTCAGCACCGCCGAACACATGCACTTCCAGATCCACACCGATCCCAACACCACCCTCAGAGGAACCCTCATCTACAGACCCCCGGACCCCGACCACAGTTCAGCGATTCCATCGCTGACTTCGTCAGCACACACGCCATCGCCTCCACGGACTACATCCTCCTCGGGGACCTGAACTTCCACCTCGAGAACAACAAGGACACCAACTCCACCACCCTGATCGACAACCTCGCCACCCTCGGACTCAGACAGCTCGTGACTACACCCACCCACGCCGCCGGCCACACGCTAGACTCCATCTTTTCCGCAAGCCCACACGTCTCCTTCAACCACACCTCCGAACCCCACTGGACCGACCACCACTGCATCCACTTCACCTACAGGAAGCCCACCACGCACCACTGCACCGAACAAATGCCTCGCCGCTGCTGGAGCAGAGTCACCGAAGACCAGCTAACCACAACCCTCGCCCTGAGCCCACCCGCTGAACCCTCCGACCCTGACACCGCCGCCCGCAACCTCAGACAGTGGATCGACGACTGCGCCAACACCCTCGCCCCACTCAAGAATCCGCCCAACAGCCACACCAGCAAGAAATCCACCTGGTTCACCGAAGACCTCCAGGCCTCCAAACGAACATGCCGAAAACTGGAGAAGATCTGGCTCCACGAACGGACAGCTACGCCGCCCACAAGAGCGCCACCCGCAGTCACCATCACCTCATCAGATCCGCCAAAAGGGCCTCACTCAAAGACCGCCTAGACAACAACGCACACAACAGCAAAGAGCTCTTCAACATCGTGAAGGAACTCTCCAACCCCAGCTCCAACACCAACGACATCCCGCCGTCGCGAGACCTGTGTGACTCACTGGCCACCTTCTTCCACCTCAAAATCGCCGACATCCACGACAGCTTCAACACCACGACCTCCCCGGCAACCACCGAGACCACTGCCCCCACAACCACCAACCGCCTGCTCTCCTGGACCAACATCAACGACGAGGACACCAGCGAGATCATGAACACCATCCACTCCGGTTCACCGCTAGACCCGTGCCCTCACCACGTCTTCAACAAAGCCAGTACAGCCATCGAGCCCCATCTCCGGAAAATAATCAACATCTCCTTCGAGACAGCAACCTTCCCGGAAAGCTGGAAGCACGCCGAGATCACCGCCTTACTCAAGAAACCCAAGGCAGACCCCAAGGACCTCAAGAACTTCCGACCCATCTCTCTGCTCCCGTTCCCCGCGAAGGTCACCGAGAAAATCGTCAACAAACAACTGACCCGCTACCTCGAGGAGAACAACATCCTGGACCCTTCCCAGTCCGGCTTCCGCAGCAACCACAGCACCGGAAACCGCCCTCATCGCCGCCACTGATGACATCAGGACCCTGCTAGACAACGGAGAAACAGCAGCCCTCATCCTCCTGGACCTATCAGCCGCCTTCGACACGGTCTGCCACCACACACTACGAACACGCCTTCACAACGCCGGGATCCAAGAGAAGGCCCTGGACTGGACCACATCCTTCCTTTCCGGCAGAACACAAAGCGTCCGCCTCGCCCCCTTCCGATCCAAGGCCACCAAGATCATCTGCGGCGTACCCCAAGGCTCCTCCCTCAGCCCAACGCTGTTCAACATCTACATGGCACCCCTCGCCCACGCCCGACAGCACAACCTCAACATCATCTCCTACGCCGACGACACCCAGCTGATCCTCTCCCTCACCAAAGACCCTCACACCGCCAAAGCCCACCTCCACGAAGGAATGAAGGCCGTCGCCGAATGGATGAGGACCAGCCACCTGAAGCTGAACTCGGACAAGATGGAGGTCCTCATCCTTGGCTCCAACCCTTCAGCCTGGGACGACTCCTGGTGGCCGACATCACTGGGAACAGCCCCCACACCCACCGACCAAGCACGCAACCTAGGGGTCATCCTCGACCCCACCCTCTCCATGACTAAGCAGGTCAACGCCGTTTCCTCATCCTGCTTCAACACCCTCCGAATGCTCCGTAGGATCTTCAAGTGGATCCCCACCGAAACAAGAAAAACAGTCACCCAGGCCCTCGTCACCAGCAGGCTGGACTACGGAAACGCCCTCTACGCAGGAACGACGGCTAAGCTCCTGAGACGGCTGCAACGCATCCAGAACGCCTCTGTACGTCTTATCCTCGACATCCCCGACGCAGCCACATCACACCCCACCTGAGAGACCTGCACTGGCTCCCTGTCAACAAGAGGATAACCTTCAAGCTCCTCACCCACGCACACAAAGCACTCCACAACTCCGGACCAGCCTACCTCAACAGACGACTCAGCTTCTACACCCCCACCCGCCAGCTCCGCTCCACCAGCCTCGCCCTCGCCACAGTCCCCCGCATCCGGAAAACAACCGCCGGCGGCAGATCCTTCTCCCACCTCGCCGCCAAGACCTGGAACACCCTCCCCACCAACCTTCGGCAGACCCAAGACCTACTGGCCTTCAGAAGACTCCTCAAGACCTGGCTCTTCGATCAGTAGCAGCACCACCCCCCTCTTCCCCCAGCGCCTTGAGACCCTCGCGGGTATGTAGTGCGCTTTATAAGTGACATGATTGATTGATTGATAAAATAGGGAGGTAAATGAACCCCCATCCTCCTACATCATTTAAAAGTTAACTCTTATCAACATTTATCAAAAGAGCTGTTGTTTGAGACTTTCATTTAGATTTCAACAGATTTATTAAATTCCGAAGATCCCATTATGATTGTGGCGAATGATTAACACCTTTTTGCAGTGATTTCATTACTTTTTCAGTGCTTTAATGAACTCTGCGGTTGTTTGGCTTTCAGTGCTTCAGTTGCGTTGGCAGTGCTTCATTAAAGTCTACGGTTCTTTGATTCTGTTAACAGTGCTGTAATTAGGCCTGTGGTGCTTTGAGTTTGCAGTGCTCCAGTTAAAACCTTAGGGGCATATTAGCAACAACAGGCGAAAATTATCGCTAACCGCGCTTAGCGCATATTTTTTTAACGCCGCCTATCACTGGATATTATCGCGGAGATAACATGCTATTAGCAAGGTTTATCTCCAATGCGATAAAATATCCAGCGATAGCGGCGAAATGCGTGAATATCGCTGGAAATCCAGCGATATTCACGCATTAACGCCATGGTGGACTTAGCCTGACAATCCACCTCCTATTCAACAAACAGTTAAGTCATGTTTTTAGCAGGTGTTAAATTCTAGCGACAAACGCGCTTAGCGCAAATTATTTTATCGCTTCGCCTGCCTTGCTAATAGGGGGAAGTTGTGTTAGCGACTGTTTTCAGTCGCTTTTAGTTGGGAACGCCTACCTTGCATGTCATTAGCGATAATTATCGCTGGCAGGCAAGGCGATGGGAAAACCGGCCGCTATCGCCAGAAAGCTGTCGCTAACGCCTGTTAGCGACAGCTTGCTGATAGGGCGATAAAAAAATCGCCGCTTTGGCGGCAAAAAGTCCCACTAAAGCGGCGATAAAGCCCTTGCTAATATGCCTCTTAGTCCTGTGATTATATTTGCAGTACTTTAATTCTGTCTGCAATATTTTGATTATGTTTGCATTGCTTCAAGTACGTCTGCAGTGGTTTTATTGTTTGTGGTGCTCTCTTTCTGTTTGCCATGTAGTTAATTAAGTTTTGTAGTGTTTACGTTAGCAGTATTTCAAGTATGTCTGCTGTTCTTTGACTATATGATTGCATGCAGTGCTACTGTCATGTCAGTAAGCAAACCTCTTAGAACGGTTTCTGCACTGGCACTATTCTAAAATGACTGATGCTACATTGAGAGATTATGTGAATTAGACTCATTCAAATATTTAGACAGTTTTCAATGGTCGTTGTTGTAATAAAGTGGCTCTTGGAATACCTTTCTTCGGAACAAGTGGGTGTGATTATAATAAAGTGATGCTCGAGAACAATATTTTCTAGCTATCGAATTGGAATAAGGCATTAAAGTTTCCCTGCTGGATTAGAAGAAGAATGAATATCTAGCCCGTGTAGTGCTGCCATTGAATGGGAGAAACTCGCTCTGTGGTTTCAGCATCTATTCTTGAGTATTAACCAGGGTCCAGGCTAATTCTCCTTGCTGTGTCAGTGCAGCGTGCCAACACAAGGACACGTGCAAAGGTGCAGTGTACATCCATTGTGTGGATCTCATTCTGAGCTGCAGCATGCAGGGGGCCTCTCTTTCCAGCATAGTCCCACTGCAGAAGCCTCAATTTGGGGGCAATCATTTATTTCCCTTTTACAACTTTTTGCTTCTAAGCTTTCTTAAAATCCAGTCTATTTGTGACTAATTACCTAATCCAGAACAGTTTTAACATCCATTTTTTTTAATTGCCAATTTATTTGGTGACAGAGGGGCATATGTACAAGTAAATATCAGAGCACGGAGCTGCACCAAATCTGGCAGCGCCGAGCTCCGACATTTCCAAAATGCAGGGATGCGCCATATTTAGGACAATACGGCACACCCCTTTGTTTTCCCTAGCGCTGGTGCTAAAATTAGCTGCCTTGCGCCAACGCAGGCACTGTTGCACAATAATGGAAGGGTGCCTGTGTTGCAGGGAAAGATTGTTTATGTGCAGGATGGTGTCCGTTCCTGCACATAAACAATCAATAATGGCAATTTGTTACTTCTTTGTGTGCTGCATTCACACATAGAAATCATCATTATTTAATGATTGTTTATGTGCAGGAACGGACACCTTCCTGCACATAAACAATCCTTCATGGCGCGCTGCTCTTTCTATGTGTGCTGCAGAATGTGGCAGCGTCAAAAAGCAATGGGTGTTGCGGTGGAAAGCCCACAGCAATATGCATTGCACTCACCTTTTACGCAGATACCAGCCCTGCCAAGTATCACGCATCAGGCGTTAGACTAACGCATTTTAATGTGGTGGTCCGCATCACCGCATTAAAATGCATTGTCACACATTTTCAGCTTCTGTTGTCCACCTGCGCGGGCTGTGAGCTTGGTGAACAATTCAACTCTGTATATTACAATATGTAACACCATATCGTAATATAGAGAGTCTAACAGTTCAGTTAATATGCCGCTGCAGCGCCGTTTTCTATCTAGAGGTGTTTGCGTCGACGTCATGACCTCTTTCAAATTAGGTGGCTGACTGAGGCAGCTGTAGCTGCGCGCGCCGTGGCAGAACTGTTAATTGACGTCACAGGAGGGGCCCAATGGCTACTCCTGAGGCAGGCACGAGCGTGCGCACTCTGCGCAGGTTTGATATTAAGTTGACTGAGTTGGCGGCAGTCATGGCAGCGCAGATCACGGTGCACCTGGGCCCAGCAGGAGAACACCAGCCCTCGGGATCATTAGTCATGCCCGGGCATTCCGTTGCCGCGGGGCAAGGGCTGGCGCTGTACCTGCAGACGTACATGTGCCACTAGCTGCCAACTCTGCAGGTGGCATGGTTTGGCAGCACCCGTTGGGTCGGGACTTCACGGACACAAGGCACCGCTCGTATTAAGGTGATTTAATTAGACGTATCTTAATTTGCCAAGCTGTTGTGCTATAATTATTTTTTTTAGAGCTGGTTGAACTGAAAGCGTAAAGTGCTGTATCCTGTGCAAAGGCGCTGTGTTAAATGACATGCATATGTTATCCCCATACTGGGTTGAACGATGACTAGTGGCTAACGCCCTTAATCTATTTCCTTTTTTCCAGATTCGGCCCTTGGTCGGAGCGAACATTTTCTGTGTAGAAATGCACGTATCCTGACTGTACCGGCTTCTTTCACCTCCTGCCTCCGGTAAAGCTTTATATTTTCTAGCCTCAGCTTTTTCTACAGGGCACTGTTCCCCTTTTCCGTCCTGTTAGCCTTTGGGAGATTCCCTATGGTTGCCTTCAGAGCCATATCTAAATATCAATTTATTCATGAGACTTTTACTCGATTGTTAACGCGGCTCGACCTCTAGAAGGTAACTATGGATGGCTGTACTTTATCAATGGAGCACGATAACAAACAAGTAGGAGCCAATACATTGTTAATGACTACAAGTAGTGTTCGCCGAGTTTGCAAGTATTTTAGTTTTACACCTGCTGCCGCCTTCCTTTCCTCCAGAAATGTTCATACAACAATACAAATGTCAGCTCACTCTGTGATCAATGTTCTTCCTGGAATGTGATCATTTTGTCTAGTGGAAGTTTTGACTGATTATAAAGTAGCACAGAGGGTTAATATGCCTGCTGCTAAGTACGTGTTCCATGCAGATCACGGAGTGCATATAATGCAAATAGGTCAGTGCTTTGTTCCAAAGATCCTTTTTACTTGCACTGTATAAGTTAAAATCACAATATAGAAGTGTGCTAATAACTGTCATAAAAGAGCTGACTGTAAATTGCAAGGTATAGATTAGAGCGCAATGATTTTTCCCCAGACTTTCATTATTAAAATGTTGCGAAAAGTGTTCATTTTGGTAAAAAAAAAAATCAGTTCTTATTATTAAAGAGAATCCCCAACCACAGTGTAATGTTTAAATTCTGAGTTTGTGCTTCTCTAGACAAGCACTCAAACGATACTGTGTATCATTATGGATGAAATGTGTCTCTTACACCTTGTAGTCCTCTCTCTTATGTAACATTCCTATACACTGATTTACACATTTTGATTGTCTCTGTGTAATGTGTGTGTGATGTAAAGTGCTCTGATACCCTACACTGGTATGAGTGGCGCTATAAACCTAATTAAATACATCTCAGCGAGAGAGTGGTTATGGAGACTTGAGGGGCACTGTTAAAGGGTGGTTGTGAGGGAATCTATAGTGAAGGTGGTCATTGGGGGCGTCAACAAACAAACAAGCCGGCCCTGGATATAATAATATTCGTACATCTGACAACAAGCGGAGTGCTCTTCTGCAATGGCCAAAGTCATACAACTAAATTGAATTACCTCCTGTCTTAGTGACTCCACTGTTGATTAAGCTTTCGTCCAGTATTAGCAGGCTTGAGAGCAGAAATGAGCGCCCTGGCTGGCTGTAACCTATGTGCTCCTCAGCCTCACTCTCCTGAGACTTGCCCAATGTGGAGTGTCTTCCACTGACCGATCAGTTTACAAGGGCAGTAGGTTAGTGCCCTTCCATTTCTGGTGCTTTGCATATATGTTTTAAGATCTTCTTAAGAGTTTCTCATTGTTCAAATGGGTGTCATTTCTGATAATTGTATGTTTCCCTCGTGTTCATTGCTTGATTTTGCTCGTGAGAAAGTGTCACTCATAATTGTTTAAATGTCACTCATAATTACACTGAAATTATGACAATGTCACACATAGCAATCTGAAACCTTGGAAGCTATGAGATACCTGTGTGAAAGGGTACCATATTCACAAAGCGGTGTTAAGTTGCAAAAATTGGTTTAACGCTGCTTTGTAAATATGGATCAGGGCATTGCGCCACAGGTACGTCGTTAAAGGTGACGTTACTGTGGCGCAATGCCCTTGTTAAAATGCCCCAGAGTTTGTCATACAATAGCTGACTGTCATAGGCTCTCTACGTGCAACTGTCCTAAAAATTCCAGTACTTAATTTGGGCCGGTGGTTGCACCCACTTTGCCCTAGAGCTAGAGAGACAAAATTCACAAGGGGGAAAGAAGCAAGGAGTAAAAGACAGAAAAACACATTATAAAGGGAGAAAGTTGTAATGAAAAGAACCTCAGACATTCAAAAGCCCAGCAGCAATATGTGGGTTCTCAAAATTGATTTTTTCCCAGTTCAAGCACTGAGTGTGTATCCATGGGAGTGAGTTGCCTGATTAATGAATTGGTATAGATTCAATGCTGATATGTAATCAGGAAAAGTTATAGTCCGAGGTAAGGCAGCGTCACCCAAGATTTAAATTATAGTAGAAATACATTTTGTGGTTCTCTGTATGTGTTATATAGTTCTTTACAGACTGGAAAATTTAGGTAATAGTTATGTACAGGGGTATTAGAGTGACCTGGTGAGTTCTACAGTACTGACACATCCCATTTTTAGATAACCTTTCCGCCATATCAACAGAACCTGTGCATTACCACATTCATTAGACTTAAATATAAACAGTTTGTACAGATCATTTTTCACTATGGTAGGCTCCTGGCATCATGAGATTTTGCTTCCATTAAAGCTCTTCAAAGGAGCTTAACATAAACACACAATCTGTGTTTATGTCTTTGTAGCTTGCAGCCTTCTGTACCAGTGGTTTCTTCCGATGGGTTGTTTCCTTGTTGAACAGGTACCCTGCTATTTTGCCATTACATTTGTTTTCTTCAGCATTCTAACAAGTTTCAGTTCCTCAGACTTGGACAAGAGATCACCTTCTTGAAAATTGATAAGTATTTTATTGCAAAATGATCAATAAAAAATGAAATGAAAAATATAAAGACCACCACTATCACAATGCTATAGGAACTTACTGAAGGAGCACACCTGTGAAACATTTGTGCTGCTTTGTTTGAATGCTACTACAATGTGGGCATGATTCACAAGGCAAACTTACATTTTTGTGTAAATTTACGATTCTTTGCAATTCACAAAGCAATTTTACAAGTAGTATCTTTTCGACTGCCTATCTTCTCATGTGCAGAGTCTCTGCCATAAGACCGGAGGCTGCGCAGTCGTAAAGATACTACTCAAAAAATCGTATACTTGTACAAAAGATTCCGTTTACCTTTGTGAACCAGGCCCTCTGTGTTTATGTCCTTAAACATTCATTAGGCTGTTGAGATCAGGCTAGCCAGTCTGGTTTCTGGGAACAGCTTAGAGTAAAATTCTCTGTACTTTGTGTCAATAGTACATCAGTAGTCAGGGTATGTAATAAGACTGTAGGGGGCATATTTACAAGGATTTAATGCTGCCGTAACGTAAATTGTTTGACGCTAAGGCAGCTTTTTTTTAATCGCCATATTTTCAAGTTGCCGCTAACTCCAGTTAGCAGCATTTTTCTTGCGTAAACGTGTATTTTTAACTGTGCCACTTTTGTTAGCGTACCTTACCGAAAATGAGATGCAAGGTAGGCGTTCCCACGTAAAAAACTCCTGCAAAGCATACGCAATATTTATAAGGATCCCCTTGAACATCACAAAACAAAAAAAAATTACGCAAAGTCCAATTAGCCGCTGTTTTCTAACGTCAATACTTACCTGGTCTTAAAAATGCTTCAAACACCATTGTAAGGAAACCAATCCTAGTTCATCATTGGCAACCTCAACGATGCCATGGAGCTTCTGCTACTGCAACTCGGAGCACCAAGAAGACCACCACCACCATCACCACCACCACAGAGGCAGCGCCGCTGAAGAGAGCGGATCTACTGGCAGAGGATCTCCCTCATACACCTCCAGCCTGAGGAGGTCATAGCCCATTACCGGCTATAAAGGGGCTCCATTCTCCGCCTCCTCAACCAGATTGCGCCAAGGCTTCAGGCAACATTCCAGCACAGCACAAACATCCCTCCACAGACAAAGCTACTTGCTGTGCAGCACATGCTGGCCTCAGGGTCTTTTCAACCGATTACCACTAGAGTGACCGGAGTTTCCCAGGCTTCTTTCTCCAGGTTCCTCCCCACTGTCCAGGATGCCATCATCAGCCTGACACCGCAGTATCTCCTCTTCCCCAACACTGCTCACAAACAACTTAACAACAAGCAAGGCTTTTATGCCATTGCTGGTTTTCCACATGTGTTGGGGGCAATGGACTGTACCCATGTGCAACTTGTGCCTCCAGCGGACACTGCCCACATCTACAGGAAGCACACCTACTCCATGAATGTGCCAGCAATAGTTGACGATCTTGGTGTGATCCTGAATGTCGTGGCCAAGTACCCTGGCAGTGTCCATGATTCATTTATCTTCCACCAATCTGTCATCAACCAGGGGTTCCAGAATGGCACCTATGGAACTTCTGGCTGAATTATTAAATTCATCTGATCCTATTATATTGGCAGGAGACTTTAATGCCGTCCTAGACCATACCTTAGACAGAACCTCACACAGTAGAGCACTTGTAAATCCTAGAATGTCAGGGCTTATCAAGCAAATGATGGCCCAGTTGGGGCTGTGTGATATATGGCGTCAGAAGTCAGAGTCACAAAAAGGTTTTACATTTTATAATCAAAAATACAGACATCAGTCGAGGATTGATTATTTCCTCATTGACAGTAATTTGGGAGAATGGGTCCAGCGAGTTGAACATGTGGGAGTTCATCTATCAGATCACTCGGCAGTGATATTACATCTGAATATCTATACTGGGGCACTCAATCTAGATGGACTTTAGATCGCACGATCCTGCAGGAAGAAGGAGTCGTAGAAGCACTGAGTAGAGAGACCGAAGTGTTCTTTGAGTTTAACCAGGGTTCAGCTGCGTCCAGAATGATCTGTGATGCTTATAAAGCCTTCTTAAGGGGAAGATTAGGGGCACTAGCCGCAGAAAAAAGGCAGAGATACTATAAAGAGGTGTCTGCAGTAGAGGAGCTGGTTCGCTCTATAGAAAAGGATCTGATTGACCCGAAATGGACTGTTTGTTGGTACGTACAATTTGAACACACCACACACCTCACACACCTTTCTGGGCCAACTGTAATACACAATCATATAATGTCAAAGCACAACATATATGTAAGTAGACCCACCAAGGGAGTAGCCTGGAAATTTACTTGCAACCCACTTTGTTGCTCAAGGAATACATATCTTCCAAAATTCATTGGGCTTTATTTACAAGGAATTAATGCAGCGCTGTACTGCAAGCCATTTGGCTGCGCCGAGCTGCGTTAATTCTGAAGCAAAGGGATGCGTGATATGTACAACAATATGATGGATCCCTCTGCTCTCCCCTGCACTAACGAACAATTAGCTGCCATGCACCAACACAGGCACACTTGCACCATGGTGCAAGTGTGCCTGCGTCAAAGGGATGATTGTTTTCGTGCATGAAGGGAGACCTTCCTGCACAAAAACAATCACAAGAGGTGAATTCCTCTTCCTATGTGTTTATGAAGAATGCAGCATGTATAGAAAGAGGGAAAAAAGCAGAGGTTTGAAAAATTTCTCCTCGTTGCACCTCCCTACGCCTCCCCTGGTGAGGCGTATCATTCTGACGCATTTCCTGGGTTACAATTTCTATTAAATCTGGAAATGCGGCAGAAGCCATGGGTGTTGCGTGGGAACACCCACAGCAACACCCATGGCATGCCTCTTCCACCCAAAGGTTTTGCATGTAAAGGTGCCATATTCACAAGGAAATGAAAAGCCACGCAGGCTGGCTTTACATGTCCTTGTAAGTATGGGGCAGCAGGTTGCTCCGCTGGTGCATCACAAAAAGTGACACACCTGCGGTGCAAGGGGCATGTAACTAAGCCCCATTGAATCCAACACTTACCATTCAAGTGTCTGTCGTGTTAGCTCCCCTTAGTCTAATGCTTCACAATGATGGATGTTGTAGATGTACATTTTAAGTAATGTGCTAAAAGTGCAGATTCAGCAGTGACATTTGCTCACTACATACCTCACCTATTTTAAATATGGATGTCCTAACAACATGTGATTCATTTCATCAAATCCCATGTGCATCATAATCTTTTGCAAGTCATACCTCACTTTGGTGCATTCCCTCAACATAGTGTTCACCTTCTAGCTTTGGGCATTGCTCATTGTCTACGTTCCAATATTTTTAAGCTGCTTCACAATTTATCATTGTTTTCCACTTTGACTTGTCCTGTGGGATAATCTACCTCCAGCCCTTACATCGTCCCTTCTTTTATTAACTTATGTTTTTCTTCCATTCATCCAATCTTACTTTGCCTACGTTCATTCCCTAGCCCTTCCACCCATCACTCAGTTCCATGTTAAATCTGATTGGTCTGCTTTACAACTTAGTCTAATTTGTTTGGTAATCACATAAAATCATAATTGTACTAAGATGTGTATTACCTAAACCATTTTCAAAAGTTGAGTCTTTACATCCCTCACACTCCTATTATTAAACCATGACCTATGTTGGATGTGCACTCAAGGTCTATCCTGCTTCAATTACCTTACCTTTCACACTTATTTTCAGTCTGTCATCATTCTGTCTTGCTGTGTCCATGGTTTTGTAACTAACAAAGGGCTATCCATCAAGTGTTCATAATTCTTGTTTGGTGGGTCACAGTTCCTAAACCCTCTGATCCACAATCGTAGCCTAATATAAAATGTTGCCACTGCTGTTAAGCTTCTCCCTTTGCCCTTACAATGCCAGTCCTGCCACAGATGACATTTAAGAATGAGATGTCAAACACATCTGTCACAATCTCCCATGCTCAATCATGTTTAGCTTGTGCTACACTATGCTCTGATGTTGGTCATGTTGACATTCAATAAGACATTGTGGGCCACAGAAACCAGTCTCATGGGATGAGGGACTGTCATCTAGCATGATGCTATGGTGGAGGACATGGCCATTGTCCCACTACCTGGTCATGTGAAGAAATAATGCTGAGCGTTTCAAATACCAATAACTAATCAGTAACGCAACCCACTAGAAAGGACATCACACACTTTGCAAATGGTAAAATTGGCTTCCATGGACAATTTGTTAGCCCGCAACACTCAAGATATTGTGAGACCATAACCTCAACATACTCCTCCTCTGTAGTGCATCCATTTCACTGTGTTCGAATGGTGTGCCACCCTCCAGAATACTAACTGAGGATACAGAAGCATAGGGGTCATCCTCATATACACCATGATTAGTACCTGTAAACCTTTTCATATAATGCAAGCGGGAGTAACTCAGCTTACATTGCTAGGTTTGTGACATATGTATTACATAACCTAATGTCAGCTCCACACAATAAGATAACACGTCCACAATGTGCCAATGGTGTCAGCTCAGTCATGCAAATACGTTATTGATAAATTATGTTTGAGCATGAAAAACATGGATGTTGTGTATGTCAAAGGAAAGCACATACAACACTTTGCTCTGCATTCAGGTTAGCTCAGCCCTCTACACAATCACCGGTGTACAGTGGCACACCAAACATCATGATGAACCATGTGCACATCCGGATATAGTCCCGGACATTTATGTAAGCACACTTCATATTGAACAGCTACAAGTATGCAATGAGAAAGCAATTCATCCCTGTTGTGAACTCAGTGGCCCAGAAGGTGTTCCCATGGGCAAGAGGAGAGATAGCATTACACACTTCTATGAGTAAGCAAATGAATCACAGACACTAGTACTGCAATAGTCTTGCTCGACAATTCTACTTGACATAACACAACTAATTAAATAAATAGCAGACAATGTAAACAACCATAAAATAATTGAGAGAAACTTAATCACCCTAGCTCTCATCCAAGGTACCAGACTGCAGCAAGTTAACATCACATTGCCTACACACAACACATCTTGTATCACAACTAATAATTACGTCTACAAGGGCATTTATGTGAGTCACAGTGGTAAACAGCACTGCAGGTGCCAGCACAAGCACACAGAGGGCCTGATTCACAGAAGTAACTTATGTCAAAAACGTAAAGTTAGTACTTTTTGGTATTCACAGAATACACTTACTCATTTTGGTATTCACAGAATGAACTTACTCATTTCGGTATTCACAGAAGTTAGGACTCGTAACTTTAGGACTCCTAAATGCCTTCTGTGAATACCAAAAGTCTTAAAGTTAGGATTTTTCTCAGTTTAGGAGTAGTAAAGTTAGGAGTCCTAACTTTACTACTCCTAAACTGAGAAAAATCCTAACTTTAAGACTTTCGGTATTCACAGAAGGCATTTAGGAGTCCTAAAGTTAGGACTACTAACTTCTGTGAATACCGAAATGAGTAAGTTCATTCTGTGAATACCAAAATGAGTAAGTGTATTCTGTGAATACCAAAAGTACTAACTTTACGTTTTTGACGTAAGTTAGTTCTGTGAATCAGGCCCAATGAATGGATAACAACCAGTGCCAAAGATATGGTATACACTTGCACCAAGGTGCCTTGCCTTGCAGTGTATGCAGTCTACATACGGCAATGTTAATGTCCAACCTCCATACATAGCAAATAATGTATGGTGTCCCAAAAAGGGCCAGTTTGCACTAACATGTGAAGATCAAAATTCACAGGGTCAAAAACATCTGCTTTGATGTTCATGCCTGACACATTGTAACTTTTACATCCAGAAATGTAAATGTAAAAACATGTTTGCACTAATGGAAGTGACTCCTACAACGATTGCCATGTGTCATGTGAGCGTAAGAATGATGAGTCACAAATTTGTGTAAAGGTACCCATACATCCTGACAATTACACTATGGAGGTATTACAGAGGACAGGGCCAATGGCTTTTTAGTGATGTGTATGCTGTAAATAATAGGCAAGTTAATGGCATAGATGCAGGTTATTTGTCTGTACCACACCATTTGGAAGGTAAATGTAGAATGCTGCACACTGGACACAAAGTCAAAAAATGTAATCCGCTAACACATCATGATAATAGACTTATGTACCTTTTCTGCATTTTCTGTTTCATCTGACCAAGGCTATGCACTATTGCCATGGGTGATGACACCATCAAAGTGAGACACACACATGCACAGAGAGACTACAATGTGGCACTGGGCCGCACAAGGGCCATAGTAGGAAGAACATTTGGAGTTCTCAAATCAAGGTTTCGGTGCCTGGACATTACAGGTGGAAGGCTCCTTTATATCCCGGCCTTGGTCTGCAAGATTATACTTGTTTGTTGTATACTACACAAAATTTGTGTAAGGACACATACACCTCTGCCTGAAGACCAAGAAGAGATGGAAAATCCTGAGGATGGGCTGGAGGAAGAAGTGGCTCCGAGCCAACCTTCCACTTCTTCAGCTGCAACATTGAGGAGGGATGCCATCATCAACAACTTCTTCACATAATATCACCTCAAAGTTAAATTGCTTACATATAGCTTGGCACCTATATGTTCACCGCATGATGTAGTATAATAAACAATCACTTCACCAATATCTTGTATGCTTGGTTTGTGACTTTAGAAGGTGAACAATCTGGAAAACCTACGTGCTCCAACCAATAGTGTCACACAGAGCAATCACCTAGCAGGGTATATGACACCAACTAAACCATGACCTGGATTGCTCAAATGTTTTGTGCATCGGAACTACAGAATGCTTATGGGCCATCATTGTGAAATACAATGTGCTTGTTGTGTTGTGCCCTAAGCACCATCATGTCCATCTTTTCATAAGAGTTTAGGAGTCAAGACAATGTGTGTATGGTGCATTGATGAAGGTGGGGTCACACTGCTCAAATCTATTAAAATGTTTAGACAAACTATCTCAATGGTGAACAGGATAAACTTGACGGTGGGGAGGCTGAAGAATCAAAGGATAGTTGAGCCAGAATAACGGATACATCAATACAGTGCAGAGACTGCATTTTACATCGCTCATACCCATATATTCCGCACTTGCAGTTGATACTACCTCCATAGCTGACACATGTGTCACTGTAATGACAAAATTGGAAATGTCTTGCATCACAAACACTGTGTATGACTCATCTTTCAACACTGCAATGATCTTACATTGCTATACTTTTAGCAGCACAAACACTGGCACATAGGTTAGCCATGGGACAGCTGTAAAAGCATCAGCATGCACTATTGTGTACATCGGCCAATGGAGATGTCAATGCAATGACACAAGAATGTATGGATGTCCCATGTCCATCAACATGAGTGTGGCATGGCAATTAATGTTGTGAACTGGCACTATCGTCATCCTATCACACTAACTGTGTGTTGGCAACCAAAAAAAGAAATCTGACATACACATGAGTAAAGTGCATCAGGGATACCAACAGGTATGTCCAAAACATCCAAGTAACATACTACGAATCACAGCATCAAAGTCTAATGTATTTTTGCAAGACGTACCACAAAAAACATGGTAGCACAATAAAGTGGCATCATCTCCCTCTGGAATGCCACTCCAATATTTCAAATGCAGATAGCATAATGCAGTTAATCTAGGCAATTCTTACAACTACACATGTCAACAAATCTCTCCATTTGCAATCACCGCTGAACACAAATATGACCATACATCATATATGAAATAGTCATGTCACATATGGTTGTATCTCTCCATAAATGTACACAATACTCATGAACTCACACCAAAATGTTACATGTGTGTCACATCATCCTAACCCTGCATCTACTCACACGTACATGCACATATGGCCTCAGACCCATAGTGGGACATAAGCCAAAAATTGTTAAAGCATGCTGGACACTAATCCAAATCTTATCACATGTAAAGGGGCAGGTATAACATGTGTCTACAACAATCGAGGCCACATTTACCAGTGGAAACTGCAAACAGACCACACTTTCTGCACTGTTTTGATGTAAAACTCACACTCTCCCACTTTGAAAAGTGATGTTAAGCAACATAAAAGGACATAATGTTCAAATCAAAGTTAGGCACATGCACATTCTCCACTTAGCATGAGAGGGGGATGCAATGGCAGCATTAGTACACGTTGTTTGGCTACAGAAAAAAAATGCACATGGTGGAGGCTGTAGTGACTCTGTGAGTATATGAATCTTGTGAAGTTCCTGTAGCACTTTCACCGTGTCCATATGTGCAAATTGTGTATGTTACTACAGCCGATGCATCTGTGTTTCACAGTGTACATACAGACAACAATATGTTGGAGGGATGTTGGTGATGTGTATGACTAGACATTTAATCCATGTACAAACTGGCATGATGTAGCAGTCACTGAGGATCAGAGCATTGGTTCGACACTTGTCAGCGACAAGTATCATTACAATGAGGCAGTCTCATACACAAGATGGGATCTGGTGTACGTGACAATGTTGGATGAGTGGCTTAACCCAGACCTACAACTGGCTGAAATATTAAAATACAAGGTTGATACATTGTGATGTGCCAAAAAACACTTTCAACTATTGTTCCCGGTCTTACTTCCAATGTGCAAAATATATGACATGTTGTGTTTCAAATAGCTGACTTGTGACATACGAGTACTCAGATGCTTCAAGTAGATGTATACAGCATGAATCCTGGATGTGTAGCTGTGGAGACACTTCCAACTATGTAGTGGTTAGAGGATTTGTGATTTGGGTGACTGTTGTACAAGAGTAACACTTTGGTGCTTAGTGGTCTGCCACTATTGCAACCAGTGCATCCTATGTCCGTGGGTAAATGTCATGCCCGGGGTATGCAAAGGGCCTGTAACTTAGTCTCCTTGAGTACATTCCCCTGGTAGACTCTGTCTAAGTTTGTGTCAACATCATCATTCAACTTAGTTAACCTGCCACTGTTGTTCCTGGACTCTGCTATAGCTATGTGCCATACCATACATTACCAAGACGGTATCGATGTTAGGTTGTGGTAAGACTTTTGCTTCACATGTAACTTGCCAGATCATGCTCGAAGTAGCAAACAGTTGATAAGAATGTAAAGTTTGTGTTGTTGTACATGTGAGTGTGGAAGATACTTGTCTTGTTTTTCACATCTTGTCATGTCTGTCTTTTATTACAGACAACATGTCACCTGAGGCAGCCAGAATATTTAAGCAACGCAAGGACAGATACAGGCATATCCGCCGAGTTGCAAAGGGGTAACATGCAATGGAGAAGAGGTACAATGAGGAGAGGGTGGCAGGACGGTGGAAGGCCATTCCCCAGGGTGCCCCAAAACCCGCCAGACAGAGTGGTGTGCTGCCTGCCACTTCCAGATACTAGAGTAACAGTGATAACGTTCCTAGCACTTCGGGCATACACCATGTAACCCCCCATATGATGCCATCTGCTGGCCTACAACATGCGGCACCTGCCGCACAAACATCAGCTGCTCAACCGGCTGCACCAGCACCAACTGCCCCGCAAACTGCAGCTGCTCAACCGGCTGCACCAGCTCCACCTGCACCACCGACTGCAGCTGCCCAACCGGCAGCAGCAGCACCATCGCCCACACAGAGACAGGCTACACCTTACACCTTGGATGACCACAGATTGTTGTTGGACCAAAATGTTATGATGGGCTCAGTGGAAAGAGACATTAAGGGTGCCCTGGGACTCCCTTTCTGAGCCACTTGTGATTGGACAATGCCCCTCATACAGTCCCCCTAATCCTTGTTTTTTACTCAAATCTTGTTTATATATAGTGTAATGTAGTGTTAAGTGTAGGTTTAGAGTAGGTTTAGGTTAGTGTTATGTGTAGGTAAGGTTTTGCATTAGTTTAGAGTTTGACATAGTGTTTGGACTTAAGTTTCCTTTTCCTTTGGGTGGGGGGTTAATGTATTTTTATTTGTTTATTAAAAAAAATATATATATATATATATATATATATATTTGTTTAGGAATTATATTTAGTTAGTGTATGTTTAGGTTAAGTTGTCTTTGTCCTGTCTCCACATGTGCCTTAATGGGGAAGGGGGTTGATGTTTCATACATGTTGTTATGTGCAGTGGCGGCTCGCATAGGGTGTGCTGCGAGGCGGTGGGTAATAATTACTATCCTCCATTCCGTCGTATGTCCGAGCTTACTACCCCGCACCTTCCTGCACAAAAACAATCAATTGAGGTGATTTCCTCTTCCAATGCGTGCTGTAGAATGCAGTACATATTGAAAGAGAAAAAAAACGGGGAGAAATTAAAACATTTCTCCTCGTTGCACCTCGCTACGCCACCCTTAGGGTGGCGTAGCATTATGACGCATTTCCAGATTTACAATTGCTCATAAATCTGGAAATGCATCAGTGGACATGGGTGTTGGGTGGGAACACCCACAGCAACACCCATGTCACGCCCCTAACACGCAAAGTGTTGCATGAAAAGGGGCGATATTTACAAGCACTGGTAAAGCCACGTAGGGAGGCTTTACCTTTGCTTGTAAATATCACGCAGCAGGTTGCGCTGCCCGTGCGTCACGCAACGCGACGTACTGGTGGCGCAAGGGGCTTTTAAATCTGCCCCATAATGTTTAATAATTTGTGGTGTCAAAATGTTTGATGTGAATCGGAGAAATTTTGAGTTAGTTTTTTGATACATGAGATTCATTCCCAAAAATGTATTTTGGATCAAAAATGTGATTACCGTCATCTTCTAGGTACAGGCAACTGTCATACTGCTGATTGATTGGGAGTAACAGACATTCATGATATGTAGGATAGCAAAGGTAAGTTATGCCATTGCATAGGGATAGTGTGCTGAATAAGTTGGCATCTTCAAAATTTCTCTGAGTTGAAAAACACTGTAGGTAATGGAGGCATTGAGCTCCCACAGGGTTGTTTCCCTGATGTAGGTATGTTGGGTGGTACTTAGTTGCCTGTGTCTTTAACTGTGACAATCACTATATTTGCCTCTCACAACAAAGATATGTTTATCAATGTTTGACATTTTTCAACATTGTACTTTG
Source organism: Calotriton arnoldi (assembly GCA_963921515.1). Taxonomy (NCBI): domain Eukaryota; kingdom Metazoa; phylum Chordata; class Amphibia; order Caudata; family Salamandridae; genus Calotriton; species Calotriton arnoldi. Next base: position 3,170,783 of record CAWUFW010000959.1, on the reverse strand, counting down.
GGCTGGACTGGTTTGTGTTTATACTTTGATGAGACATTGACAGTTCATCAATGTAGTGTACCACTATTTTTTGTAGTCAATGCATTTGAGCCATTTGTGCATATTTACAACTACAGTGGTGTAGGCCAGCATTAGGGCAAGAAGGCTAATGCTGCGTTCCATCATTATGGAAGCACAGGGATGTGCTGTAGTTCAGACATTACAGCGCTGCACAGCTTTTCTCCATGGACGTGTGTAATATATTGATGCATAGCGCAAATGCAGGCACACTTGCACCATAATGCAAGGGTGCCTGCGTTGCGGAAATGCTTGATCATGTGCAGGAAGGTGCTCCTTCCTGCACATACACTGACAGTCATGGTGTTTTGCTGTCTGTATGTGTCCAGCAAAATGCTGCACAACTAGGTATATCAACAAAAGTTTTATTTACACTGCATTTCTCCTTGTCCTGCAACATATGTACATCAGCCTTGGGAATATGGTGAAGATTCTATATTAAAATGTGTTTTGGCTGAAAAGCCATCACAACACCCATTGTCCACCACATTGACACTACGTATAGGGTCAAAGTGTGCCCCGTTAGCAAGGCAAGGTTAAGCCACTTCAAATGGCTTTACTCTGACTTGATTAGTGATCCAAGGCCCTATCAACACCTGAACATTGGGAAAAGTGACGTTCCAGTGGCAATGGTGCTTTGGAAATTTGACCCTTTGTGTCATTCACACATGCTCTGTCATCTCACTGCCTATCAAGGACACAGACTCAGCAGACCCCATTTTTGGGAATGTCTGCTGTATTTGTTGTACTGGCTACACTGCTTAGGCATTGTTGACACCTCTACAGTTTGATGGTCAAAGACAACACACATCAGACAAATGAAAGTGCATTTATTTACATGTGGACCAGTTCTTTTGACAACAACCCTAACATTGTGTACATAGACAGGGGATGCCCAGACAGAGTCTTTGTGGGGGAACATGTCATGAGACATGTCGAGGAATAAGGAATCTTCAGTCAGGAGGATGACTGCAGTGTCATTGAGGATCAATGGCCACATTGACAGTCCATAAAATGCCCAAGGTTAACGTAGCATGGTCAATATGAGGGCAGTGACTGGTGATGTTCCGAAGCATGATGGGAAGCACAGGGCTAAGCAGAAGCTGGTCATTTGACACAGATGAATGCTACCGCTGGCTTTTCCTTATGAGAGATGTTTCATCCACATCTTCCTCTTTTGATGTGTGTGGTGTCTCCCGTGAGGGTGATGTTGAATTAACGGCAGCCCAGGGAGACACAGACACATCAGGGGCAGAAGATGTGGATGCTGTAGGTGCAGCAGCATTCATCTGTGCCAATAGATGAGGTATCACTGCAGCAAAGATGAGCTGCAGGCCTTGCAGGACCCTAGCAACATCATGGTGGTAGGCAGCCATGGCAACCAAGTGGGAATCCTGCTTTCGCTCCATGTTCTCCAAGATCTTCCTCATTGCCCCCGACTCTTTGGCCACATCGCTGGTGCCACTTTGGCAGAACAGTTGTTGTTGCCTCTGCGTCATGACACCAGCCATGTCAGCCAGGGACTTCTGGAGGCCGTGGAGCGGACTCTAGGTGCCTCTGATGGCAGCTGAGTAGGCCCTATTGGGACTGAGGCACCCACTGATTCCTTCGAGTTTGGCTGCCAGGGTCTCCAACTCGGCTCGCACCTGGTCTGCCATCTCACGATGGACTCCTACCACACGGTGCTGAAATTATATCTGTGGGTCCGCAGAGTCCAGGTTTGTGGCTGTGGTGGTAGGTGGTGCCTGCTCGATGTTTGGCGGGGCATGTGGAGACACCACAACACTGCTGGATCTCCCCGGGTCCGGAGATGGGCTGTCTACGGAGTTGAGCAACTCTTGGAGGGTGTCATTGTCGATGGAGTTCTTCATCCACATTGTCATCATCGTTGAAGTGTGGGACAAGCTGCTGAGAAGGAGGTGAGGTTTCATCCTCTGAAATGTAAAGGGCAGATAATGTATCTGTTACATGTTACCATGTATTTTTGCATTTGACAATCAGAGTGCATGACACTTTCCATTCTCCTGTGTTAGATGGTACACCTGTGACACGCAGCTTTGTGAATCAATGTACAAAGTACATGAATGTTACATTTAGGTTGTTCATTGATTTAGACAGTTACCCTGTATGCCAACAGTGAGGGTCATATTTATAAGCCCCTACTGCCACTGTTATGTCATCTATTCAGACCTTTCTGTGTTGCTGGTTGCTTCACCTTATTTACAATGCAGCATTAAGCTACTTCACGTGGCTTAACACCACATTGGGGATAAGGCACCCTTACATACTCCAGGTTGCGCATAAGTGTTGGTCACTGAGTTTTAAGGTGGACATTCCACAGCACCCCCCCATTGATGTTGCCACTGCCACCTATTTACAAGTGTGGCATAAGGAGGAGGCCACTCATGCACTTGAGCCCAGGGATACAGTGATTCCCACGTGGAAAAGACAAGGAGATTTGTTCAGATTCTCCTAATCTTAGATGTAACAATGTGTTTTAATGAGTGCAGCACACATTGAAACAGGTCAATCACATGAAGGAACGTTTGTGTACAGGAAGGAACACCTTCCTGTTCATTGACAATCATTCCCTCTACCCAGACACCCTTGCACTTTGGTGCAAGTGTACCTTTGTTGATGAAAGGTTGCTTCGATACCCACGATTGCAAATGCAGGGGTGCAGCTTAAATTTGAAAATCTACACAACCCAGATTTTTCATTATGGTGAAGCATGATGTTAGCAATTTGAATTTAAACACACACTTTGCCTTCCTGTGGTTAAGCTACTACACAGTGGCTACATCCTAACCTATGTTTCAAATGGTAATCACTGACATCCTTTGCATTGCATTGTTTTTAGTGTATGTGTTAAGCAGGATATGAGTCAGCTTAGATATGCCTTCTGAACACGTGTATCTGTCCATTGATCCCTCTGTGTGTTTAAGACTGAGGTCAGGAACAAACAAATGACTGCCACACAGTTATGTGACCATGTTGATGAGTGTTTTATAATGTGGCTACTACTCTTGCTTATTTTGTAGCTTGCCACAACAGGAAGATGTTGCAATCTGTTAGAGGGTGACATGTATCATGCAGCACACCAGGGGATGCCTTTCTTGGGTTGATGGTGTGATTTCACAACATGTACCCCTTAGACCAGATTTTGAATAGACATGGTGTCGCAACAACTTAAAGTGTTCAAGCCAGCATGTGTCTACAGACACGGGACGGGTCCAGAGTAAAGATGTGCGTGCCCTCCCCTTGTGTTTTCCACAGTAGTGACAATGATGACTTTATGCAGGAGGACATAGGACTTTGAGGCAAGCTTCAAGGATTGGTGCATTGTTGCACAGCAGACCTTTGTTGAACAACACAGGAGTGAGCACATGGATGATGCATACTGTAGTGTGCATGGTCCTTCGATGCATTTGTTACTGGAAGAATGTTTACAGACATCAGTAGCTAGCATTTTATCCCAGCCACGCTTGACTTTACCTAAGACCCATGTTCCACGCATGTCTATATGTGTCATTGACCACCAAACCCAGGACCATGAATACAATGACATACTGACAACGGAACATCACATTCAGCAACTGTCATGTGGATAAATGCATTTTGAGGAATAATAGCAAGGCAGCGTGTAGCCAAATAACGTGCATTAGTGCAACATTGTGAATGAGGCCCCTTCTCACCCTTCACTTATCATGATATGAACGGGGAATGTGTGGTTCAATGAGCATTGCATACACAACAGGCATGTTGATATTTAAATGAACCCATTCCTACATTAAATAAAACTTTAAAATGCGGTACACGTATGCAAACATTGAATGCACCTTGCACCTCCAGTATGTAATTTATGATCATTTATGGAATGTGCCCATCACCAACGCAAAGTGCTTGCAAGAGATGTGCAGCTTTTCATGTAAACAACAAGGGCTCTATCCGACATTTTTTGATGTGGTTATATGTGCTACATTCAGCGGCACACATCAAACCAGCAAGTAAGCAGTTACTATTGCTTGTGGCATATTTCAAAGCCACTATCGCCACAGAGTCATCACTCTTTAAAACTTTACTGTGGGAAACCGTGCTTTGCAATATTTCCAAGGCAGTTTTGACCCACTTGATGTGGCTTGGCAACACCTTGTAAATGAGGCACACTTTCACACTGTACTTGGGGGCATATGTGCAAGGCTGTGACGGAGCGCGGCGTTGGCCTTCTTGGCTTAACGCCGCGTTCAGCAACTTCAGAAACACAGGTCGGAACCAGTTTTACAATACAGTGCAGCATGGCATTTCACCCTGCGCTGGTGCAAAATGTAGCTGCCTAGCGCAAACGCAGACACTCTTGTACCATTGTGCAAGAGTGCCTGCGTTGGCGCTAGGCAGCTTCATTTATCGCCAGTGCTGGGTGAAACACAGGACTGAGCTGTATTATTGAACATAAGGCACAGCCCTGCATTTCAAAAGTGGCGGAGCGCCGCGTTAACCCAAGATGACGGACGCCGCACTCCGTCACTTTTATTGTAAATATGCCCCGGAGTTAGAAGATACATGATTAGTCAGTTGGCATTGTATGTATGCAGGTGGGCAATGAGACATAGGTAGATGGACGGGAATAACACTTTTCACACCCCCCTATGTCCCTGGTTGTTACTTACCCTGTTGCTGATGTAGTTGGTCATACGCAGCACTATCCTGTCCCTGTACTCCACCACCCACTCCTCACAGATAACTGCGGACACCTGTTCCTCCAAGGCATCAAGCTCCTCCTGTGGCGCTGGACTCCCACCTCCTCTCTGCAGTGCTGCCTGTCGATTGCTGGCCAGTTTCTGCTTAGTCTTGCGCTTGGCATCATGCCAGCGCTTTTTACAGTCGGTCACTGTCCTCTTGACTTCTGCTACGGAGTTCACCTTGCTGACAATGGACTGCCAAATGGCATTTTTGGTCCCCAATGACACCTTGGAGCTGACGAAAAGCTGGTGTTGACTCTCCGTCACCTCCGCAATCAGGATCTCATTCTCCTCCTGACTGAATCTGGTTTTCCTTTTCTTCTTCCCCTGGGACTCTGGCTGGTCATCCTGGCTGGTGGGGGGGTTAGGAGGGTTGTTGTCTGGTGATGAACTGGGTCCAGGCTGCTCCCTTTGGCATTCATTTTTTTTTGGGTGTTTGAGGAGTTTTGGGGTTTTTGTTTCCAGCTAGACACAAAAAAGTGACGTCTGGCTGCCTAACATAAGTTTTCTTGCCGCTAAATGGCCGGCTGTCACTTTTTTCATGCTAACGGCAAGACTTTTATCGCCATGACGATCGGGTTAGCGGCAACTTTTCCAGCCACTATCTGATCCGAACGCCATGTAATGACGTATTGTAAATACGTTGCAAACAAGGCGATGGATTTCGGCGATAGACCGCGGTAAAAAATTGCCGCTAAGCAACGCCAAAATTGCTTGCCGGCAGTTCTTGTAAATATACCCTTAGGTTTCTTAAGGTTCTAAACTCTGGCAGTTAAGACTAGAGTTGGAGCCTGACAAGAAGCTGTGGTGCTTGATGTTAACTGCATAAATCCACATTATCAAACCCAACCTTTGTGCTGAGTCTACTGTTAACATTAGTGATGAGCTGTGCCTGATTGGAGACAGGACGAGTCACCACCAATTCCTCTGCGATCATTTTCTAAGGACCTGTGTGTGCATCTAAGGATTTTGAATCCATCTCTAAATTGAAAGTACTCTTTATTACCACACCGTGATTTGTACTCAAACACCATAATATTGAAAGATTTTTCCCTTGTTTGACTCATCGACCAGTTGTATTACAACAGCGATTGGAAGTGCACGCCATCCCCACGGCGACAGGTGTAGCTGCTTACATGCTTTGTAGAATCCCTTCGTGAGTGGATGCCACTGCATTATTGCATCACTTGCCTTGCTGCAGGAACAGCAGGGAGGAGAGCACATCATGCTAGCGTCGAAACGTCTTCTTGCTAGTGTGGTGGCTTAATTTCTTTGGGCCTCTTCTCCTTGAGGCATCTTATTTTTGAGATTGACTTGTGTGGACGAGAGTTGTCACCACGCAGCGGCCATCTTTAATTCGTCGCTCTTCTGAAGAATATATGAAAATGCCAGGACACCAGGTTTAAACTCGTATTTGATTGTCGTATGGGCACCATTTTCTCTGAACTGTGTGGTATTGACACTGCCTCTAGTCTTACATCACAGCTGTATATGTAACTTAAATATGCTATTCCCTGCTGGGAGGATTGTAAGGAAGGTACTGCATCTCCTTTATTGTTTTTTACTTTTTACTGCTCTTCAACCTCTGCAGCAACATGTAGGTCAGTTACATGTCTGAACCACCTGCATTTTTATCTGAGAAGGATGAGCCTATGCTAACTTGGAAATGCTGGAAAAAAACTCTTTGATTCATATTTGATGGCCATGGGGGGTGAAAACTGTAGGTATTTAGGGTTGCAATATCTACAATAGTATTGACAAAATACCTATTGGTCATCAATGAAATGTCGATAAAAATGCTTGAGCATTACTTTGGACCGAAATAAATATTATATTGGAACGTCATAGGTTCTTCACTAGAGTTCAAGAATAAACAGAGAAAGTTGGCAACTATATTGCCGCTCTCAAAACTCTTGCATGTACGCATGATTTTGGGGTGCTGAGAGACTCTTTGATTAGGGATCAATTGGTGCAGTGCACCAAATAGTAATCGTGTATAGGAGAACATTTTAGCGAAGGATCCACCACTTAAGAAAGCATTCATAATTGTGGAAAGTATGGAGAATACATCAGGTTCCTCAACCTGATGTCTACAACCTCAACCTGATCTTCACAGTAATACACAAAGCAGCAAACATGTTGTTTCTGATGCCTGCGAAGCCATGGCACAGTTGGTAGCTACCAAAGGTGCTAAGGGCAAATGCTCTACAGAGTTTAGAGATTTCAAAGGGACATTTTATAGGTGTGGCAGTTCTGCACACTTTTCTAATAGTCTATATTATTTTACTAGGAATTCTGATGGTCTTAAGTGTGGTCTTAAAGGGCACTATGCCCGAGGGTGATAGTCAGAGAAAGTGAGAACTGTGGAGAATACGGTGGAAGAAAATGGGAAGGTAAGTATAAACATAACGAATGATCGTAAGTGGATACTGGAGTTTTGGTGGTGCCTGAGTGTGAGATGAACATTTAGTCAAAAAGGTTTTCAGCCCTAACTGACTCTGGGTCACTTTACACCATGATTGGTGACAAAATGTAGGCAGATAAATTTCCAGAGGAACAGATTGAAATGAAGGCATTGGGCATAAATCCTGTGAGTCATTGTCATGATTCCCGCCCCTTCACTCCATACTCCGCATAAAACACTACACTACCCTTCTGTGAAGCGACTCCACACCTATGTACAAGAGTACCAAAACGTACGATTCCCAATTGAAACCCACCCCTGTCCCGTGCCAACCAGCACTCCGTATTTATCTGTGAATGTGCCGAATGTAGTGTTGACTGTAAACCACTGTGTTGTTGTGTATGTTTTTAGTCTTGGGGTGTATCACAGTATATGAGGTTCTTGCCTCTAGCACATGGACTGAATCGCGGCACTGTCTCCAGCGCCTTCAGAGACAGAGAGAGGATCAGCATGGAACTCGCGCTGAGCAGAAAACACTCTGCTTTCAGCGCCGGTGAAGAGACCCGATCCGATTCCTTATCGGGATCGGAAAAGTGACGCGCGTTACGTTACATCACGCGCAACGTAGCAGGCATGGGTGTGGCATGGGTATATAATGCCACACCCGACTTCTGGAAACCGCTTAGCCTTCCGGATTCGTTCAAGGAACAGCTGTCTACTCACCTGTTTCCCGCCGGAGCTTCTTCTTGCTTGCTGGGCTTCAGAGTTGCGGCGCGGCTTCGCAGAGAACACCTGAGGAAGGAAAAGACAAAACAAGCTAAGTGAACATTCCTATTTTCTGGCGCCCATCGCAAGACAGTACAGAATGGGACTTTAAATTTAGCAGCATTGAAGAACAATTTTTGGAACTTTTCTTGCAACAAAGCTTGGAAGAAATCAAAGAAAAACGAAGGACTTTTATATTTAGAAAGTTATTGTGTTTTGTGCACATTGTTGTGTAAATAATTATTTCAGTTTAGAATCAAGTGATGGCATGCAGACAGTGGGGGTCAGAAAAGAGTAAGTGAAAGTGGCAGTGCACTATTAATGTTTATGAACCTATAGTCAGAGGAATTAGTAACTTATTCATATGTTTTCATGTTCCAGGTAAACAGCACAATTCTCTACCGCCCAAGGAGACGAGACAACTATTACCCTGACATCACCCTAAGACTGACGACTCATCAACACCACTATCACCACCATCACAAGATTACTGGACGCTACACCTAACTCCTAAAGATCGCAGGTAGGAAGGCTTCTTTAGCGTTTCCTGGGAAGAAGGCTAGAGGGATTAGTTGTTAGCTAACAAGACGACTAGAAGTCAAACTCTTACACATATGTATTGTTGCCTCGCAGGTCGACAACAGGACATCGCCAGCGTCCAGTACCAGGCCCTCCTCCCTGAGTCCTATTTTGTAGCCTTAAGTATATTCTGAATTCAGGTTGTGACATAGGGTTCTAGGAAGTTGGCTCATAGCGTCTCTGCGAAACACAGCCAAGCACCTTACAGGTAAGAGTGTTTGGTGTCCTGACAGAAGGCTAAGCCCACGAATACTGTTTCGCCCAGACGCTATGACTCAAACATCACAGATCTCGTTGCAGGACATTGCTGCTATGTTAACTGATATTAAAGCAGAAAATGCCGCGTTGCGCAGAGACATCTCAGCTTTGCAAACAAACATGCAAGGAGTTACTACTCCTAGTTCTACTTCTTGGGGATTTCCTGCGTCAGAGAGGCCAATCCTAAAACCACCTAGTTTTCACCCAAATATGCAGACTTTACATAGTACCACAGGTTCCACCCCAACTCAAATACAGGTAGTAACTCCTGTTACTGTTCCTTTAACTCCTCCCGAACGGTTTTTTGGGGATAGTGCTAAATTCACTATTTTTTTGAATCAATGTCATCTTCATTTCATAGCAAAACCAACCGCTTTCCCTGATGATTCGTCTAAGGTAGCTTTCGTTTTGTCTTATTTAGGAGGTGATGCAGCCTTATGGTCTGTACCCATAGTGGGACGTAATGATCCCTTATTGTATGATTTCAGACGGTTCCAAGATACAATGAAGAAATTGTTTGCCAAACATGTGTTCGTTCAGTCAGCTGATCATGAACTACTTAATTTGAAGCAGGGATCATCAGATTTAATTCATTACATCTCGCTGTTCAATCGGTTAGTGTTAGAAGCAGAGTGGCCTGAGGAAAAACGAGTCTCTCTGTTTTATAGAGGCCTGAGGGATGAATTAAAAGATATGGTGACTCAGATTTTGGACCCACCAGAGGATTGTGGGGAATTCATAGACTTAGTGGTAAAGCTAAACCACCGTTTAATGGAAAGAAAAGGAGAAAAAGGGAAGCCAGAACATAAACTGTTTTTATTTAAAGACAGATCTAACCAAAAAGGCGATTCCACCCCTAAGGTAGATATGGGAGAGCCTATGCAGATTGGGACCACAAGAGGCCCTCTTACAAAAGAGGAGAAGGAGAAGCGTAGGAAATCGAATCTGTGTTTGTACTGTGGAAAAGCGGGTCACTTCGTAAAGGAGTGTCCTACACGTCCAAACAAACCAAGGGGGAAGGTCAATGAAGTAGCTATCCTAGAACAGTCGGAAAACTAAATCGCTCGGCAAAAACAGAGGTCACTTTGTCGGGTAAACAATCAAGCTTGGCCTCTACTGTTCCCGCAGTGTCAAACAATCACCTTAGTATAAGAGTCACCCTACAATCCATAGAGAATAAAGACTTGACATGGTCCGTGGACGCTTTGATAGACTCCGGAGCCACAGGCAATTTCATAGACACAAAATTCATACTTGAGTTAGGGTTTCAACAAATTCAAAAAATCAACCCAGAAATTGTACGAGCAGTCGATGGTAAAGAGTTAACCTCTGGCCCCATACAATTTCATACCGAAAAATTACTCATGATCTGTTCCGGAAAGCATTTTGAAGCCCTTACATTCGACGTCATTGACGCGCCTCAATTTCGTCTTATTTTAGGAATCCCATGGTTGGTGCAACACAACCCTCATATAGACTGGAGTCAAAAGACATTACTGTTTAAATCTAACCATTGCCAGTCGGACTGTTTTCAACACCACAGTTCTGAGCTTTTAGTGCAGGGTTATGACTTTCCCAAGACGTCAGAAACTGTGCTAGCGTTACAGGGGGTTCCAGTAGAATACTCAGATCTTACTGACGTGTTTGGTAAACAAAGGGCAAACACATTGCCACCCCATAGAGATTTCGACTGCCGAATCGACCTAGTGCCTGGAGCGACATTACCTTGTAGTCGCATTTACGCCCTCACTGAGTCTGAAAACGAACATTTAAGAACCTATTTAGATGACTATTTGGCTAATGGCTTTATCAGGCATTCTAAGTCCCCAGTCTCCTCGCCTCTCTTCTTTATACCAAAGAAAGGGGTGAATTGCGCACGTGCATAGACTACCGCGCCCTTAACAACGTAACCATCAAGAACAGGTACCCATTGCCATTAATACCAACATTGCTGGATCAAATCAAAGATGCCACCATTTACACAAAACTGGATTTGCGTGGGGCATACCACCTTGTACGGGTCCGAGAGGGTGATGAATGGAAGACCGCTTTTCGAACAAAATTCGGTCTTTATGAATACCAAGTCATGCCCTTCGGACTCTGCAACGCCCCAGCAGCATTCCAGTTTTTTATAAATGAGGTCTTAAGGGACTATTTAGACATCTGTTGTGTGGTATATATCGATGACATTTTGATTTATTCAAAAAACAAAGAAGACCATGTAAAACAAGTAAGAGCCATTCTTCAGCAACTTTTACAGAACTCTCTGTTTGTGAAGTTAGAAAAAGCATGTTTCATGCTACAAAGGTTGAGTTTTTGGGATATGTACTCACTCCATCTGGAATTGAAATGGATCCAAAGAAAACTCAGGCTATACTCACATGGCCCAGCCCAACATCCGTGAAACAAGTCCAAAGTTTTTAGGGTTCGCCAATTTTTATAGACGCTTCATTCATGAGTTTTCTAAGCTCATAACCCCCATTACTAAACTGTTAAGGAAAAACACCAGGTTTGAATGGGATCACACAGCTGAACAAGCGTTTCGGGGCTTAAAGAAACAATTCACTACAGCCCCTATTTTGATGCACCCAGACCCTTCCCAACCTTTCATAGTCGAAGCAGATGCCTCTCAATTTGCCATAGGAGGCATTTTATCTCAGAGACACAAAAACACCGGGCAAATGCATCCCATTGCTTTCTACTCCAGAAAATTGACATCCACAGAACAAAATTATGCTATAGCTGACAGGGAGTTATTGGCAATAAAAGCTGTCTTTGAAGAATGGCGCCATTACTTGTTGGGTGCTCGTCACCCGGTCACGATTTACACTGACCATCGTAATTTACAATCTTTAAGGTCTGCCAAGGCTCTTTCTTCCCGTCAATTGAGATGGACGTTATTTTTTAACGACTACAATTTTGTCATTACATACCGGCCAGGTAAAGAAAATAATAAAGCTGATGCTTTGTCACGCATAGGAATCAATGACGACTGTAGTACAATACAAGAACACCCACAGCCTATTTTGCCTGAGCAATGCTTCCATGTAGGTGCAATCGATAGTGATATCATACAGGACATCAAGACAGAATTAAAGACTAAGGAAGTTCAGGATTGGAAAAAAAATTACCCATTATTGCAATGGAGAGATGATCTCCTTTATATGAATGACCAAGTGTTTGTACCATCCCCCTCTTTATGGAAGCACGTTGTACACTTACATCATGATACATCTTTGTCTGCTCATCCAGGAATCACTAAGACTTACCAGTTAGTAAAACGAACTTTCTGGTGGCCTTCCATGTTTAATGATGTAAAAACTTTTGTAAACACATGTGCTGTTTGTATTCAAAATAAGACAACACATCAAGCTCCAAGTGGTTTATTACAGCCTTTATTCATACCCCCTCAGCCATGGCATACAATATCTTTAGATTTTATTGTAGAATTACCTCGTACTTCAGCTGGATTTACTACCATTTTAACCGTCATTGACCATTTTACACGTTTGACCCACTTCATTCCTTTAAAGAGATTACCAACAGCAAAAGAATTCACTCAGGTCTTTATGAAAGAAATCGTTAGGTTGCATGGAATTCCCTCGGTAGTAATTTCAGATAGAGGTCCTCAGTTCATCTCTCATTTTTGGCAACAATTAGGAAAAACATTACACATGGAAGTCCGCACCTCATCTAGTTATCATCCACAAACCGATGGGTTAACAGAACGCACGAATCAAACTATAGAGCAATATTTACGATGCATGTTAACTGATTGTGAACAGGAATGGTCAGACATATTGTGGGCCTTAGAGTTCGCATACAATAACTCTGATCATGTATCCATTGGTATGTCCCCGTTCTTTTGTGCTCATGGTTTTCATCCAGTAAGTGTTCCAGGTCTCCCTACACAGCCAGTAACAAACCCCTCTGTTTGTGATTATGTTCAGGAATTGGTGTCCATTCAACAACTAGCTCAATACCATTTGGCTACAGCTAAAGAAACTCAAAAGAGAAGCTCGGATACACATCGTTCTTTACAACCGTCATATGCTGTTGGAGACAAGGTGTGGTTATCCACAAAAAATTTAAGGATTCTAAGCAATAGGAAGGTTTGTCATCGCTTCATAGGACCATTTCCTATAGAAAAGGTCTTGAATCCAGTAAGTGTAAGGTTAACGCTTCCACCCAAGTACCGCTTCCATCCAGTTTTTCACGTTTCTCTGGTAAGGCCTGTTCATCCACAAACTCGTTTCACGGCACCTCCTCCCGCTATCGAAATTGATGGTCAACCTGAATTTGAAGTTCGAACGATCCTGGATTCCAAAAGAATTAGGGGTAAATTACATTACTTGGTGGACTGGAAAGGGTTTGGCCCAGAAGAACGGTCATGGGAGCCTCTAGCTAATCTTCAACATGCCCCACGACTTGTCAAATTATTTCATAATAAGCATCCTGACAAACCAAAACCGGTTCCCTTGGTCTTAGGGGGCTTCTGAGAGGGGGTACTGTCATGATTCCCGCCCCTTCACTCCACACTCCGCATAAAACACTACACTACCCTTCTGTGAAGCGACTCCACACCTATGTACAAGAGTACCAAAACGTACGATTCCCAATTGAAACCCACCCCTGTCCCGTGCCAACCAGCACTCCGTATTTATCTGTGAATGTGCCGAATGTAGTGTTGACTGTAAACCACTGTGTTGTTGTGTATGTTTTTAGTCTTGGGGTGTATCACAGTATATGAGGTTCTTGCCTCTAGCACATGGACTGAATCGCGGCACTGTCTCCAGCGCCTTCAGAGACAGAGAGAGGATCAGCATGGAACTCGCGCTGAGCAGAAAACACTCTGCTTTCAGCGCCGGTGAAGAGACCCGATCCGATTCCTTATCGGGATCGGAAAAGTGACGCGCGTTACGTTACATCACGCGCAACGTAGCAGGCATGGGTGTGGCATGGGTATATAATGCCACACCCGACTTCTGGAAACCGCTTAGCCTTCCGGATTCGTTCAAGGAACAGCTGTCTACTCACCTGTTTCCCGCCGGAGCTTCTTCTTGCTTGCTGGGCTTCAGAGTTGCGGCGCGGCTTCGCAGAGAACACCTGAGGAAGGAAAAGACAAAACAAGCTAAGTGAACATTCCTATTTTCTGGCGCCCATCGCAAGACAGTACAGAATGGGACTTTAAATTTAGCAGCATTGAAGAACAATTTTTGGAACTTTTCTTGCAACAAAGCTTGGAAGAAATCAAAGAAAAACGAAGGACTTTTATATTTAGAAAGTTATTGTGTTTTGTGCACATTGTTGTGTAAATAATTATTTCATTTTAGAATCAAGTGATGGCATGCAGACAGTGGGGGTCAGAAAAGAGTAAGTGAAAGTGGCAGTGCACTATTAATGTTTGTGAACCTATAGTCAGAGGAATTAGTAACTTATTCATATGTTTTCATGTTCCAGGTAAACAGCACAATTCTCTACCGCCCAAGGAGACGAGACAACTATTACCCTGACATCACCCTAAGACTGACTACTCATCAACACCACTATCACCACCATCACAAGATTACTGGACGCTACACCTAACTCCTAAAGATCGCAGGTAGGAAGGCTTCTTTAGCGTTTCCTGGGAAGAAGGCTAGAGGGATTAGTTGTTAGCTAACAAGACGACTAGAAGTCAAACTCTTACACATATGTATTGTTGCCTCGCAGGTCGACAACAGGACATCGCCAGCGTCCAGTACCAGGCCCTCCTCCCTGAGTCCTATTTTGTAGCCTTAAGTATATTCTGAATTCAGGTTGTGACATAGGGTTCTAGGAAGTTGGCTCATAGCGTCTCTGCGAAACACAGCCAAGCACCTTACAGGTAAGAGTGTTTGGTGTCCTGACAGTCATGGTCGTACGAAAATTGATGTGTTAGGTTATGAAGTCATGAAAATTTCATGTAAAGACGTAGTTACAACTGGGAAAGTGTCTGTTACCAGGAGGGCAGACAATGTTTTGGGTTTGCATCATTAAACAGACAAGGGTATTACTTTAAACCATCCTAATGCTAATGAGCAAGTGTTGTTGGTGGATGTCAGAGATGACTGTGAGAATTTTTACCAAGAGTTTTCTGACATGTTTACAAACAACTTAGGCTTGTTGGAGAATTTTGAACAAAATATTATTATCAGAAGTAGCGAGAAGCTATCTGTTCATAAAGTACATTAGGTCCCCATATTAATGCCTGTATCTCTTGAAGCAGAATTGGACAGACTGTTGCATCTTAATGTTATTGAAGAAATTGAGTCCTCAAAGTGGTTGGCCCCCATAGTTTTAGCACCAAAGGATGAGGACAGGTCCATACGCATGTGTGTGGATCTCAGAGATTTATATAAGTGTACCTGGCTAGATCGCTAACTTCTGCCTAATATTTCTGAAACACTTACCACGCGGACAGGTACCAATGTATTCAGTGTGATGGATCTGTCATTAGCTTATCAGCAAGTTGCACTTCATGAGGATTTTTTAACATCTCACATCTTTTGTAGCACCTCTGGGAACATACAGATTTGTGAGGATGCCTTTTGGTTTAGCACATGCAGCTGCTTGTTTGCAGAGGATTATGAAAATAGTACTGGAAGGTGTTCCCAGTACCTTGGTTTTCCAGGATGATATCCTGATATTTGGATGTGATGTAAAAGATCATGATAAAACCCTAAGGGTAGTGTTGAGGAGATTGTCCCAAAATGGTTTGACTGCAAAGAAAGAAAACTGTAGGTTAAGGGTGACATCAGTAACCTACTTAGGCCATGTGATTTCTGGTGAAGAAATTAAGACCATATTTGAGTTGGTTGACAGTATAAAGAATGCCCCAATGCCGGACAATGAGTATCAAGTCAGATCTTCTTTAGGTCTGGCTGAATACTAATCGAAGTTCATCAAAGGATTTGCTTATGTAGTTGAGCTAATGAGGTTGCTGTTGAAAAAGAACTCATCTTTTTGTCGGCCTCCAAAATGTGAGAATGCCTTTAGGATGGTCAAAAAGGAAATCAGCAGAATTCCAAAATGTGGACATTTTGATGTAAAGTAAAAGACAATTTTGATGACAGATGCAAGTTTGAAAGTTGTTGGCTCAAATTGACAATGGAGAAAAATAAGTAGTGGCTTTTGCCTCAAGGGCATTGAAAGAAGCTGAGAGACATTACTATACAGCCCTTCAAATTTTAACTTTGCAGTCATCCCTTCTGTGTGAGGTCAGACCATCATCATCCTCCTGGAGAGGTGTGGTTCAGCGGCCAGGGCAGCTGACTTCGGAGCACAGGGTTCACGGTTCGATCCCCGGCTCCGGCGGCAGCTCAGCTCAGCACCATGTGACTCTGGGCAATAGCTCACTTAATTTCCACTACGGCCCCCAGCACCTTGAGACCCGTAAGGGTGAGTAGCTGCGCTATATAAAAACGGACTTACATTTACATTTTTCTGGTTCAGATCTTTTCTTGTAAAGGTAGTGAAAGGTTGACTCCTAGGCTGAACAGATGGAGTAAGGAATTGGAGAAATTTTACTTTCAGCTGCAGTACTTACCTGGTCTTTTTACTAAGGCAGCAGACTGTCTTTCCAGAGTGCCTGTTGTAAGGATGGATGTTCAAGAAGTGACTGATTATCTAGAGGTGTGTTGGGTGAGAGAATGTGCTTTGTCAAAAGGGATTTTGGACAAAAGTAAGAAAAATGATACCACTTTTCTGAAACTTGAAGATCATGTGGAAAATGGGTTGCCTCAACATTTAAACCTGGATCCCCTGGTAAAATGATTTTGGAATGTTAGAAATTAAACGACACTCAGAGTGCGTGAAGAATTGTTGAGGGTAGAAAGGATCGTTCCTCCAGAGGAAATGAGGATGAAAGTGATTAATTTAGCACGAGGGGCATTTGGGTAGAAACCTCATTAAGGCGAGAGTGAGGAAAAAATACTGGTGGCCAGGTATGAATTGCCAAGCTGAAGAGGTGGTCAAGGACTGTTTTACATGTGTCACAAATGAGAACTCAATGGTTACCTCCCATGCTCCTTTATTTCCAGTATTGATACCAGATCATCCTTGGGTGAAACTGGGTTTGAATATTATGGGTTCAGTTGAGCTTTTACCTTATAATGAAAGATATGTGTTATTACTAGTGGATTCTTCTAAATGGGTATGCACTAGAGGGAGCAAGACCTCTGACCTCCTGGTCAGGGAACTCTGCTCTCCACCCCAGCAGCTCCGTCATTGCGCCGCTGCCACTGCCCCCTACACCTCTCTGTCCAGGTAGGTGTTCGCGGCCTTCCTCCACCCGCAGGCTCCTGCCTGCGCCTCATCCCAGGTGGTCCAATGGGAGAGCTTTGCTCTTCTGCTGGTCCGCTCGGCCAGCCTTCTCTGTTTGTCTGTTTTTCTCTGTCTTTTCTGTCTGGTTCTGTTCTGTTTATTGTGCCTGTGCGTGTTTTCTGTCTATCTGTTGCTCTTAATCTTTTTTATTGTGTCTCTCTTCATATTGTGCCCTTGTGTCCCTGTCTGTTTTCGCTGCCCTTTCCCGCCTCTGCTGCCCCGCGGCCCCTCCCGCCTGCCAGTTCCCACCTCCCTCCCCCGTTCCCTCTTTGATGGCGGCCGCTGTGCGGCCGCGCGCTGGCGCACCAAAGGCAAGCCCGTCTGTGCCCGTCCGCGACCCGACCGTGACCAGCGCCAAGGACCCTGGTTCTCTGACCACCCTCCGCTACGACTCAGCTGCCCTCCATGCACTCGACCCCGGAAGGAACAACAACTGCCTGCTGTCCACACCGAACACCACCCAGGGCCAGTTCTCCTGCTGACACTGCCGACAAACCTTTACCAACCTCGGCACCCCCATGGCCACCGCCCTCCCGCCGGATGACAGCACACCCGAAGCCTTGAGGTGCATCCTCCTCAATGTGCGCTCCCTGCACAGACACGCAGTAGAAATCAGGGACCTCCTCGACACCCTCTTGCCAGACGTCGCCTTCTTCACGGAAACCTGGACCAACGCCACCTCCGCCCCGACATCGCTACCGCCATCCTTGACGGATACAAGATCCAGAGGAAGGACCGCCCCAACCACCCAGGAGGAGGACTCGCCATCGCACACAAGAGCTCCCTCCGACTCACCACCTCCAGCAGGAACGACACCTCGTCCCCCATGGAACACCTCCATTTCCAGATCCAGACCAGCCCCAGAACGACCCTACGTGGCACCCTCGCCTACAGTCCTCCTGGACCTCGAACCGCGTTCACCACAACCATCACCGACCTCATCGCACCCCACGCCATTACCTCCATGGACTACATACTGCTCGGAGACCTCAACTTCCACCTCGACAACCTCAGCGACCCCAACTCCTATGCCCTCCTGGACAACCTCGCCAACATTGGACTGAAACAGCTCGTCACCACCCCCACCCACAAGGCAGGACACACCCTCGACCACATCTTCGCAGGAGGTAACAACATCCACTTCAGCCACACCACGCAGCCCTCCTGGACAGACCACCACTGCGTACACTTCTATTTCGACAAAGCCACCGCTCACAAACCTACACTACGCCCTCCGCGAACGAACTGGAGCAAGGTCACCGAGGAGCACCTCAACTCCACCCTGAACCATGACCCCCTCCCACCTTGACCGATGCCAACTCTGCAACCAAAGAACTACACAGATGGATCAACTGCTCAGACAAGCACGCCCCCCTCCGCAACTCCGACAGACAGCGCCCCATGAAATTCACCTGGTTCACCACCAACCTCCAAGAATCCAGACGCACCTGCAGACGTCTCGAGAAGCTATGGAGAAACAGCAAAACCGCGGAAGATCAGACCACCTACAAGAACACCACGACAGAATACCACCAACTCATCAGATCCACCAAAAGGACCTTCATCCAGAACAAAATCCTCGCTAACTCCAGCAACTCAAGGGAACTCTTCAGCATCATTCAGAAATTCACCAAACCCCCCAGAGAAGCCACGGACATCACACCCTCCCAGGACCTTTGCAACAAACTCAGCTCCTACTTCCATCTGAAAATTAAGTCCCTCTATGACAACTTCAATGAACAGACACCAGAACCACTCCTTCCTCCAGCAACGACAGCCAGCCTACCATTTCCGCCTGAACCCCGGTCACCACCGAAGACACCGCCACGACCATGAAAAGCATTCACTTAGGAGCCCCCACGGACCCCTGCCCGCCGCACATCTTTCACAGAGCCACCGCCGCCATAGCACCTGAGCTACGATGCACCATCAACACCATCTTCAAATCCGGCACATTCCCCGACGGCTGGAAACACGCAGAAGTCAAGCCCCTCCTCAAGAAGCCCTCTGCAGACACGAAGGACCTAAAAAACTACCGACCCATCTCTCTCCTCCCCTTCGCGGCCAAAGTCACTGAGAAGATCGTCAACATCCAGCTAACGAACTTCATCGAAGAGAACTCCATCCTCCACCCTTCCCAATCCGGATTCAGCAGCAATCACAGCACCGAGATCGCCCTCCACGCCGCCATAGACGACATCCGCACTCTCCTCGACCAAGGCCACACCGTGGCCCTCATCTTACTAGATCTCTACGCACCCTTCGACACCGTCTCCACAGCACTCTCACTGCCAGACTCCACGACGCCGGCATACAGGGAACCACATTCGACTGGCTCCGCTCCTTCCTCACCGGCAGAACCCAAAGAATCAGACTCCTGCCCTTCCTCTCCAAACCCACAGAGATCAACTGCGGAGTACCCCAAGGATCATCGCTCAGCCCCACGCTCTTCAACATCTACTTGGCCCCCCTCACCGCCATCGTCAGACAGCATGGACTCAGCATAGTGTCCTATGCCGACAACACCCAGCTCATCCTCTCCCTCACAAACGACCCCACACCACCAGACTCAGCTTCCAGGAAGGTATAAAAGACGTTGCATCCTGGATGAGCAGCAACTACCTGAAGCTCAAATCGGAGAAGACAGAAGTCCTTGTCCTCGGACCCACCCCCTCAGCATGGGACAACACCTGGTGGCCCACCGCCCTCGGCAACCCCCCACTCCCACGGACCATGCCCGAAACCTCGGCACCATACTCGACTCCTCCCTCACCATGACCCGACAGAGCAACGCCGTCACCTCCACCTGCTTCAACACCCTCCGCATCCTTCGCAAGACCTTCAAATAGATCCCCCCCGAATCCAGAAAGACCATCACCCACGCACTCATAACAAGCAGACTGGACTATGGAAGACCCTCTCTGCTGGAATCAACAAATCCCTGCTCTGCAAGCTCCAGACCCAACAGAACACCGCGGCCAGACTCGTCCTCAGCATCCCACGACATGAACACATCACCTGCGAGACCTCCACTGGCTCCCCGTCGAGAAGAGAGTAACCTTCAAGCTACTCACCCACGCCTACAAATCCCTCCACAACACCGGACCCCAATACCTCAACAAAAGAGTCTCCTTCCACGTACCAAAGAGAAACCTCCGCTCCGCCGACCTCGCCCTCGCCGAAACCCTGCGCATCCGCAGAGCCAGAGCAGGTGGAAGAGCCTTCTCCTACATCACGGCAAAGACCTGGAACGAGCTCCCGATCAACATCAGATGCTCCCCCACTCTGCCCAACTTCAGGAAGAGCCTCAAGACCTGGCTCTTCGGCTGAGTCGGAGCTGCCCCCCCCAGCGCCTTGAGACCCTCACGTGTGAGTAGCGCGCTTCACAATTCCCTGATTGATTGATTGATAGTGCGGAAGCACCAAAGTGGTCCTTGGGGTCCTCAGGGATGAGTTTGCCAATGAAGGAGTGCCAAAATACTTGGTGACATGTAATGGAGTTCAGTTGATTTCACTTGAAATGTACAGTTTTTGAAGGGTCTAGGAATAAAGACAGCTTTATACTCACCGCAATCCAACAGTGAAACAGGGACTTTCTCTCAAAGACATCCCCAGGGAGTCTTATTGGGCTTTACATATGACTCCTAATTGTTTGCCTTCGAAGTCACCTTTTGAGCTTATGAAAGGTAGAGTGGCAAACTCCAAACGTAATCCTTCCTGGATGTTGTCTAAGAGCAAGGTGGATGTTACAGGTGTAAAATTGAGAAAATACTGCAATGAAAGATACCAGCAGGTGTGCAATGAGCGATGTGACAAGAAACACCCTGTTAAATCTAAGAAGTGGAATGTGGGTGATCTTCTCTGGTTAAAGAAACCAGGTTGGGCGAAGAAAGGATTACCCCGGTATATGGGTCCTTTTACTTTTGTATCTGTTAGGAATAATTTTGTTACTGTCGATGCATCTTCCGGAACCATTTTCCTTCCTGAACAACACTTCTCCCAGTTTCCTGTACTCCGGCGCATCCGCCGTTGTCGTCCTGGACTACTGACCTGGCACGCCTAATTCTATATTCCCCCCTGTGCTACTTAGCACTTGGTTAATCTCGTCGCCACAGACTGCATCGACTTTTCTGAAGCCCTGAAGAGTCACGGGTTACTACCCTTTGTGACGAAACACGTGTCGGCTGGTTGCTTTTGTTTTGGCTGGTTGCTTATGCTCTGTTACTATATTAAACACCTATGACTATCATTCTGGTGTAGACCCTCTACATTTCTGCAGTATGAGACATTTCTCCTGATATTATATCCTCGTTACGTGTGCCCGGGACTGTACCTACAGTACTTAGAACATGCCCAGATTGGGAAATGTATGAGTACAAATGGGGAGTGTGACAAACGATGGGGCAGAGATGAAAATGTTTAATGCTCTGAGTAGCACTGATACAAGAAGAAGCAATTCACGGACAAAGACAAAAACCTGTCGGTATGAGGATTTTGTCATGTTTTCATTTTGTATATTGTTGGTATGTTTTTGTTCTCTCACAATTTAATTCTAAAGTTTTGCATATGTAAAGTTTTAGGGCCATATGTATCAAGCCTTTTTCCCATTTGCAAACGGGCCGATTCTCAGAATCGGCCTGTTTGCGAATTGGAAAAAGCCATTTGGGATGTATCATCCCAAAAGTCCATCGCAAAATAGAGAATTGAAAAATTTGCAATTCTCTATTTTGCAAATGCAATTAAGGAATTGCAAATTGCGATTCCTTAAATGCAATTCTGGAAGCACCAGAAATTTGCTATTTGGCCTTAAGGAATTGCAAGTTACCACCAACTTCAAGTTGGTGGTAATTTGCGATTTTCTTTAAAAAAGCACTTTTTTGATTTTTTAAAAGTGCCATATGTCGCACATACATGCCCTTAGGGCATGTATGTGCGCAAATGTGCACACATGCATATTTCAGGGGTGCAACAGGGTGTCCTTTTGGCACCCTTGCAACCTTGAAATTGCATTCTCAATTTGCGATTCTCTAATTGGTAATCGCAAATTGAGATTGTCTTCCCATTCATTCCTATGGGCCTCCTAGCCCATAGGAATGAATGGGAAGGTATTCCTTATTTGCGAATCTCAATTTGCGATTTGCAAATAAGGAATATGTAGGATTCGCAAAATGTTTAGCAAATCCTACATACATTGCATTTTGCGAATCTCTAATTGCAATTCGCTAAAAATCGCAATTTGAGAATCGCAAAACTCTTTTTTGATACATATGGCCCTTAATGTGTAGTATAAATATAATAAGTTAATTTCGGGTGTTCTGGTTCAACAGTTTTCATTATTTGTGAGATGACCAACAAAAGTGCGCACAACCAAAATGACTTTGGGCGACCTAACTCCCATAGTGGATGACTTTGATAAGATAGTGATGACCCTCGCAGATACCGTTTGCTTACTGGAAAGCAGGGTGGATGATGTTGAAGGTCACAACAGAAGGAACAACATCCAGATTGTGGGCCTGCCCGAAGGAGAGGAGGATAGGGACATGGTGCAGTACCTTGAAACCTGGCTGGGGTGATTATGGTGCTGCAGGAACTGTCAAAGTTCTTTGCACTAGACAGAATGCACAGTGTGCCTGCTAAATGGCCCCCTCCAGGGGCAGTACCCCAGCCCATAGTACCGCGCCTCTTGCACTTCAGGGAGAGAGACATGATGCTCCAGAAAGCCAGACAGACTGTCACCTTCACGGTTGGTCACCACAAAGTGATAATTTTCCAAGATTACATTTTGGCAGAGGATGAGAGCGTCATTCATAGACATCAAAAGGAAAATGAGAGAAGAAGGTCTGCAATACATGCTGCTATATGTGGCCAGGTTGAAAATACTCTTAGATGGCAAATTCTATTTCTTTGCCAGTACTACAGAAGCATGGGCATAGCTAGATGAATACAAGGCGGGGAAGATCGAATGAAGCCAAAAAAGAGACCAAAATGGAAGCGCCTGCCCCGAGGCTGCTGCAGAGGCGCAATGAAACTGACATGAGAACAGGAATAGGAGAGGAAGGTGGCAGCGCTGGTGGCAGCAAAACTACTGAGCGAACAAGACAAGCTCAGATGGGATGTGTCGGAGGTTTCCGGAAATGGGACTGACTCTGAGTTCCAGATGTCCGACTATGACAACCTCCCGGCAATCACTCTTCAAAGAGCTGATGACTTATCAGACTCACTAACACATGACCTTCATTGTATGGAATGATGGGAGGTCAAGACTTTGACAACTGTCATATAGTTTGGTCGGCTGGGCAGATCGCATGGAACTCTCCAGGCACACAAACTGGTAAACCCCTACTCCTCCCTTTAGTATAGAGAAAAGTTGCATCAAGCATATGTGCTTTATAGTTTATGTTATTGAGCGGATGACCAGTTGCCATTAGCCTTGGAAAAGGGGAGTGGAGGGTTGGTTTTCAGTTTGTTACACTAAGCCCAACGCAGCCTACTACGGCCCATTTCCATTGTCAGAGGGTGACTGCTCCAACGGTTGGTGGATGTTAACAATGACTGCAGGGATTCACGGGGCAAGATTGAACCAGGTGACACTATGCACAACTGACACAATATGCACTGCTACTTACACTCTCATGACGTGGAACATTAGAGATATGGGATCATCTCTTAAAAGATACAAAATATGCATGCCCCCCAATGTTGAGCAACAGCGATTTACAACATGATATCAACACGACTGTCCAACAAGGCGGGCACACCTATGATATTGGGTGGAGACACGAATTGTGTATTCGATTTGACATTATACCGTACTTACCCCCCCACCACACACGTCATCTGCAAAACTGGAACACATGTGCTCCAGATGGGTAGAAGACTGGAAGCTAGTAGATATCTGGCATACAGTACATACCCATGCATGTGAATATTCATTCTATTCGCAGCTGCATGATATCGTCCTTGCCACGGGGAGGGATCTGATGTTCACCACAGTGGAATATCTAGGGTGTACAATCTCAGATTACAATCCACTATTGGCGTGTTTGCACTGGGGTGCACCCTGAGACATTCAGAGAAAGATTTCGAGAACTGATAGTGCAGTTCTTTCAGGAAACAACCAACATGGCAAAGCATTCAAGGTGATAGAGAGGGGCCATTGTATTAGTGCGATTGTAGGCAGCCGCAAAACACTATAAAGGGAGTCGAATTCCATGGATTCAGACCTCAGAAACCTAGAAAACACTGCGCTCCATGACAACACAGTAAAGGATACACTGACTGCAGCGAGGGAACGATATTTTAACAATAGTAGAGAGGCTATGGTGCATACACTACACAGAATATTTACAGCACCAACTCACAGAGGGCAAGAAAGCAGGCAAGTTACAGGCATGGGCCGACAACTCTCACCATGGAGACTCCACCGTTACCTAAATCAGGGACTCACAGAGCATCATTACGTCTTCTCAGTCTGAAATAAATTAAGTGCTCCTTGACCAGTATGCAGCGCCTTGAGACCCTCACAAGTGAGTAGCGCGCTTACAATTCCCTGATTGATTTATGGGCGGCAACAGGACACCCGCGAGTAAACGAAAATGGATTGCCTTCAGCGAGGAGCCCTGCAAAGGGTCTCCGCTGATGATAGGGAACTATTGGGAGCTGCAATAGCGTAACCTGAACTCCAAGCATCAATCAAAGACTTTACCAGCAGTAAGGCTCCGGGGTCTGCCAGTCTGCCAGTAGAGCTCTATCATACATATTCGGGCATCCTGGAGATTCCAAGTCCCAGTGGTCTATGAAAACTGGCTCCAATAAAAAATGCCCGTACCTGCAGAGATTCACAAAATAATGACGACGTCTACCACAAGGTCAAATATTAGCGAGCACCTGTTGTGAATAACATGTAAAACATTGTGATCCTTAAATGCAATCGAGAACAACGCTGTCAGTGGAACCGTGGAATACCACGGAGACCAGCCTGCCCCCAAGCCCTGATAAGCTTGGAACTGGAGAGAAGACGAACCGGCATGCGTCCTATCTGTTCCTGGGTGTTTACACTCACGTTGATTACTTTTGCCTGCAGGTACAGATACTCGTGGTGACAACGGCGGACTACAGACATCTTTTTTAACACTAAAGACATTGATGCTTTGAAACGGTTTAGGATCCGGTATACACTGTGAAAACACGTATGACTGAAACTCCAAATCTGACGTTTGCCTTACGGACCTTCAGAATCTTCGCGTGTAAACTTACATCCGGTACGCTGTGCTACGAGGTGCCGGGTTCATTTGCCCATACACCTTAGCCTTGAAAAAGTTCGTTGGACAAAACACGTGTCAACTGCCAGTGTGCTTTTGTGCTCGGATCTTTGAGAAGAAAATAAAAGAAAAGAAAAATAAATATTTTATGGAATCCCTGTGATTACTATATGGGCTACTACCTACATTACAATTTGGACTGACTCAGTGTGCCTCGGCATATGTGCATGATATAAAATTATAAATATATATATACGTAAGCATTAGTTATAAGTGTTATATTTTAGCATGTCAGTAAATGCAAACAAAAAAATTGTGACAGTGTCTCACCAGCATGGTCAACCTGTCCTTTCAAGGGGCGATTTTGTATTTCAACCCATATCTTAGGAAGGCTGTTTTCAGAAAAGAGATATTTTCAACCAAACACCTCAATGTGGTCACAAAAGTAGGACAGCATGATTTAGTGAAACACATATTCCCAGAGTCATGAAAGTGAAAAGTGAGCTGTAAAGAGTGTGTGAAATTTGTGTAAATTGCTTTTGCATAAGTAAGCACAATTTGGGGGAAATATTACAAAACTAGGCCAAATCACGCAAAATGTATATCCATTTTTAAACTCTGTATTTTAGCAGGAAATGGGCCTACACGAGTAAATAAATTTCAAATATAAAATCCCATGAAAAACTCAATTACAGTGAACCATACCCGCTTGAGTTCTGGCTGTTAATGTTGTTTCCATGCTATAATTTTGCCGCAAATGGGAGCGCATTTACGTGTGTGTGGATGGGCAGCCATCCATCTTGGAATGGTTTTAAAGGCATTCTCAAAGATGGCAGCCATAAGAAATCTACACGTGTGGATTCAACCCAGTGCAATCAGCAGTGAGGACCTGATGGCAGTGTTTGGGGAGCTGCTGGGAACTCATAAAGTTTAAAAAAATAAAATAATGATTTAGAAAGAGTACAAAATGACTCACAAGTCGTTTGTACTAAAGGACGCTATTTTCTGTGTGGATGATGACACTGTACTTCAGCAGAAAGCTGGGACTCACACAGGAAGGAATGGCTAAAGCAGGCTGATCCATTGCCCCATTCGTTTAAAAAAAAAAAAATTTTAAGAGATTTATTGAGTTTTTATTCAAAACAGACATGAGACTCAATACTTCAAAGTGGCAATAGCAATGACTCACGGCAATCAAAAATGTTACAGCAGAGTACCAAAAGGTCGGCAGATAGATTATTTCCAGTGACATCATATTAATAATCCGCATCACCCCACCCACCCACGAACAATCCCTCCCGCTTCAGTCCCGATGCAATGTAAGCATGTAGAAAACAGTCAATATGTACCCTGCCCAGTATGCCGGCCGAGGGCTAACGCTGAGTATCTATATGGCAGGAGTAGTTCCAGTCAGCTCCTGTGAGTCACTTTCAGCAACAACCGTGCCCTCCACCTTGGTTGCGAGGTAAGTTTTGTATAGTTCCCAAAAGGTTTTAGGTCTGCTCCGTGGCGGGAGAAGGTCACTAAAATTTTCTGTTTGAGTGCTACAGTATAGCATATCCTGTGACCACTGGGCTATCGTGGGAGTCGGTCCCCGTGACCAACAGATCGCCACCCTACGTTTGGCTAATAACAATCCCATGTCCACTAACCGGCGCACTCCCTTAGGTATCTGTTTAGAGTAGCCCAGCAGGGCTAGAGCGGGCTCCGGTGTGAGTGTCAGTTCGGCCACCCGTCCCAGTTCCCTAAAAAACAAATCCCAGAAGTTGGATATCCCTGGACAAGACCAGGCCAGGTGAAGGAAATCAGCTGTCCGTGCATTGCATCGCTCGCAGGCCGGATCATCTCGCCAGCCGTATCTATGCAATCTCTCTGGGGTGTAGTAGACCCTGTTGAGATACTTAAAGTGAATCAATCTATGTCTTCTGTTTAATGAGATGCACTTCGTGCTAGAACAGCAGTAAGCCCACATAGTGTCGTCTATGTCCCGTAGCAAGTCTCGCTGCCAAGCTAATCGGGCTTTAGTGTAGTGGTTTTCCCTATAGGACATGGATAGCTTGTAGATTTTGGACACTATTCTGGAAGCCGACTTCGCCGTTATGACATAGGACAAGGCTGGTAGCTCAGGAGGTTCTAGCAAGACGTCTCCTAAAATGTTCAGCAGAGCGTGTCATGTTCTGTGGAATTGGAATTGTGTAAGAATAGTAGGTGTAACTTCCCCCGTCTCCAGATCTCCCCAGCTCTTTGCGATGCCATCATCAAATAAATCGCCTACGGTCTGTACTCCCAGCGTATTGAGTGCACGCGTAACCCCCTTATCCCTACACAGGGGGAGCCAACTACACCAATCAAGCAATGCGGATGGGGAGTAGAGAATGGCGCCCGCCTGTAATTGTAATAGATAGTGCCAAGCGTGCGTTGTCGCATTGATTGAGTCTAAGATCCCTGTCCTTCGGTCAGCAACACTAAACATCAAAGCCGGCAGTGTTAGTGGAGTGGGGCAGCTACTACAGTTTCTATACGAAGGTGTGGGATGTCCGGAGGACCGTGCATCCAGTAGTAAGCATGCGTGCTCTGCGCTGCTCTGTAATATAAATCAAAGTCGGGCGCACCCAGCCCCCCCATATAGTACAGCAGCGTAAGGACCTGCCATTTGACTCGTGCCTGTTTGCCCGCCCAAGCTAACTTTACCATCAGCATTGTAAGCCGACGAAAGAATGAGCGAGGAAGAACTATGGGGATATTTGAGAAAAGAAACAGAAAACGAGGCAGTACCACCATTTTCATAATGGAGACTCTGCCCAGCAAAGACCGGGGTAGTTTAATCCAACCGTCCACGTCGTCCTCTAATTTGCTGATAGCAACTCCATAGTTTTCTCTAAACACAACCTCTGAGTCAGTATGCACCCTTATACCTAGATATCTCACCGCTTCCGTTGACCACTGCAATGGGTAGTCTGGTTCTATCGATGTCGTGGCCGGCGTAAGTGGAAATATGATAGACTTCGTCCAGTTAACTCGTAGACCAGACACTGCACCGAAATGCACCACATCACGCAGAACTGGAGAGAGGTTACATTCAGGGTCTCTAACATATAGAAGTGTATCGTCCACATAGGTGGACACTATTAGTTCATAGCCCGGGAACCTAATGCCCTTGTGTCTGTGATATTCTCTGAGCGCGCAGGCTAGGGGTTCGGCCACCAGCGCGTATAAGATTGGAGACAGAGGGCAACCCTGTTGCGTACCTCTGGAAATAGGTATAGAGTCTGTCACTAGATTACCTATTTTGATTCTGGCTGTGGGAGCGTTATACAGAACTCCTAATAATTGAAGGAAGACTGGCCCCAGGCCCATCCTAGTTAAAACCTGTCTCATAAAGGGCCATTCAACGGAGTCTAAAGCCTTCTCCATGTCGAGAAATACTGTTACCGCCTGTGTCTCTGGTCGGGTGTGTTGTAGAGCGCCGAACAATGTGCGTAAATTATAGGTCAGGTTTCTGCCTGGCACAAACCCCGCCTGTTCCGGTGCAACCAGGATCGGGACTAAAGGGATCAACCGGTTAGCCAGGATCTTTGCAAATATTTTCGTATCCACATTGAGCAGAGAGAGCGGGCTGTAAGAAGCGCATTCTTCCGGGGGCTTACCCGGTTTTAGGATAGCAACAATAATTGCTTCTCTCATCGAGGGCGGCATAGTTCCCGATACACATATGTCATCAAAAAGTGTAGCCAACTGTGGCACCAGAAAATCCAGAAACGCCTTATAAAAGGCAACAGTGAGGCCATCGATTCCGGGCGCACTACCCGCTTTCATGTTCGAAAGAGCCAAGAGGATTTCCTCTCTCTCAATGGGTCTCATAAGAAACTCACGATGCGTGTTCGTGAGCCATGGTAGCTTTATATGTGTGAGGTAATCCAAAATTTCCTCCTCCGTACCTCCGCTACGGGTAGCATAAAGCTCAGAGTAGTATTGACGAAACCTGCCCGCAACATCCGCCTCTTCAGTTAGGGT
This sequence comes from Calotriton arnoldi, assembly GCA_963921515.1. Classification (NCBI taxonomy): domain Eukaryota; kingdom Metazoa; phylum Chordata; class Amphibia; order Caudata; family Salamandridae; genus Calotriton; species Calotriton arnoldi. The sequence goes on along the minus strand of CAWUFW010000959.1, from coordinate 3,141,363 downwards.
GTCGCCCTCCTCCGATCTAATCTCTGCCACCACAGTTTTTTCCCGCCGCTTCTTGAGTAGTTGGGCTAATACCGCCCCCGGAAGCTCACTCTCTCCGTACGCCCGTGCTGTGGCATATTTACGGAGGTGTTTTATTTCAGCATCAGCCGCCTCATGATATTTCTCCAGCAAGACTTTGATCTCCTGCGCAACTGCATCATCGGCACCAGCCTGTTGGCGTTTTTCTAAGGTCACTAGCTTCTGTTCTAAGTCAGTAAGTTGTTTGCGGATCGCCCTGAGAACGACAGAATGCTTGGTCATAGTGACACTGCGGATGTAAACTTTGAACGCCTCCCAGACTACCTGAAAGCTATCTACTGACCCCACGTTGGTCTCAAAAAACGTTTCAATTGCTTCAGCCATTTCTTCTTTAACCCCTTTACAGCAGCCAAAATTCCGCCACGGTGCGGCGGCTTTGAAGAGTGGGCGGGGCCGCGTCGGCCAACGGAGGTAGTGCTCGCGACGGCCGTTGGCCGACAGAAGCTGAGAAAGGGTTAAAAACCGCATCAAGCAAGGAGTAAGGGGGAAACCTCCAGGTGAAGGGAGGGATAGCCTTCCTGGGGGTGTCAAGCACTAGCAGTAGCGGGGAGTGATCTGAAAGTGTACGGGGAAGTACCTTACATGCACGCGCTCTCTCAGTTAACTGCCTGGCTGCCAGCCAATAATCTATTCGGGTATGCAGATCATGATAGGCTGAGTAGTGCGTAAAACCCCCTTTGCTCGGGTACTTCTGGCGCCACACATCACACAAGTCAAACCTTACCATAGCGCCCTCCACTGCTCTAGCTGCCGCCGTGATTTGTCTCTCTGCCCCCCCCGATCTGTCCAGCTGCGGATTCCTGACTAAATTGAGATCCCCACCCCAAAGTAGTTGCCCCTCTCCTCGCAAGCCTACCTTGTCTGACAGCGCAGCATAAAAATCAGGGTTATCAAAATTTGGGCCGTAGATATTAACTATGAGAAGGTCCATACCCTTTCCTCTACACCTGGTAACAACAAATCTACCTTCCCTGTCCGTGTCTAATGGTACAAGTGCTAGGGCGGACCTAGGATTCACCCAGGTAAGTACCCCACGCACATGAGTGGTGAATCCAGCTGCATGTATGTAACCATATAAACCTCTACTACGCAGCATAGGACTGTTGAGAGGGAGATGCGCCTCCTGAAGCAGCGCGATATCTATTTCGTGTCTCATCAAGTAAGTCAGGACGTTACAGAGCTTCCTGTGATCGTTAAGTCCTCTCACGTTCCAAGTAATTGCTCTGAGTGTGTCAGTACTCATGTCACTGCGGGACCTACTGGTGTCTGTCATGGGGTGTGCCTTGCCTGTCTCGCCAGGCCGATCTGTGGAATAGATAGGATATGTGCTCTCCGTGTGCAATCATGAATAGAACAAAAAGAATGCTAAACTTTTCGAGTCCCATGCCCCTCCCTCCCCCCAACCACGTCAGGCCATCCCCAACTTTGCCCCGACGAAGTTCTCCCACAAACTCCCCCTGTGTCTTCAGTATGGTCAGGAATTCAAAACTGCATAACATTAACTCAGGATCCCCTCCCTCCCCCCAAAATAGTACCCAAGTAGTGCAATTCACTCGTGGGCGGACATTGCTCGCCTAGTAGGGCTATGTGTCCTAACTAGTCGCTACTATTACCCCTCTCGCCATCCGACCGCAGTAGGGCGTCTGCTATATAGAACGAATCCACCATCTATATCATATAACCTGAGTAAACAGAGGTAACGTGCACAGTACTCCCACCAGAGCGTAGTCACATTGCAAGTAACACTGTATCACGGCCCAACATGCAGTATAAAATAATCCTGTTTAACTCAGCCCTTTAAACCCTTGCCTCCAGGGGCACATGTATGACAGTACTGTTACTGCTAGAGACCCCCTGAGCCGTATCGCTCTTAACTGGAAATCGTGCAGGCAAGAGATCAGTCCTGTTCGTCTATTTGACCTCCAACAGCTCCCTCCAAGGAACGGCGCTCTGGACTGTTACGCTGCTCCTTGGCCCACTCCTTCAGGGCCTTCTGCAATGCCTTTGGGTCAGTGAAGATACGTGAGTGGCCCTGCCGGTTCACTCGCAGTCGGGCCGGATATAGCATAGCGTAGTCTATGTGTTGGTCCCTCAGCTGGCGTTTCAACGGCGCGAACTGTCTGCGCGCCTCTTGCACTTGTGGCATGAAATCCGGGTACAAAGAGATATTGGCCCCTTCGTACTGTAATGTTTGTTTGTCCCTGGCAGCTGATTGTGCCGAGTCTCTGTCTCGATAGTTCAGCAGTCTCGCGATTATCGGCCGTGGGGGGCACCAGGAATAGGGCGAGGGCCCAGGGACCGATGAGCTCTTTCCACCACGAACATGGGGGAAAACGTTTCACTGCCAAGGAGGGTGACCAGAAGTTTCTCGACTAATTTTTCCATGTTGCCAGTCTGAGTCGATTCCGGAAGGCCCGTAATCCTCAAGTTATTGCGTCGGGAAAACGCTTCCAAGTCCTCCGCCTTATCTTGCAACACCTGCAACACTCTTCCCATCTGCTTGTGGTCAGTGTCCATTGTTGTCTGCGCCTCCTCCACCTCTGCAACTCTGCCTTCCGTCATGTCTAGCCTTTCTGCATGCTTATCCAGTCTCTCAGACATTCTGTCCATCCGGTACGATAGTGAGTCTATTTTTGTACCCAACACTGAGAGGCTGCCCTGCATGCCTTTTTCCATAGCTGCCAGCATGGTGCGGATGTCGCCGTCCGTCTCTTCTTGCATCTGATCTTGCGCGTTTTCCCCATCGTCAGCAGCGTTCTCCCGCACCTTCGTCTTCCTGTGGTCAAACGTGATTTTAGGCTGGGTTTTGTCAACTCTGCCCATCGTGTTCAGATCGTAGCCACGACCAGCCCGTTTATCCACCGTACGTCGAGGCAGTTAGCTTCCAGCGAGCGCTCCTCTGGCTGGCCCTTCCTATATTTCCAGCCAGGGCCTCCGATCAGTGCGCTGTCCCACACAGTCCAACGGCGTTGTCACTTCGCTTTTTCGTCGCCCCACCGAGGGGCAGCGATGGGTTCCCCCGCCAATACTGCCAAACTTCCACCCGGGATTCCAGCTCGTGCGCCCAGCTTGCTTGTGAGACAAGCGTCACTGCACCATGCTCTTTCCAAAGATAAATATGTCTTCATACGCTACGTGTGTCAAGCAGCTCTCAGTGGGGCAACCACAGGGGAGCAAGACTGACCCTCTCCTAGGCAAATCAGAGGAGGGCTCTCCCGAGGCCGGTAGCTCCAGGTAGGGCCTCGCGCAGCTCCTATATCGCAACCCCTTGCACAAAATGGCGGCGAATGTTATAAGGCCAATACCCAAGCCGTCTTCAGGCACCAGCCGGGACCAAGGCACTGGCAGGTATCCGTCTCTTTCCCGGGCCTTCAGAGTCCCCAGACTAGCAGATCCCCACAGCACGACAGGCGTCTCAGTTTATCTCCGGTGGGCCTCAACGCACACAGACAGTCAAGATGACCGGTGCTCCAGCCGCGCTTACACCGCAGCCCTCAGCACTGCAGGGTACTCACTGCGCCTCAGACTGCCAGCCTGCACAGGTCTTCGTGACCGCGCACCGCAGGGGGGGTGCCGTCAGCGTCCAGGTACCCCTCGATGTCATCCAGCGCGGGGTTACCGTCCGGGCAGTTCTGATCTCGGGCGTCACAGCTGGGCCCCTCGGTACCGCGCCGATGATTCCGGCACGATTTCAGCGCCCCAGGCCCCAGAATCTGTGCGATGCGGTCTCCTCCAGCGGGCCCAAGCTCGCTTCAGTTGGCCCCCGCCGCAATGCCAGGTCTCCGCTTCCGCGTCCGTATCGTGAACTATCGGCAGCCACGCAGCTGCAGATTCGCGGTCCGCCCCTCTTCTTTCACTGCAGGCCGGGGCTCAAGGCCGCTCGCAGGGCCGCAGCAGGCCGCTTCCGTCTACTCTGCCGAGCGTGGGAGCACGGGAGCCAGAGGCAGCTCGTTTCACTCTCGAGCCCCTCCGATACAAGCGGCGGTTAACAGCAGGTTAGTAGCGTGTCACAGACGCAGGATTTTTGCAGGATAGTGTGGTGGCGGCACGGAGCGATTTGCTCAAGCGGCCATCTTCGCGGCTCGCAAGCTCCGCCCCTCCCCCATTGCCCCATTCTTTATGCAGTGATGGATGGAAGCAAAATATAAATCACACAACCAGCAAACCAATTGATGAAAAGGGCTAACCGAAAGACCCTATAAGTAAGTGTATTATACATATATTTTTAGCAAAATCAACAGCTCTTACCTAATACGGACTTAAAAATATATTCATGCAACTGAAAGGAGTGTTGACAATATTGTCTGCTACAACTCGGTGGGGTTTATTAGTCGACTTGAAAAGGTTTAAGCAATGGGTGACCCAGAAAAAAACCCTTAAGCCCACAAAAGAAAAACAAGGCGGAGAATATAGCTGCTGTAAGATATCAAAACACATGTCCGTCTCTTTAAAAGGTACTTAAAAGACACCATTAAACAATTTTCTGCTTTCTTTTCTCTGTGGGTTTCAAGGTAAACAAGGAGAGTTTGTTTCTAGGTAAGTATTGCTGTGATATAAAGGCACTGGGTTATGGTCTGTTTGTTTGTGTTAAGAAAGCCTCTAATTGCCTGACAGGTGGAATAAAAGCTTAGCTTGCTGCGCTGGTGGTAGGCCTCTCACCAGGATCTCGGGACAGGTATGGGATAGCTGTGTCCTGATTTCTGGTTCATATGTGTTAATCCATATGTTGTCGAAATTCTAGGTCATGGCTTAACACCAGGCCTTTCCAGGCCTGCGTTCGTGGATAGGTCAGGCTTTGTAATCTGTGGCAGCCATATCCGGATCAGGTATCCATATTGTTTTTTACCATCGTTATTTTCAAATGCTCAATTAAAGCTGTCCAATGCGAGAGTCATTCCAAATATCAAAAGCAGACAGCTGTCAAGGTGCCAAAATTTCCACACAGCACACCCAGCAATCATCCCTAATTGGATAAAGTACCTTGAAATGTTATGTAAATGTTATTCATGCCGGTGGGGCCTTTTTTGCTGGGCGGACTGCATGAAGTGTTAAGGGGCCTGATACTAAGATAGCTGCCACTAACAGTGCCTGACCTCACCGGTGCAGGTGTGTGAGGGCCTGGAGTCTGGCCAGAATGAAGGAGAGAGCAGAGTTATGGAAGACAGCTAGTCCCATTGCATTGTGTGACTACCTGCTAGCAGACTGCCTGTGCTGATGACATTGATGTTAAGTGAGTTAGGTGCTACCAGGTATCAGTTTTCTAAAGTCAAGCAATGGCTCCTGCAAAGTTATGGATGTGTCCCCTGCTATCCTTGGACACATCACTGCCTCACCCTCTCATATGAGCTGAGTTGGGAGGCTGGTGTATGGGAGCGGCTGTGGGATGGCCACCTTTGACGTCTTTGAGCTTCTCCTGACTCCATGCCTCTACTCCTGCACATATCTTTACTACATGAATGCTCTCTAGCAACATATTTGCTGATAGAGCAGGGAGAGGCAATCCAGCAGAGATGCCAGGATGAAGAAAAGGGACTGTGGAGGGAAGATTGTAAATCAATGGTGGGGGAGAAACAGGGGAACGAAGGGCTGATTGGCTACAGCAACAGGAGCTGACAGACTTTGGAAATATGGAGGGTGGGAGGGAGCAATGTGATGCGGGCAGAAAGAGGAAGGCAATGTGCTCCTACAGAGTGCTAGATTTGAAATGATACAAAAAATGCAAAAAGTAAAATAGCAGCAGTTGAAATACCTTGAGTGGGACATACAAAGCTACAATTATCTGTGCATTGACCAAGAGAGTAGTGTTTCATAACACACACACACAAACACACACACGCACACACACACCCTCAACCTGTGGTATTGATTCCCCCATGTACTTACAGCCACTCCACACATGTCTGTTTCACTCAGTTTGCACACATTTCCCAGGTAGGGTCAATAAACGACCACCCTAACCTGAAATACAGGCACGGTGGCCTATGTCACATGATTATAAATCAGCTGCCACTATAGTCAGTCACTCCCTGACCTGGATATGGCTACCACCAATGGAACAAGCATTGGCGATGACAAAAGGTCTAGCTTGTGAACAAAAGTGCATTTTGTGTCATGGATGATGTTAGGCACTCAATACGTCATTATACCTGCACTCTGTCACTCATGCATCCAATCATCAATCCTCTGACTTATTCTTGCATCCAACTTCTGACACAAACACAATAAAAGACACACAAACTCAACAACATATGCAAGATAAATTAAAAGAATTCAAGTAGAAAAAAAGAAAACATGCTGACATCTAAACGCGGTGGGCATATGTCTGCAATAACAAAACTAAAATGGGGCAGTGGGTGTCTGTCTTGCAAAGGTATTATAAATAGTCTATTATAGTTTTAAAGGTCAAGCATGGTGGCCACAGTTTTAGAACCTACATGTTGGCCATCATGAAATGGTAAACAACTATGCACTATCGACAACAGCCTTCCATAATGGTCTCCTTGTGAAGAAGAAGTAGCCACTTCAGACATGGCGTACTGCAGATGAAATGAGCTTCAAGCAATGAACCTATTGTAGTCCTGGCCCCTTGATATACCTCTGTAAAAGAAATGGCTGTTCAGAGATTTTCATTTTTGATTTGTGTTTTTGTATCATTAGAGAAGTAATTTAGCATGGGTAGACATTGCTAATCTGGGCCAAATCTTTCTGGCAACATTTTTAAAAATGGTGGATGTGTTGCAGTGATGATGTAATATTTCAGGAACCATGAGACCTAAATACTTCATTTTGGTGTCCAAACTTAGGTTTTGGGGGTCAAGTAGTCTTAAAGAGACAGAAAATAACGCCAGCAGTGTAGCCTTGTTGTAATTAGCTTTGTATCTCAAGCATTTAGATGTAGAAAAAGATTGAAGGATGGATGTTTTTTTAATTAATCAAAATATTTTAGTGTTGTTACTATGCTTTGTATTTATATTGTTATTATTGTTTTATGGATTTTATATTGTAGAGTTTTATCCATGTTCAGTATTATCGTCAAATTTTAACTGTGATGTAATATCTTTTATGGCTTTTAGCCAAATAAAGAATTTTGTTTGGTTTATTTTTTTGGGGAAAGGGGAACTATAAAAGGAGAACATTTGAAAATAAAGGATTGGCCAACCTGCCCTGACACTGAAGTGCAATCATTTTCAGATGGCTGTACATCGATGATCAGAAAATGCTGTCATTCACAGGGCAAGAGAGATAATGAAGGGTGCTGACTGAACCATTACCCTTTGCAGCTAGCTGCATATGTATATATACATATATATATTACATACTAGCAGTCGCCAGTAGGTAGTTACAGTTAGGACCATTTTCCATAGGAAAAGCGTTTTTTGACTTGCCTATACCTTTGGGGCCGTTTGACTAATCTGCACGAAATTTTCCCCAAAAAGTTCACCGCTAATTCTAGCTTTGCATGGAAAGTTTTTGGGTGATGCATCATGCGGGGGAAATGGGGGTAAAAAAAAGTGCATTTCCCATGTTAATTTCCATAATAGTCTTTAGACACGCCTATAGCCCAAACCACTGGACGGAATTACACCAAATTTGGCAGAAAGGTTGCTTTTGGTCCACAGATTACGCTTTCAGTTATTTGGTGTAAATCTGTTCAGTAGTTTGTGCGATATTAAAGGAAATCCAAATTTGCATATCTACGATCGCAAAGCCTTCGCGAATAATGACACATTTGTGTAGATATCTGCAGATCTCTGATTGGCTGCCAACAATTCACCAGGAAGTGTTGACAACCATATTGAAACTAAGCTTCAGCTAAGCCCACAAAAAAATACAAAAAGAAAAGAAAAAAGGGCAGAGGGACCCTGCCAGGGCAAAAAATCATTTTTTTAAAATTCACAACAAAATTTACGATTGTTTGCGAATATCACCGTGAATTAAAAAAATAAAAACAAGCGGTCTCCCGTGCTTGTTTTTAATGTAGCCCCTGGGCTTATAAAATTTATAATTTATAAAAAATGGAGGGGGCACATGGGGCCCCCGTCAAGGGCTTATTTATGCCCCAGGGGCCACCACCTCCCGGGGGCTTATGTTAATGATAATCAGGGGGGCTTCGCGGACCCTAGGCCTCGGGGACTACCACCTCCTCAGGTTCTCAATAAAAAGTAGTGATGTCACTGACCATTTCATGAGTGTTGTAATATGTGAGGACATAAGCAGTGCATTGTGGGGCGTAATTTATTGTTAGCATAGGTAGCTAAAACTGGTGAATTTCACTGGTTTTGCATGAGTGAAATCTAAGCCTAACTATAAGGTCTGTGTAACCTTTGGTTTGTTCAATGAATTTCTTAGGTTTTTTAATTCTATTTTCTAACTATAACGTCCCCGTAACCTTTGTTTTTTTTCAGTGAAAAAATTAATAAAAATAAAATATATAAATATATATATATTACCTACTGGCGGTCGCCAGTAGGTAGTTATAGTTAGGACCTAGTTTCCATAGGAAAAGCGTTTTTTGTTTTGCCAATAACTTTGCGCCGTTTGACGAATCTTCGTGAAATTTTCAGAAAAGATGGCCCGCTCAGGTCAGCTCCTGTCTTGAAAGTTTTGGGGTGATTCGTCAAGCGGGGGCCGATAAAAAAGGGGGGTCCCAAAACGCGTTTTCCCCATGTTAATTTCCATAGGAACTTTAGACAAAGCTACAGCCCGAACTGCTGAACGGAATTACACCAAATTTGGCAAAAAGGTAGGTCTTGGTTCAGAAAGAGCCCTTTTTTTAAATGGTGTAAATCCGTTCAGTAGTTGCTGAGCAATTTAAAAAATAAAAATATCGATATCTGAGCACCGAGGAGGAGTCGCAACTCCTTCCGGGCACGAGCTTCACTCTGATTGGCTGCCAACACTCCAAACCAGGAAGTGTTGGCAGCCATCTTGTGACTCGGTAACCGAGTCACAAGAAAAGAGTAAAAACAAAAGGTGAAAAACAAGAAAAGGGGGCAGGGTACAAACACCCTGACCCCCTAGGCCTGCTCAGGGGGCCCCACAAGGACCCCCATGGCCAAATAAAGCATTTTTTTTTTTTAAACGGCAGAATTCGCGCTGGGTGCGCAAATCCTGCAGAGAACATTTAAAAAAATGAAGCGCGGGCTCCCGCGCTTCGTTTTCTATAAGCCCCCGGGTGGGCCAGGTCCCGGGGGCAATCACCAATTATTATACGGGGGCCCCCACAGCGCCGGGGACCGCCACCTTCCCGGGGCTTAGTTAATAAAATGCGGGGGGCACGCGGCCCCCCCGCAGCCCCGGGGACCGCCACCTCCCCGGGGCTTGATGTATTAATGCGTGGGGGGGTCCAAACCCCCCCCACACTGCCCCGGGGACCGCCACCTCCCTGGGGCTTTTAATAATTGCCTCGTGGCCCCCCAAGCCCAGGGGACCGCCACCTCCCCGGGGCTTAAATATAATTAAATAGTGTGTGGGGGGGACTCCTGCCCCTCCCCACACTGCCCCGGGGACCGCCACCTCCCCAGGGCATTTAATATGCTAATATGGAGGTCTGTTACAGTACCCCGGGCCCCGGGGACCACCACCTCCCCGGGACTTTAAACAGTAAGGGAGGGGGGCCGCGCGGCCCCCCTCCTGGAGCCCTTTATGGCCCTGGGGACCGCCACCCCCCAGGGCCGGCTCCTGCAATGTACCGGGGTGCCCACCCCTGGGACATTGCTGTTTGCTATGGCAGGGCGGGAGCATGGCTACCGCCCTGCCATAGCAAACCCTGCTTTGCTTCATTGAAGCGAGAGCAGGAAAACCTGCTCTCGCTTCAATGAAGCAAAGCAGGATTGCTTTTGAGCAAGGGGAGCTGCATGTCAGCAGCTCCCCTTGCTCAAAAGCAATGCCGGCTCCCGCAGGAGGCGGGGAGCCAGCCGGACCGTGGGGGCATTGGGGCTCCCCCCATGGTCCCCAACAGTGAGGCCAGGCCCCGGGGGATGGGGCCACGCGGCCCCCTCCCCTAATTAATTTTTTTTTAAAAAGAGGCCATGCCCCGGGGGATGGGGTTCCCAGGGCCAAAAGTGGCCCAGGGGAGGGGGCCACTCAGCCCCCCTCCCTTTTAATTATAAATATTAAAAAAAAAAACAGAAAGGCCGGTCCCGGGGAATGGGGTCCCCGGGGCCATAATTGGCCTAAGGAGGGGGGCCACGCGGCCCCCCTCCAAAATAATAAAAATAAAAAAACAAGGCTGGCCAGGCCCCGGGGATGGGGTCCCTGCGGCCATAATTGGCCTCTGGAGGGGGGCCACGCGGCCCCCCTCCTCAAAAAATAAATAGCAAAAAACAAGGCTGCCAGGCCCCGGGGGATGGGGTCCCCGGGGCCAAAAGTGGCCCAAGGAATGGGGCCACGCAGCCCCCCTCCCATAAAATAAAAATAAAAAAAAAAGTAACCGGCAACTCGCCGAGGCTCCGCCCCCTCCCTGCATGACTCTGCAAACACGCCCCCTGGCGCATTCTAAGTTGGGGAATGAAGTCCCCTTGAATACTGAGGGTCTCTGGGGGCCAACTAGCCCACCAGGTACCTTCAGTAAGCGCCACAGAGCTGAATTACTGAGAGGTGGTCTGAGGCCACGCCCCTTTTTACAACACTCTGCAAACGTGCCTTTTGGCGCACTGCTGGTGGGGCAATGAGGTCCTCTTGTGTCCTGAGGACCTCAGGACACAGTGGACTTCATCCCTCGAGCAGAAGTGCGCCACGAGTCGTGTTTGCAGAGTCGTGTAAAAAGGGGGCAAGGCCTTTGAGCACACTCAGCAATCTAGCTGTATGAGGCTTACTGGAGGTAACAGGTGGGCTAGTTGGCCCCCAGGGACCCTCAGTATTCAAGGGGACTTAATCCCCCAACTTAGAATGCGCCAGGAGGGGTGTTTGCAGAGTGGTGGAGAAAGGGGGCATGGCCTGTGTCCAGCTTTCAGCAATCCCACTATCTGGGACATACTGGAGGTATCAGGTAGGCTAGTTGGCCCCTAAGGACCCCCAGCAGCGATGGGGACTTCAATCCCCATCCAAGTGCACGCCAGGAAGTGCATTTGCAGAGTGATGGGGAAAGGGGGCATGGCCTGCTATGACAACTTAGCAATCCTGCTGTGTGGGACTTACTGGAGGTAATAGGAGGAGTAGTTGGCCCCCAAGGACATCCTTGGGGGCCAACTACCCCTCTTGTTACCTCCAGTAAGCCCCACACAGTGGGATTGCTAAGACGTCTTCGGAGGCCATGCCCCCCTTTCTCCACCACTCTGCAAAAGTGCCTCCTGGCAGACTACGGGATGGGGGAAGAAGTCCAATTTACTCCTGAGGGACTTTGGGGGCCAAGACGCCCTCCTGGCACCTCCTGTAAGTCCTACGCAGCGGAATTCCTGAGCGCTGGTCGGAGGCCCAGCACCCTTTCTCCACCACTCTGCAAACGCGACTACTAGTTAAAGAAGTGTTTGCAATGATATAGGTTTCGCATTTGCGAAAGTTAGAGCTATTGGTAATGTAAATGTAAAAGTTTTTTAATGTTTTTCGGAGTGGAGTGGATGTACGTTGTGTGTAGTGGAATTATGTGGTAAGTTGTGCAGTGAAATTATGTGGATAGAAAGTATGTGGTATTTATTTTATAGGAATTATGTAGAGTGGGATTATGTGTTATGGAGAGTAATTATGTGGTATGGTAGTCTGTGTTGTGGAGTGGTAATGTCAGGTTTAGTGTTCCTCGTTTCCATAGAAGCTCAACTATGAACTCAATGCGACAAAAAAAAGAAGGAATAACTGAGGAGCACTTCTGGACCTAGTCAGAGGTATGAGCAGGGCCACTGGAATTATGCGACTGTTTGGCTGCACCGACTTTCGCACAAATATACATTTTCCGCATTAGCCACATAATTCATCATCTGCTCCCTAATCTGTAGATTTGAACAAGTGTTACAGCGTGTTGGAAGGTCCTTTGCAAACCTAGAATGGTCACCTGCTACTTATTGCTAAATGTGGGTGTTAAATTGGTACTAATGGTGTGCAAGCCACTCTTGCTTCCTTCTGCGCCTCTCTCTGTGCCTCTCTTGCCTCTTTCTGCATTTCTGTTGCTTCTTTCTGCACATTTCTTTATTTTTCTGCACTTCTCTTGCCGCAAATCTCTTCTACGTTCTGCATCTCTCTTGCCTCTTTCTGCATGTCTGTTGCCTCTTTCTGCACCTCATTTGCTTCTTTCTGTACCCTCTTGCCTCTTTCTGCACCCTTCTTCCCTCTTTCTGCACCTCTCTTGCCTTTTTCTGTACCCCTCTTATGTCTTTCTGCACCTTTTTTTACCTCTTTCTGCACCTCTGTTCCTTCTTTCTGCACTTCTTTTGTTTCTTTCTGCACCTGACTTGCTTCTTTCTGTACCCCTCTTGCCTCTCTCTCTCCACCCCTCTTCCCTCTTTCTGTACTTCTGTTGCTTCTTTCTGCACTTATCTTGCTTCTTTCTGCACCTCACTTGCCTCTTTCTGCACCCCTAGTTCCTCTTTCTACACCTCTCTTGCCTCAGTCTGCCTACCTGTTTCCTCTTTCTGCACCCCTTTTGCCTGTTTCTGCAACTCTCTTGCATCTTTCTGCAGTTCTCTTGCCTCCTTCTGCACCTCACTTGCCTCTTTTTGCACCTCTGTTGGTTCTTTTGCACTGCTCTTGCTTCTTTCTGTACCTCTCTTGCAAATTTCTGCACCCCTCATGCCTCTTTCCTCACCCTTTATACCTGTTTTGCACCTCTCTTGCCTCTGTCTGCACCTCTGTTCCATCTTTCTGTACCTCTTTTGCCTGTTTCTGCAGTTCTCTTGCCTCCTTCTGCACCTCTGTTGCTTCTTTCTGCACTTCTCTTGCCTCTCTCTGCACCCCTGTTGCTTCATTCTGCACTTCCCATTCTTCTTTCTACACCTGTCTTGCTTTTTTCTTTCCCCCTGTTGCCTCTTTTTGCATTCGTCTTCCCTCTTTCTGTACCTTTCTTGCCTGTTTCTGCATCTCACTTGCCGCTTTCTGCACTTCTCTTGCTTCTTTCTACACCTCTGTTGCTTTTTTCAGCAATTCTCTTGACTCTTTCTGCACTTCTCTTGCCTGTTTCTGCACCTCTCTTGCCTCTTTCTGCACTTCTCTTGCCTCTTTCTGCACCTCACTTGCTTCTTTCTGCACCCCTGTTGTCTCTTTCTGCACCCCTCGTCCCTTTTCGTGCAACTCTCTTGCCTCTTTCTGCACCTTTCATGCCTCTTTCAGTACCTCTGTTACTTCTTTCTGCACTTCTCTTCCTTCTTTCGGCACCCCTCCTGCCTCTTTCTGTACCTCTCTTGCCTCTTTGTGTACCCCTCCTACCTTTTTCTGCACACCTCTTGCCTCTTTTTGCACCTCTGTTGGTTCTTTCTGCACTGCTCTTGCTTCTTTCTGCACCTTACTTGCCTCTTTCTGCACTTCTGTTGCTTCTTTCTACACCTCTGTTGCTTCTTTCAGCAATTCTCTTGCCTCTTTCTGCACTTCTCTTCCTTCTTTCTCCACCCTTCCTGCCTCTTTCTGTACCTCTCTTGCCTCTTTGTTCACCTCTCCTACCTCTTGCTGCACTCCTCTTGTGTCTTTTTGCACCTCTGTTGGTTCCTTCTGCACTGCTCTTCTTTCTGCATCTCACTTGCCTCTTTCTGCACTTCTCTTGCTTCTTTCTAAACCTCTGTTGCTTCTTTCAGCAATTCTCTTGACTCTTTCTGCAGTTCTCTTCCTGCTTTCTGCACCCTTCCTGCCTCTTTCTGCACCCCTCTTCCCTCTTTGTGCAACTCTCTTGCCTCTTTCTACACCTCTCTTCCCTCTTTCTGCACCACTCTTGCCTCTTTCTGTACCTCTGTTGCTTCTTTCTGCACTTCTCTTGCCTCTTTCTGCACCCTTCGTGCCTCTTTCAGCACCTCTGTTTCTTCTTTCTGCACTTCTCTTCCTTTTTTCTGCACCCCTCGTGCCTCTTTCAGCACCTCTGTTGCTTCTTTCTGCACTCCTTTTCCTTCTTTCTGCATCACTTGTGCCTCCTTCTGCACCTCTGTTGCCTCTTTCAGCACCTCTGTTGGTTCTTTCTGCACTGCTCTTGCTTCTTTCTGCACCTCACTTGCCTCTTTCTGCACTTCTCTTGCCTCTTTCTAAACCTCTGTTGCTTCTTTCAGCAATTCTCTTGACTCTTTCTGCAGTTCTCTTCCTGCTTCCTGCACCCTTCCTGCCTCTTTCTGCACCTCTGTTACCTCTTTCAGCACCTCTGTTGGTTCTTTCTGCACTTCTCTTGCTTCTTTCTAAACCTCTGTTGCTTCTTTCAGCAATTCTATTGCCTCCTTCTGCACTTCTCTTGCTTGTTTCTGCACCTCTCTTGTGTCTTTCTGCACCTCTGTTGCCTCTTTCTGGACTTCACTTGCTACTTTCTGCATCTCTCTTGCCTTTCGGCACCTCTGTTGCTTCTTTCTGCACCCCTCCTGCCTCTTTCTGCACCCCTCTTCCCTATTTGTCCAACTCTCTTGCCTCTTTCTACACCTCTCTTCCCTCTTTCTGCTCCACTCTTGCCTCTTTCTGTGCATCTGTTGCTTCTTTCTGCACTTCTCTTGCCTCTTTCTGCACACTTCGTGCCTCTTTCAGCACCTCTGTTGCTTCTTTCTGCACTTCTCTTCCTTCTTTCTGCACCCCTCGTGCCTCCTGCACCTCTGTTGCTTCTTTCTGCACTTCTCTTCCTTCTTTCTGCACTTCTCTTGCTTCTTTCTGCACCTCTCTTGCCTCTTTCAGCACCTCTGTTGCTTTTTTCTGCAGATCTCTTGCCTCTTTCTGCACCTCACTTGCCTTTTTCAGCACCTCTGTGTAGGAGAGTAGGATCTGCTTCACATGGGTACCCCCACTTTTTGCTGATGCTTCACTGTTTTTCGACCTTAGTCTGGCTGGGGCCCTGCTAATCAGAACCCCAGCCTAGCTGCTTCCTCTCTAAAATGGTTTCCATGTGCCTTAGGCACATCTCTGATTGGAATCTGGAGTGCCCTTATAAGTCCCTAGTATATGGTATACTATGTACCCAGGGCATAGGTACCTCAGAGGCCTACCAGGGGCTGCAGCATGTATTGTGCCACCCCTGGAAGGCCATCCAAACTGACACCACAGGTCTGCTACTGCAGCCTGGGTAAGGTGGTGCATGCACCCCTTACTGTGATATAGGCTACCTATATCACTATATACATACACACATATAAATCTATAAGTCACTCCTATGACAGGCCTTGTCAATCCTGAAGGCAGAGTGCGTGGTTCCTATGTGAGAGGGTGCCCTTGCATGAGCAGGGCCCCTCTGCAGCGTTCGGAGACCCTTCTCTGATGCTGTTTGTAGTGCAGCCTGACCATATACTCTTAAGCGCATTATAACCTTGCGTTAAATGCTAACTTTGGGATGGCTGCACGGAAACATGTCGTGTTTGGTGTCAAACATCTTGGAATACTACCCCCCCGCCAGTTCTGGCGGCGGGGGTAGCATTCCACCCTTCTAGAGGGAAAGACATGTACACACCGGTATGCCCGGTACTGACTTTCCAGAGCCCTGGCATCACAAAATGGATGCCGCTGCCACAGACACGAGTCTGGCCTCCTGCTGCTGACCGAAACTCCGGCAGGGGAGGCCTGGACAATAGGTTTCCTGTCCCAGGGAGGTGTGACCACCTCCCCAGACACGATAGTGTGTATTGGGGCTGGGCGGGAGTACTCTCGGGTGCTTTGAAATCCTGCACTGGGGGCACACTTGGTGTCCCTGTGCATACCCCAGTTCAAACCGGCTCAGGGGCTTCCAACCCCTCCTCTGGCGTGAAACTGGACAAAGGGAAAGGGGTGTAACCACCCCTCTGCCCTGGCCCTCCCATAGGTGGGGCCACAGAGTATGTCCAACCCCCTACCTTAGTATAAGTAGGGGAACCCAGTCCTTAGGACTTTAGATTTACCTGGACGAAACTCTGACACAGAATCCTGGACCTTCGACGCTCTACTTTAAGATTAGAGGACTGAAGAATCTCCCTTGGGGTCAAGGAGTGACTCCCCTGCTTGGCAGGCACCAAAGAAGCAATTGTCCGGTCTGCATCGCTGAAGCTCCCGTCGGACGCCGAAGTCTTTGCATCACCAGAGGTGGATTTCCAGACTTCCCCGAGGCTGCCCTGAGTCCCCAGCAAAGCTGAGGCCCGTAGCTGTCGTGGGTAACGTGGAACCGTGACCCCTGGACACCGAACGCATTTGCAAGTGCATCCTCTTCTGGGTCTCCCACGAAGTCGTGCTTTGGGCTCCGAGTAGCCCCAGCCTCCAGCACCAACTGCACCGAAGATCACTGGCCTCCACTCCACGAGTGTCCTGTGAGCCAGCTCCACGTGCATCGTCTCGAGGCTCCTTTGCGGTCGCTAGTCCGTTGGCTAGTAGGCCCTCCCGAAGGCCAATCTTTTTCTGCTTGGGCTCCCTGGTTGCTCCAGGTGTGCCCTGACTTATCCTCGCTGGGTGAGTCTCCCAGACCTTGCTGGTCTGCAACATCGTCCTTCTTCCATTTCCACGAGACTTGCCGTTGCCAAGGCTTGTTGGGTCCAATCCGGTCGCCGACACCCCTGCAATTGACAGACATTGTGGGGCAGCTCGAATCCAGCTCCTGGTTGTCGTCGACGCCTCCTGAACCTCGTGGCTGAAGAGTCAAGATGACCATCAACCTACCTGAAGCACTCGACATCGGTGGGCATCTGCTCATCGCCTTCCTGGTCACTGGCTAGTGACCCAGACTCTGTCCCCTCTGCTTTCAGGTTCTTCAGATCTTCGATCCACCTTTGGATCCACCCGAACACTTTCGACTTGGCCGCCAGCAGCACTTTGCAGCAGATCGCCATTGAAAGCGACAACGAAACCCGACCCCGAAAGACACCTATGCACCCGGCTTCCCTGGGTGAGGTAACTCGAGTACTCCGGTGCTCCCATGGGTATTGACACTAGAACAGCCTAGTTCTCAAAGGGTTTGCTCCAAGTCCTCCTCTAAGTGTCCCTTTTCTTTTAAATTCTAATCGCGACTTTCCCCATAGAAGTTAACGGTGGTTCGCGGCTGTGTTCATACACTGCACGCGTCCCCCGAGGGTCCCCTGTGTCACTGCCTTGGGTGGTTCCTTGTGGTCCAAGCACTTCTACAGGCTCTAGGCCTTGTGTCTAGCTCAGTCGTGGTTCTTATACCACTTTATTGGTATATGGTTTGGTACGCCCCTGGGGCTCAAATGTGTATTTGTGCTATTACTGTAGATAACTAACTTATAACGTATGTACTTCGAACTCTAGCCTCATAAAGAGACCAGAGGGGTGTGTTTAGTAATAAATACATATATTTTGAATATATACCTGGTGTGGTCCTCTTTCATTTGGTCACTCAAGAGATTATAGACTGGTAAAACAAGCTGCTTTACATTCCTTCAAGACTTAGCCTGAAGGCTGCTCTCCATAGCTACCACTAGGATAGCTTTCAATAAAGGTTGTCTTTAACCTATCTCCAATAAGGGGTTGTTTGGACTGGTGCAAGGTGCCCACTATAATTAGTGGACAGCATATGCCAGGCCAACTTCTCACATTGGTGGCAGCGGTGGGATTCCAGCTTGCTATTGTTTTACCAGATAATCTCAATTGAATTGATCAACTGAAAACCACTAAGGGTACCTAAGGTACATATAAATCAAGCTTAGTAATACAGTAAGTTCTACTGAACTTAGAGTTGTGTGTTAAGGGATAGCACACCCTTTCTACAACTCAAGAGAGTTTAGTAGGCCACACTAGAGTAGGTAGTGCATACACCACACCTCACTAGTAATGTCTTCAAAGCCAGGACCCAGTGAGTCCTTGCCAGAAGCCAGTGGGCTTCTTCCCTCCAAGTATGATAAACTCCCATTCTTGGAATTGAGAGCATTATGCAATACTAGGAAGTTGAAGGCAGGCAAAAGTGCCAGCACCCAACACCTCAGGGAGGTGTTACTAGCTGATGATCTCAGCAGGCCCCTAGGGTCTGAAGGGGTAGGCAAAGAGGGTGGGGCAGAAGATGAGGAAGAGGCCAGGGGTGAAGAAACCCAGGCCCCCCCTCTGAAACTGGCCAGGAAGGTGAAAATGACCTTGTCCTGGAAAACCCAATTCCTCCTGTGGAGGAGGAGGAGGGAGAGGATCAGAATGACCTCCCTTTGTCCCCCAGGAAGAGTTCTGAGTGTGCCCAGAAGGTCTAGGTCTCCTTCTCAGGAGTCTAACCACTCTGACACCTCAATAGGGACCTCTGTCTCCTCTCATAGGAGGGAATCCTCTCATGAGAGGAGAAAGAGACTTATTCAATATGAGCAAACTCAGCTTGAACTCAGGAAACAGCAATTGGCTATAGACAGGGAGTCCCTAGATCTCTATAGAGAGAGACAATAGTTGGGACTAGAGTCCCATGGTGGCAGCAGTTTCCCCAAAGATAGGGAAAGGTCTTATGACCATAGAAACCTGAGAAAGATTGTCCCTCCCTACCAGAGTGGGGATGATATCCACAAATGGATAACTGCTCTAGAGAGGGCCTGTAAAGTACAGAGGGTCCCTCAGGAGCAGTGGGCAGCAATCTTGTGGCTCTCCTTTGCAGACAAAGGTAGAGACAAGCTCCTCACTGTTAGAGAGGAGGATGCTGATAATTACAAAGTCTTGAAGAGTGCTCTAATTGATGGGTTTGGCCTAACCACTGAACAATACAGGTTAAAGTTCAGGGATACCCAAAAGCACAGACTCAAGACTGGGTGGACTTTGTTGATTGTTCTGCCAAGGCTCTGGAAGGTTGGTTATTGGGCAGTAAGGTATGTGACTTCACAGGATTGTACAATCTGATAATGAGGGAGCAGATTCTTAATAACTGTCAAAATCAGCTGTTGCATCAGCACCTGGTAGACTCTGATCTGACCTCTCCCCAAGAATTGGGAAAGAAGGCAGACAAATGGGTCAGAACCAGGGTGAAGCAGAAGGTACAGAACCAAGGTGGTGACCCTAAGAAGCAAGATTCGAAAACCTCTGATAAGGGTGGGGAGAAGGGTAAAGATCAAAAGTCTTCACAAGGCCCCCAAAAATCTTCTTCAGGTGGGGATTCACAGTCTACCAAAGGGAAAGGCCAAAGAAAACCATGGTGCAAGGTCTGTAAGCAAAAGACCCACTAGACCAGTGATTGCACCAAGTCCAAAGACTCGACTCCAGCCCCCACCAATGCCCCTAAGGCACCTGCTCCCCCTAGTGCAGTTACAGTTGGTGGTGGGACTACACAAGCCAAGGGTTTAGTAGGGTTGACCCTGGGTAAAGAGATGAGCTCTGACTTAGTCAGAGAACTCACTCAGGCTGTCCTAGTCTGTGATGGAGGCATGGATATGACCTCCTCTGTGAGTCCCAGTAATCTGGGCAAGTACAGACAACAGCCTTTAATCAATGGAAGAGAGGCTTTGGCATTTAGGGACACAGGGGCAAGTGTCACCATGGTGACACAAGACCTTGTGAATCCTGGGCAGATAATACTTGGTGAAATGTACCAAGTGACCAATGCTAGCAACGTCAGAACAGACCATACTCTGGCAGTTGTTAACTTCTCCTGGGGAGGGGTAACTGGCCTTAAGAAGGTTGTGGTAAGTGCAGACCTACCCGTTGAATGCTTGCTTGGCAATGACTTAGAAACTTCAGCTTGGGCAGATGTGGAGCTCAGGACCCATGCAGAAATGCTGGGGATCCCTGCAGATGTGTTTGCTGTGACCAGGTCACAAGCCAAAATGTCTAGCACTGAACAGGCCTTGGATTCTGGAATAATGGACCAAGTGCCCTCCAAGAAGAGGAGTAGTAGGGTAAAGGCAGTGCCTTCCCCCTTGGCTCAGAAGGAAGATCAGTCCCTTGAGGGGGATGATCTCAGTCCTGAGGAAGGAACTGTCCTAGAGGAGCTTGAACCTGAACAGGTTGAGTTCTTGGGGACAGGGGGACCTTCCAGGGCAGATCTGAGCCAGGAGCAGCAGAGCTGCCCCTCTCTTGAACCCCTCAGACAGCAAGCTGCTGCTGAGGCTGCTGGGAAAGCTAGTGGTCCCCATACTGTGTATTGGGATGATGGACTCTTGTACTCAGTGTAGAGACCCCAAGCCTGGTGCTACCAGGAGGTTGGTTATACCTCTGAAGTTCAGGGGCTTCCTATTGACCCTAGCCCATGATATTCCCTTAGCAGGTCACCTGGGCCAGAACAAGACTTGGGACAGAATTGTTCCTCACTTTCACTGGCCCCACATGTCTGAAGACACCAAGGAGTTTTGTCGCTCCTGTGTAACCTGCCAGGCCAGTGGCAAGGCAGGTGGCACTACAAAGGCCCCCCTGATACCTCTACCTGTGGTGGGGGTTCCCTTTGAAAGGGTGGGGATTGACATTGTTGGTCCCATGGATCCCCAAACAGCATCTGGGCACAGGTTTATCCTGGTGGTAGTGGATCATGCCACCAGGTACCCAGAGGCTATTCCCCTTAGGACCACTACAGCACCTGTGGTGGCAAGGGCCCTCCTGGGAATTTTCTCAAGAGTGGGCTTCCCTAAGGAGGTTGTATCAGACAGGGATGCAAACTTTATGTCTGGATACTTAAAAGCAATGTGGAAGGAGTGACTTACAAGTTCACCACACCCTATCACCCACAATGCAATGGTTTAGTTGAGAGATTCAACAAAACCTTGAAGGGCATGATTAAAGGGCTCCCAGAAAAGCTTAGGCGAAGATGGGACATACTCTTGCCCTGCCTTTTATTTGCGTACAGGGAGGTGCCTCAAAAGGGGGTTGGCTACAGCCCTTTTGAACTTTTGTTTGGTCACCCTGTCAGGGGTCCACTGTGCTTGGTGAAGGAAGGATGGGAGTTACCTCTCAAGCCCCCAAAGTAAGACATAGTGGACCACGTACTTGGTCTCCGCTCCCGGATGGCTGAGTATATGAAAAAGGCAACTAAAAACCTTGAGGCTAGCCAGGAACTTCAAAAGGCCTGGCATGACCAAAAGGCTGTACTGACTGTTTACCAGCCAGGACAGAAGGTGTGGGTGTTGGAGCCAGTGGCCCCAGCAGCTCTCCAAGACAAATGGAGTGGACCCCACACCATTGTTGAGCAGAAGGGTGAGGTTACCTACTTATGAAATGAATGAAATTTGTACTTGTAAAGCGCACCCATACCCCCAAAGGGGTGTCCAGGTGCTGTACGCATACCGCTGTGGAACCCTTCCTGGCTTTTCCCTGTGAAATGTCCACTCCTGGGCACCCCCAGGGTGAAGCCAGGCATCCCAGCGCTGTTGGGGCCGTTGTGGAGATTAAGCAAGCTATTGCCCAGAGTTGCAGAGTGGGACCCATGATTAGAATAGGCACCGAGGCGAGAGTTATCAGGTCCGAGGAAGTTGAGCCCAAGACCCGCCGAGGCGGGAATTGAACCCTGGTCCCGGGCCAGATCTCTGCATCAGGGTCTGCCGCTCTAACCATTGAGCCACACTTCTCCACTTAGTAGACCTAGGAACACCCAGGAGTCCCCACAGGGTTCTCCATGTCAACAGGTTAAAACCATATGTGGACAGGGCAGACATGGGCTTGCTCATGGCTACTGATGAGGGACAGGAGGAAGAGAGTGACCCACTCCCTGACCTGCTCTCACAGAACCCTGGTGATGGGTCAGTGGATGGTGTAGCCTTGGCAGGCAGCCTCACTACCCAGCAGCAGACTAATTGCAGACAGGTGCTCAATCAGTTCAGACACATATTCTCACTGACACCCAGTCAGACTACCTGGTGCACTCATGAAGTGGACACTGGGGACAGTCTGCCTATTAAAAATAAGATTTATAGGCAACCTGACAATGTCAGGGACTGTATCAGGACAGAAGTCCAGAAGATGTTGGATTTGGGAGTTATTGAACCCTCAGATAGCCCTTGGGCTAGTCCAGTGGTCCTTGTGCCAAAACCTCACACCAATGGTGGGAAAAGAGAGATGAGGTTTTGTGTGGACTACAGGGGTCTCAATGCAGTCACTAGGACTGATGCCCATCCAATACCTAGGGCAGATGAGCTAATAGACACTTTGGCCTCAGCCAAGTATCTAAGCACATTTGACCTGACAGCTGGCTACTGGCAGATCAGACTAGCTGATGATGCAAAGCCAAAGACAGCATTCTCAACCCCTAGTGGGCATTATCAATTTGTGGTGATGCCCTTTGGTCTGAAGAATGCACCTGCCACTTTTCAGAGGTTGGTGAATACAGTCCTTACAGGTCTGGAAGCCTATAGTGCAGCATATCTAGATGATATTGCTGTCTTTAGCTCCACCTGGGAGGATCACCTGGTCCACCTCAGAAATGTTTTACAGGCCCTGCAGAAAGCAGGCCTGACTATCAAGGCCACCAAGTGCCAGATAGGGCAGAGTCAGGTTGTGTACCTGGGCCACCTTGTTGGTGGAGGCCAGGTTCAACCACTGCAGAGCAAGATCCAGACCATCATGGACTGGACTGCTCCAACTACCCAGACTCAGGTGAGAGCCTTCTTAGGCCTGACTGGGTACTATAGGAGATTTGTCAAGGGGTATGGATCAATAGTGACACCCCTGAATGACTTAACTTCCAAGAAAATGCCCAAAAAGGTTCAGTGGACAGTTAGCTGTCAAAAGGCATTTGATCACCTGAAGCAGGCCATGTGCACTGCTCCCATTCTACAGAGTCCTGATTACTCCAAGAAGTTCATTGTTCAAACTGATGCATCTGAATTGGGGGTAGGGGCTGTACTGTCACAATTGATTGATGAAGGTCAGGATCTGCCAGTTGCTTTCATTAGCAGAAGGCTGACCCCTAGAGAGAAACGTTGTTCAGCCATTGAGAGGGAGGCCTTTGCTGTGGTCTGGGCTCTGAAGAAGTTGAGGCCATACTTGTTTGGTACTCACTTCCTTGTTCAAACAGACCATAAGCCCCTCTTATGGCTAAAACAAATGAAGGGTGAAAACCCCAAACTGCTTAGGTGGTCCATTTCCCTACAGGGGATGTACTTCACAGTGGAACATAGACCTGGGAGTAACCATGCCAATGCAGATGGACTCTCTAGGTACTTCCACTTAGAACATGAAGACTTAACTGGGCAAGGTTAGTTTAATGTCCCTACGTTTGGGGGGGTTGTGTAGGAGAGTAGGATCTGCTTCACATGGGTACCCCCACTTTTTGCTGATGCTTCACTGTTTTTCGACCTTAGTCTGGCTGGGGCCCTGCTAATCAGAACCCCAGCCTAGCTGCTTCCTCTCTAAAATGGTTTCCATGTGCCTTAGGCACATCTCTGATTGGAATCTGGAGTGCCCTTATAAGTCCCTAGTATATGGTATACTATGTACCCAGGGCATAGGTACCTCAGAGGCCTACCAGGGGCTGCAGCATGTATTGTGCCACCCCTGGAAGGCCATCCAAACTGACACCACAGGTCTGCTACTGCAGCCTGGGTAAGGTGGTGCATGCACCCCTTACTGTGATATAGGCTACCTATATCACTATATACATACACACATATAAACCTATAAGTCACTCCTATGGCAGGCCTTGTCAATCCTGAAGGCAGAGTGCGTGGTTCCTATGTGAGAGGGTGCCCCTGCATGAGCAGGGCCCCTCTGCAGCGTTCGGAGACCCTTCTCTGATGCTGTTTGTAGTGCAGGCTGACCATATACTCTTAAGCGCATTATAACCTCGCGTTAAATGCTAACTTTGGGATGGCTGCACGGAAACATGTCGTGTTTGGTGTCAAACATCTTGGAATACTACCCCCCCGCCAGTTCTGGCGGCGGGGGTAGCATTCCACCCTTCTAGAGGGAAAGACATGTACACACCGGTATGCCCGGTACTGACTTTCCAGAGCCCTGGCATCACAAAATGGATGCCGCTGCCACAGACACGAGTCTGGCCTCCTGCTGCTGACCGAAACTCCGGCAGGGGAGGCCTGGACAATAGGTTTCCTGTCCCAGGGAGGTGTGACCACCTCCCCAGACAGGATAGTGTGTTTTGGGGCTGGGCGGGAGCACTCTCGGGTGCTTTGAAATCCTGCACTGGGGGCACACTTGGTGTCCCTGTGCATACCCCAGTTCAAACCGGCTCAGGGGCTTCCAGCCCCTGCTCTGGCGTGAAACTGGACAAAGGGAAAGGGGTGTAACCACCCCTCTGCCCTGGCCCTCCCATAGGTGGGGCCACAGAGTATATCCAACCCCCTACCTTAGTATAAGTAGGGGAACCCAGTCCTTAGGACTTTAGATTTACCTGGACGAAACTCTGACACAGAATCCTGGACCTTCGACGCTCTACTTTAAGATTAGAGGACTGAAGAATCTCCCTTGGGGTCAAGGAGTGACTCCCCTGCTTGGCAGGCACCAAAGAAGCAATTGTCCGGTCTGCATCGCTGAAGCTCCCGTCGGACGCCGAAGTCTTTGCATCACCAGAGGTGGATTTCCAGACTTCCCTGAGGCTGTCCTGAGTCCCCAGCAAAGCTGAGGCCCGTAGCTGTCGTGGGTAACGTGGAACCGTGACCCCTGGACACCGAACGCATTTGCAAGTGCATCCTCTTCTGGGTCTCCCACGAAGTCGTGCTTTGGGCTCCGAGTAGCCCCAGCCTCCAGCACCAACTGCACCGAAGATCCCTGGTCTCCACTCCACGAGTGTCCTGTGAGCCAGCTCCACGTGCATCATCTCAAGGCTCCTTCACGGTCGCTAGTCCATTGGCTAGTTTGCCCTCCCGAAGGCCAATCTTTTTCTGCTTGGGCTCCCTGGTTGCTCCAGGTGTGCCCTGACTTATCCTTGCTGGGTGAGTCTCCCAGACCTTGCTGGTCTGCAACATTGTCCTTCTTCCATTTCCACAAGACTTGCCGTTGCCAAGGCTTGTTGGGTCCAATCCGGTCGCTGACACCCTTGCAATCGACAGACATCGTGGGACAGCTCGAATCCAGCTCCTGGTCATCGTCGACGCCTCCTGGACCTCGTGGCTGAAGAGTCAAGATGACTGTCAACCTACCTGAAGCACTCGACATCGGTGGGCATCTGCTCATCGCCTTCCTGGTCACTGGCTAGTGACCCAGACTCTGTCCCCTCTGCTTTCAGGTTCTTCAGATCTTTGATCCACCTTTGGATCCACCCGAACACTTTCGACTTGGCCGCCAGCAGCACTTTGCAGCAGATCGCCATTGAAAGCGACGACGAAACCCGACCCCGAAAGACACCTATGCACCCGGCTTCCCTGCTTGAGGTAACTCGAGTACTCCAGTGCTCCCGTGGGTATTGACACTAGAACAGCCTAGTTCTCAAAGGGTTTGCTCCAAGTCCTCCTCTAAGTGTCCCTTTTCTTTTAAATTCTAATCGCGACTTTCCCCATAGAAGTTAACGGTGGTTCGCGGCTGTGTTCATACACTGCACGCGTCCCCCGGGGGTCCCCTGTGTCACTGCCTTGGGTGGTTCGTTGTGGTCCAAGCACTTCTACAGGCTCTAGGCCTTGTGTCTAGCTCAGTCGTGGTTCTTATACCACTTTATTGGTATATGGTTTGGTACGCCCCTGGGGCTCAAACGTGTATTTGTGCTATTACTGTAGATAACTAACTTATAACGTATGTACTTCGAACTCTAGCCTCATAAAGAGACTAGAGGGTGTGTTTAGTAATAAATACATCTATTTTGAATATATACCTGGTGTGGTCCTCTTTCATTTGGTCACTCAAGAGATTATAGACTGGTAAAACAAGCTGCTTTACATTCCTTCAAGACTTAGCCTGAAGGCTGCTCTCCATAGCTACCACTAGGATAGCTTTCAATAAAGGTTGTCTTTAACCTATCTCCAATAAGTGGAGAAGTGTGGCTCAATGGTTAGAGCGGCAGACCCTGATGCAGAGATCTGGCCCGGGACCAGGGTTCAATTCCCGCCTCGGCGGGTCTTGGGCTCAATTTCCTCGGACCTGATAATTCTCGCCTCGGTGCCTATTCTAATCATGGGTCCCACTCTGCAACTCTGGGCAATAGCTTGCTTAATCTCCACAACAGCCCCAACAGCGCTGGGATGCCTGGCTTCACCCTGGGGGTGCCCAGGAGTGGACATTTCACAGGGAAAAGCCAGGAAGGGTTCCACAGCGGTATGCGTACAGCGCCTGGACACCCCTTTGGGGGTATGGGTGCGCTTTACAAGTACAAATTTAATAAGGGGTTGTTTGGACTGGTTGAAGGTGCCCACTATAATTAGTGGACAGCATATGCCAGGCCAACTTCTCACACTCTGTTGCTTTTTCTGCAGATCTCTTGCCTCTTTATGCACCCCTCTTTTCTCTTTCTGCACCTCTCTTGCGTCTTTCTGCACCACTGTTTCCTGTTTCTGCACCTTTCATGCTTGTTTCTGCACCTCTCTTTTCCCTTTTTTTTGTACTTCTGTTGCCTCTGTCTGTACTTCTCTTGCTTCTTTCTAAACCTCTGTTGCTTCTTTCAGCAATTCTATTGCCTCCTTCTGCACTTCTCTTGCTTGTTTCTGCACCCCTCTTGCCTCTTTTTGCACCTCTGTTGGTTCTTTCTGCACTGCTCTTGCTTCTTTCTGCACCTCACTTGCCTCTTTCTGCACTTCTCTTGCTTCTTTCTAAACCTCTGTTGCTTCTTTCAGCAATTCTCTTCACTCCTTCTGCACTTCTCTTGCTTGTTTATGCACCTCTCTTGCGTCTTTCTGCACCTCTGTTGCCTCTTTCTGCACTTCACTTGCTACTTTCTGCACCTCTCTTGCCACCTCTGTTGCTTCTTTCTGTACCCCTCCTGCCTCTTTCTGCACCCCTCTTCCCTATTTGTCCAACTCTCTTGGCTCTTTCTACACCTCTCTTCCCTCTTTCTGTACCACTCTTGCCTCTTTCTGTTCCTCTGTTGCTTCTTTCTGCACTTCTCTTGCCTCTTTCTGCACCCTTTGTGCCTCTTTCAGCACCTCTGTTTCTTCTTTCTGCACTTCTCTTCCTTCTTTCTGCACCCCTCGTGCCTCCTTCTGCACCTCTGTTGCTTCTTTCTGCACTTCTCTTGGTTCTTTCTGCACCTCTCTTGCTTCTTTCTGCACCTCTCTTGCCTCTTTCAGCACCTCTGTTGCTTTTTTATGCAGATCTCTTGCCTCTTTCTGCACCTCACTTGCCTTTTTCAGCACCTCTGTTGCTTTTTCTGCAGATCTCTTGCCTCTTTCTGCACCCCTCTTTTCTCTTTCTGCACCTCTCTTGCCTCTTTCTGCACCCCTGTTCCCTGTTTCTGCACCTTTCATGCTTGTTTCTGCACCTTTCTTGCCTCTTTCTGTACCTCTGTTGCCTCTTTCTGTACTTCTCTTGATCTTTCTGCACCCTTCACATCTCTTTCAGCACCTCTGTTGGTTCTTTCTGCACTGCTCTGGCTTTTTTCTGCACCTCACTTGCCTCAACCTGCACTTCTCTTCCTTCTTTCTTCACCCCTCCTGCCCCTTTCTGTACCTCTCTTGCCTCTTTGTGCACCCCTCCTACCTTTTTCTGCACCCCTCTTGCCTCTTTTTGCACCTCTGTTGGTTCTTTCTGCACTGCTCTTGCTTCTTTCCGCACCTCACTTGTCTCTTTCTGCACTTCTTTTGCTTCTTTCTATACCTCTGTTGCTTCTTTCAGCAATTCTCTTGCCTCTTTCTGCACTTTTCTTGCTTCTTTCTACACCTCTGTTGCTTCTTTCAGCAATTCTCTTGTCTTTTTCTGCACATCTCTTCCTTCTTTCTGCACCCCTCCGGCCTCTTTCTGTACCTCTCCTGCCTCTTTCTACACCCCTCCTACCTTTTTCTGCACTCCTCTTGCCTCTTTTTGCACCTCTGTTGGTTCTTTCTGCACTGCTCTTGCTTTTTTCTGCACCTCACTTGTCTCTTTCTGCATTTCTCTTGCTTCTTTCTACACCTCTGTTGCTTCTTTCAGCAATTCTCTTGCCTCTTTCTGCACTTCTCTTCCTTCTTTTTGCACCCTCTTGCCTCTTTTTGCACCTCTGTTGCTTCATTCTGCACTGCTCTTGCTTCTTTCTGCACCTCACTTGCCTCTTTCGGCATTTCTCTTGCTTCTTTCTATATCTCTGTTGCTTCTTTCAGCAATTCTCTCGCCTCTTTCTGCACTTCTCTTCCTTCTTTTTGCACCCTCTTGCCTCTTTTTGCACCTCTGTTGGTTCATTCTGCACTTCTCTTGCTTCTTTCTAAACCTCTGTTGCTTCTTTCAGCAATTCTCTTGACTCTTTCCGCAGTTCTCTTCCTGCTTTCTGCACCCTTCCTGCCTCTTTCTGCACCCCTCTTCCCTCTTTGTGCAACTCCCTTGCCTCTTTCCACACCTCTCTTCCCTCTTTCTGCACCACTCTTGCCTCTTTCTGTACCTCTGTTGCTTCTTTCTGCACTTCTCTTGCCTCTTTCTGCACCCTTCGTGCCTCTTTCAGCACCTCTGTTGCTTCTTTCTGCACTTCTCTTCCTTTTTTCTGCACCCCTCGTGCCTCTTTCAGCACCTCTGTTGCTTCTTTCTGTACTCCTTTTCCTTCTTTCTGCATCCCTTGTGCCTCCTTCTGCACCTCTGTTGCCTCTTTCAGCACCTCTGTGGTTCTTTCTGCTCTGCTCTTGCTTCTTTCTGCACCTCGCTTGCCTCTTTCTGCACTTCTCTTGCTTCTTTCTAAACCTCTGTTGCTTCTTTCAGCAATTCTCTTGCCTCCTTCTACACTTCTCTTGCTTGTTTCTGCACCTCTCTTGTGTCTTTCTGCACCTCTGTTGCCTCTTTCTGGACTTTACTTGCTACTTTCTGCATCTCTCTTGCCTTTCGGCACCTCTGTTGCTTCTATCTGCACCCCTCCTGCCTCTTTCTGCACCCCTCTTCCCTATTTGTCCAACTCTCTTGCCTCTTTCTACACCTCTCTTCCCTCTTTCTGCTCCACTCTTGCCTCTTTCTGTGCATCTGTTGCTTCTTTCTGCACTTCTCTTGCCTCTTTCTGCACCCTTCGTGCCTCTTTCAGCACCTCTGTTGCTTCTTTCTGCACTTCTCTTCCTTCTTTCTGCACCCCTCGTGTCTCCTTCTGCACCTCTGTTGCTTCTTTCTGCACTTCTCTTCCTTCTTTCTGCACTTCTCTTGCTTCTTTCTGCACCTCTCTTGCCTCTTTCAGCACCTCTGTTGCTTTTTTCTGCAGATCTCTTGCCTCTTTCTGCACCTCATTTGCCTTTTTCAGCACCTCTGTTGCTTTTTCTGCAGATCTCTTGCCTCTTTCTGCACCCCGCTTTTCTCTTTCTGGACCTCTCTTGCGTCTTTCTGCACCCCTGTTCCCTGTTTCTGCACCTTTCATGCTTGTTTCTGCACCTGTCTTTTCCCTTTTTTTTGTACCTCTGTTGCCTCTGTCTGTACTTCTCTTGCTTCTTTCTAAACCTCTGTTGCTTCTTTCAGCAATTCTCTTGCCTCCTTCTGCACTTCTCTTGCTCGTTTCTGCACCCCTCTTGCCTCTTTTTGCACCTCTGTTGGTTCTTTCTGCACTGCTCTTGCTTCTTTCTGCACCTCACTTGCCTCTTTCTGCACTTCTCTTGCTTCTTTCTAAACCTCTGTTGCTTCTTTCAGCAATTCTCTTGACTCCTTCTGCACTTCTCTTGCTTGTTTCTGCACCTCTCTTGCATCTTTCTGCACCTCTGTTGCCTCTTTCTGGACTTCACTTGCTACTTTCTGCACCTCTATTGCCTCTTTCGGCACCTCTGTTGCTTCTTTCTGTACCCCTCCTGCCTCTTTCTGCACCCTTCTTCCCTATTTGTCCAACTCTCTTGCCTCTTTCTACACCTCTTCCCTCTTTCTGTTCCACTCTTGCCTCTTTCTGTACCTCTGTTGCTTCTTTCTGCACTTCTCTTGCCTCTTTCTGCACCCTTTGTGGCTCTTTCAGCACCTCTGTTGCTTCTTTCTGCACTTCTCTTCCTTCTTTCTGCACCCCTTGTGCCTCCTTCTGCACCTCTGTTGCTTCTTTCTGCACTTCTCTTGGTTCTTTCTGCACTTCTCTTGCTTCTTTCTGCACCTCTCTTGCCTCTTTCAGCACCTCTGTTGCTTTTTTCTGCAGATCTCTTGCCTCTTTCTGCACCTCACTTGCCTTTTTCAGCACCTCTGTTGCTTTTTCTGCAGATCTCTTGCCTCTTTCTGCACCCCTCTTTTCTCTTTCTGCACCTCTCTTGCCTCTTTCTGAACCCCTGTTCCCTGTTTCTGCACCTTTCATGCTTGTTTCTGCACCTCTCTTGCCTCTTTCTGTACCTCTCTTGCCTCTTTCTGTACTTCTCTTGATCTTTCTGCACCCTTCACATCTCTTTCAGCACCTCTGTTGGTTCTTTCTGCACTGCTCTTGCTTCTTTCCGCACCTCACTTGTCTCTTTCTGCACTTCTTTTGCTTCTTTCTATACCTCTGTTGCTTCTTTCAGCAATTCTCTTGCCTCTTTCTGCACTTTTCTTGCTTCTTTCTACACCTCTGTTGCTTCTTTCAGCAATTCTCTTGTCTTTTTCTGCACATCTCTTCCTTCTTTCTGCACCCCTCTGGCCTCTTTCTGTACCTCTCCTGCCTCTTTCTACACCCCTCCTACCTTTTTCTGCACTCCTCTTGCCTCTTTTTGCACCTCTGTTGGTTCTTTCTGCACTGCTCTTGCTTCTTTCTGCACCTCACTTGCCTCTTTCGGCATTTCTCTTGCTTCTTTCTATACCTCTGTTGCTTCTTTCAGCAATTCTCTCACCTCTTTCTGCACTTCTCTTCCTTCTTTTTGCACCCTCTTGCCTCTTTTTGCACCTCTGTTGGTTCATTCTGCACTTCTCTTGCTTCTTTCTAAACCTCTGTTGCTTCTTTCAGCAATTCTCTTGACTCTTTCTGCAGTTCTCTTCCTGCTTTCTGCACCCTTCCTGCCTCTTTCTGCACCCCTCTTCCCTCTTTGTGCAACTCTCTTGCCTCTTTCTACACCTCTCTTCCCTCTTTCTGCACCACTCTTGCCTCTTTCTGTACCTCTGTTGCTTCTTTCTGCACTTCTCTTGCCTCTTTCTGCACCCTTCGTGCCTCTTTCAGCACCTCTGTTGCTTCTTTCTGCACTTCTCTTCCTTTTTTCTGCACCCCTCGTGCCTCTTTCAGCACCTCTGTTGCTTCTTTCTGCACTCCTTTTCCTTCTTTCTGCATCCCTTGTGCCTCCTTCTGCACCTCTGTTGCCTCTTTCAGCACCTCTGTTGGTTCTTTCTGCACTGCTCTTGCTTCTTTCTGCACCTCACTTGCCTCTTTCTGCACTTCTCTTGCTTCTTTCTAAACCTCTGTTGCTTCTTTCAGCAATTCTCTTGCCTCCTTCTGCACTTCTCTTGCTTGTTTCTGCACCTCTCTTGTGTCTTTCTGCACCTCTGTTGCCTCTTTCTGGACTTCACTTGCTACTTTCTGCATCTCTCTTGCCTTTCGGCATCTCTGTTGCTTCTTTCTGCACCACTCCTGCCTCTTTCTGCACCCCTCTTCCCTATTTGTCCAACTCTCTTGCCTCTTTCTACACCTCTCTTCCCTCTTTCTGCTCCACTCTTGCCTCTTTCTGTGCATCTGTTGCTTCTTTCTGCACTTCTCTTGCCTCTTTCTGCACCCTTCGTGCCTCTTTCAGCACCTCTGTTGCTTCTTTCTGCACTTCTCTTCCTTCTTTCTGCACCCCTCGTGCCTCCTTCTGCACCTCTGTTGCTTCTTTCTGCACTTCTCTTCCTTCTTTCTGCACTTCTCTTGCTTCTTTCTGCACCTCTCTTGCCTCTTTCAGCACCTCTGTTGCTTTTTTCTGCAGATCTCTTGCCTCTTTCTGCACCTCACTTGCCTTTTTCAGCACCTCTGTTGCTTTTTCTGCACTTCTCTTGCCTCTTTCTGCACCCCTCTTTTCTCTTTCTGCACCTCTCTTGCCTCTTTCTGCACCCCTGTTCCCTGTTTCTGCACCTTTCATGCTTGTTTCTGCACCTCTCTTGCCTTTTTCTGTACCTCTCTTGCCTCTTTCTGTACTTCTCTTGATCTTTCTGCACCCTTCACATCTCTTTCAGCACCTCTGTTGGTTCTTTCTGCACTGCTCTGGCTTTTTTCTGCACCTCACTTGCCTCAACCTGCACTTCTCTTCCTTCTTTCTGCACCCCTCCTGCCCCTTTCTGTACCTCTCTTGCCTCTTTGTGTACCCCTCCTACCTTTTTCTGCACCCCTCTTGCCTCTTTTTGCACCTCTGTTGGTTCTTTCTGCACTGCTCTTGCTTCTTTCCGCACCTCACTTGTCTCTTTCTGCACTTCTTTTGCTTCTTTCTATACCTCTGTTGCTTCT
The DNA here is from genome assembly GCA_963921515.1 of Calotriton arnoldi. Classification (NCBI taxonomy): domain Eukaryota; kingdom Metazoa; phylum Chordata; class Amphibia; order Caudata; family Salamandridae; genus Calotriton; species Calotriton arnoldi. The sequence goes on along the minus strand of CAWUFW010000959.1, from coordinate 3,108,947 downwards.
TTCAGCAATTCTCTTGCCTCTTTCTGCACTTTTCTTGCTTCTTTCTACACCTCTGTTGCTTCTTTCAGCATTTCTCTTGTCTTTTTCTGCACATCTCTTCCTTCTTTCTGCACCCCTCTGGCCTCTTTCTGTACCTCTCCTGCCTCTTTCTACACCCCTCCTACCTTTTTCTGCACTCCTCTTGCCTCTTTTTGCACCTCTGTTGGTTCTTTCTGCACTGCTCTTGCTTTTTTCTGCACCTCACTTGTCTCTTTCTGCACTTCTCTTGCTTCTTTCTACACCTCTGTTGCTTCTTTCAGCAATTCTCTTGCCTCTTTCTGCACTTCTCTTCCTTCTTTTTGCACCCTCTTGCCTCTTTTTGCACCTCTGTTGGTTCATTCTGCACTGCTCTTGCTTCTTTCTGCACCTCACTTGCCTCTTTCGGCATTTCTCTTGCTTCTTTCTATACCTCTGTTGCTTCTTTCAGCAATTCTCTCACCTCTTTCTGCACTTCTCTTCCTTCTTTTTGCACCCTCTTGCCTCTTTTTGCACCTCTGTTGGTTCATTCTGCACTTCTCTTGCTTCTTTCTAAACCTCTGTTGCTTCTTTCAGCAATTCTCTTGACTCTTTCTGCAGTTCTCTTCCTGCTTTCTGCACCCTTCCTGCCTCTTTCTGCACCCCTCTTCCCTCTTTGTGCAACTCTCTTGCCTCTTTCTACACCTCTCGTCCCTCTTTCTGCACCACTCTTGCCTCTTTCTGTACCTCTGTTGCTTCTTTCTGCACTTCTCTTGCCTCTTTCTGCACCCTTCGTGCCTCTTTCAGCACCTCTGTTGCTTCTTTCTGCACTTCTCTTCCTTTTTTCTGCACCCCTCGTGCCTCTTTCAGCACCTCTGTTGGTTCTTTCTGCACTGCTCTTGCTTCTTTCTGCACCTCACTTGCCTCTTTCTGCACTTCTCTTGCTTCTTTCTAAACCTCTGTTGCTTCTTTCAGCAATTCTCTTGCCTCCTTCTGCACTTCTCTTGCTTGTTTCTGCACCTCTCTTGCGTCTTTCTGCACCTCTGTTGCCTCTTTCTGGACTTCACTTGCTACTTTCTGCACCTCTCTTGCCTCTTTCGGCACCTCTGTTGCTTCTTTCTGTACCCCTCCTGCCTCTTTCTGCACCCCTCTTCCCTATTTGTCCACCTCTGTTGCTTCTTTCTGCACCCCTTGTGCCTCCTTCTGTACCTCTGTTGCTTCTTTCTACACCTCTCGTCCCTCTTTCTGCACCACTCTTGCCTCTTTCTGTACCTCTGTTTCTTCTTTCTGCACTTCTCTTGCCTCTTTCTGCACCCTTCGTGCCTCTTTCAGCACCTCTGTTGCTTCTTTCTGCACTTCTCTTCCTTTTTTCTGCACCCCTCGTGCCTCTTTCAGCACCTCTGTTGCTTCTTTCTGCACTCCTTTTCCTTCTTTCTGCATCCCTTGTGCCTCCTTCTGCACCTCTGTTGCCTCTTTCTGCATCTCTGTTGGTTCTTTCTGCACTGCTCTTGCTTCTTTCTGCACCTCACTTGCCTCTTTCTGCACTTCTCTTGCTTCTTTCTAAACCTCTGTTGCTTCTTTCAGCAATTCTCTTGACTCCTTCTGCACCTCTCTTGCGTCTTTCGGCACCTCTGTTGCCTTTCTGGACTTCACTTGCTACTTTCTGCACCTCTCTTGCCTCTTTCGGAATCTCTGTTGCTTCTTTCTGTACCCCTCCTGCCTCTTTCTGCACCCCTCTTCCCTATTTGTCCAACTCTCTTGCCTCTATCTACACCTCTGTTGCTTCTTTCTGCACTTCTCTTGCCTCTTTCTGTACCCTTTGTGCCTCTTTCAGCACCTCTGTTGATTATTTCTGCACTTCTCTTCCTTCTTTCTGCACCCCTCGTGCCTCCTTCTGCACCTCTGTTGCTTCTTTCTGCACTTCTCTTGGTTCTTTCTGCACTTCTCTTGCTTCTTTCTGCAACTCTCTTGCCTCTTTCAGCACCTCTGTTGCTTTTTTCTGCAGATCTCTTGCCTCTTTCTGCACCTCACTTGCCTTTTTCAGCACCTCTGTTGCTTTTTCTGCAGATCTCTTGCCTCTTTCTGCACCCCTCTTTTCTCTTTCTGCACCTCTCTTGCCTCTTTCTGCACCCCTGTTCCCTGTTTCTGCACCTTTCATGCTTGTTTCTGCACCTCTCTTGCCTCTTTCTGTACCTCTGTTGCCTCTTTCTGTACTTCTCTTGATCTTTCTGCACCCTTCACATCTCTTTCAGCACCTCTGTTGGTTCTTTCTGCACTGCTCTGGCTTTTTTCTGCACCTCACTTGCCTCAACCTGTACTTCTCTTCCTTCTTTCTGCACCCCTCCTGCCCCTTTCTGTACCTCTCTTGCCTCTTTGTGCACCCCTCCTACCTTTTTCTGCACCCCTCTTGCCTCTTTTTGCACCTCTGTTGGTTCTTTCTGCACTGCTCTTGCTTCTTTCCGCACCTCACTTGTCTCTTTCTGCACTTCTTTTGCTTCTTTCTATACCTCTGTTGCTTCTTTCAGCAATTCTCTTGCCTCTTTCTGCACTTTTCTTGCTTCTTTCTACACCTCTGTTGCTTCTTTCAGCAATTCTCTTGTCTTTTTCTGCACATCTCTTCCTTCTTTCTGCACCCCTCCGGCCTCTTTCTGTACCTCTCCTGCCTCTTTCTACACCCCTCCTACCTTTTTCTGCAGTCCTCTTGACTCTTTTTGCACCTCTGTTGGTTCTTTCTGCACTGCTCTTGCTTTTTTCTGCACCTCACTTGTCTCTTTCTGCACTTCTCTTGCTTCTTTCTACACCTCTGTTGCTTCTTTCAGCAATTCTCTTGCCTCTTTCTGCACTTCTCTTCCTTCTTTTTGCACCCTCTTGCCTCTTTTTGCACCTCTGTTGGTTCATTCTGCACTGCTCTTGCTTCTTTCTGCACCTCACTTGCCTCTTTCGGCATTTCTCTTGCTTCTTTCTATACCTCTGTTGCTTCTTTCAGCACTTCTCTCGCCTCTTTCTGAACTTCTCTTCCTTCTTTTTGCACCCTCTTGCCTCTTTTTGCACCTCTGTTGGTTCATTCTGCACTGCTCTTGCTTCTTTCTGCACCTCACTTGCCTCTTTCGGCATTTCTCTTGCTTCTTTATATACCTCTTGCTTCTTTCAGCAATTCTCTTGCCTCTTTCTGCACTTCTCTTGCTTGTTTCTGCACCTCTTTTGCAAATTTCTGTAGCCCTCTTGCCTCTTTCTGTACCCTCTTCCCTATTTCTCCACCTCTTTTGCTTCTTTCTGCACTTCTCTTGCTTCTTTCTGCACTGCTCTTGCTTCTTTCTACACCTCTGTTGCTTCTTTCAGCAATTCTCTTGCCTCTTTCTGCACTTCTCTTGCTTCTTTCTACACCTCTGTTGCTTCTTTCAGCAATTCTCTTGCCTCTTTCTGCACTTCTCTTCCTTCTTTCTGCACCCCTCCGGCCTCTTGCTGTACCTATCTTGCCTCTTTCTGCACCCCTCCTACCTTTTTCTGCACCCCTCTTGCCTCTTTTTGCACCTCTGTTACTTCTTTCTGCACTTCTCTTCCTTCTTTCGGCACCCCTCCTGCTTCTTTCTTTACCTCTCTTGCCTCTTTGTGTACCCCTCCTACCTTTTTCTGCACACCTCTTGCCTCTTTTTGCACCTCTGATGGTTCTTTTTGCACTGCTCTTGCTTCTTTCTGCACCTTACTTGCTCTTTCTGCACTTCTTTTGCTTCTTTCTACACCTCTGTTGCTTCTTTCAGCAATTCTCTTGCCTCTTTCTGCACTTCTCTTCCTTCTTTCTGCACCCTTCCTGCTTCTTTCTGTACCTCTCTTGCCTCTTTGTGCGCCTCTCCTACCTCTTGCTGCACTCCTCTTATGTCTTTTTGCACCTCTGTTGGGTCTTTCTGCACCCCTTCTGCCTCTTTCTGCACCCCTCTTCCCTCTTTGTGCAACTCTCTTGCCTCTTTCTGCACCTCTCTTCCCTCTTTCTGCACCACTCTTGCCTCTTTCTGTACCTCTGTTGCTTCTTTCTGCACTTCTCTTGCCTCTTTCTGCACCCTTCGTGCCTCTTTCAGCACCTCTGTTGCTTCTTTCTGCACTTCTCTTCCTTTTTTCTGCACTTCTCTTGCCTCTTTCTGCACCTCTGACTTAGAGGAAGTTTTAATCCCCCTGCCCTATTATGTACTAGGGCCTTACAGGGGAGGTCATGCCAATCACAGGGGTACCCCAACCCATAGTGTACCCTAGTGTATGTAGGTGTTTTCACTGTATTCTAAGTGTCTTTCAGGATAGCACTGGCTCCGGGCATGGTTAGTCAGAATCAGTTACCACTAGTACCAGTCAGCAAATTGTTGTGGGCACAGGATGACTTTGCAACAAGGATTCTTTCTGCACCTCTGTTGGTTCTTTGTGCATATCTCTTGCTTCTTTCTGCACCTTTCTTCATCTTCCTGGAGTTCTGTTGCATCTTTCTGCATTTCTTTTGCTTCTTTCTGCACGTTTATTCCTCTTTCTGCACATGTTCTACCTGTGTAGGAATAGTTAGAATTTAGCATTTAAAAAACCTTTGAAATTCACTGAAAAAACCATAGGTTTCAGGGACATTATAGTTAGAAATTATCATTTAAAAAACCTTTGAAATTCACTGAAAAAACCATAGGTTTCAGGGACGTTATAGTTAGAAATTAGCATTTAAAAAACCATAGAAATTCACTGAAAAAAACATAGGTTTCAGGGACGTTATAGTTAGTTGGACATTTCACTCGTACAAAACCAGAGAAATTCGGCCGTTATAGTTAGTTGAGCTAAAATAACTCGCGCCTCCGCAATGCACTGCTGATGACGTCACATATTACATCATTCATGACATGGTCAGTGATATCACTGATGACATATCAAATGACATCACTGATGACATCACTGATGACATCATCCAGTGACTGTATGTTTCTGTAAAGTTTAAATATGTTTTATATATATATATGCCAAGGTGTATTGAAGAAAGAGTGGGTGTATAAGTGTCTGAATGGATGATTTAGTAGGTGCATGACTGACTGTATAAGTGAGTGACCATTCAGGCCTCTAGCTGTTATCATTGCCTTGTTACCATAATCAACTGTGGACTCATGTACTGAGTTTAAGTTCTCCCACAAGGCAACTACGTCCTGTACACCTCCCAATCCGGCTTCCAAAGCAACCACAGAACCAAGACCGCACTCCTCGCTGCCACCAACAACAACCGCTCCCTCCTCGACCGGGGCAAAACTGCAGCCCTCATCCTACTGGACCTCTCGGCCACCTTCGACACCATCTCCCACCGCACCCTAATCATGAGACTCCATGACGCCGGCATCTGTGACAAGGCACTGGACTGGATCCACTCCTTCCTTACTGGCCAAACACTGTGGGTCAGACTACCCCCGTTCCTCTCAGAGCCTACAGAGATCAGCTGCAGAGTACCCCAGGGCTCCTCCCTGAGCCCCACCCTCTTCAACGTCTACATGGCCCACCTCGTGGCCATCATCAGAAACCACGGACTCAACATCGTCTCCTACGCCGATGACACCAGACTGATCCTCTCCCTCTCCAACGAACCCACAGCCGCCAGAATCAACTTTCACTACGGAATGAAGGCTGCTGCCAGCTGGATGAAAGATAACTGCCTCCAGCTCAACTCAGACAAGACCGAAGTACTCATCCTGGGACCCGCCCCCTCAGCCTGGGACAACTCCTGGTGGCCCGCTCCACTGGGAACCCCTCCCACCCCTACGGACCATGCACATAGCCGTGGCATCATACTGGACTCCTCGCTCACAATGAACTGCCAAATCAACGCCGTATCTTCATCCAGCTTTCAGACGCTCTGCCTGCTTTGAAAGACATTCAGATGGATCCCCACAGTATCCAGAAAGACGGTCACCCACGTACTCATCATCAGCAGACTTGACTACCGCAATGCACTCTATGCCCGCGTCACCCAGACACAGCTCAGGAAACTACAGAACGTCCAAAACAACGGGTCCAGAATGGTCCTCGACATCCCCCGCCGCATCCACATAACACAACACCTCCGACAACTCCACTGGCTCTCAATCAACAAGAGAATCACCTTCAAGCTCCTCACAAATGCCTACAAATGTCTCCACGACCCAGGACCAGCATATCTGAACCACCACCTTGCTTTCCACATACCCGCCAGACAACTTTGCTCTGCCCAACTTGCCCTGGTCCTTGCCCTGGATTCACAAGACCAGAACCGAAGGAAGATCCTTCTCCTACCTTGCCTGCCAAGACCTTAAACACCCTGCCACTCTACCTCAGGCAATCCCCATCGCTGACCCAATTCAAAAAGGACCAAAAAGACCTGGCTCTTCGACTTAACCTCCACGCCCAGACGGATCAGCAACCCCCCCCCCCCCAGTGCCTTGAGACCCTCACGGGTGAGTAGGTGCGCTATACAAACTCCTAATTGATTGATTGAACTATGAGTCATAGTCACAAAATTACATAATACACAAAATTACAGTTGGCAAAGAAAAATACTATTGTTCTGAAGAGGGTCTAACAAGGATTTTCACAGTGTAAATCTTCTATACTCATGGGTTGCCAGAGAGGCTAACCAACACCAAAACTCTTGCCTTCTACGGTAATCTGTGAGATTTCATGAAACAAAATACCTATTTGTAGGCAGTAACTTAGAATAACAACAATCCGCCCGCAAATGCTCAATGGCTTTAACATATGCTTTTCACAATAAATATGTGATGCCTACTGCCTTTATCGTAACTTTTCATTATAAACAATGAGGCCTATAATGATTATTGGCTTGTCACCCTTCCCAAATCAAGCCTACTCTACTGAGCATAGGCTTTCCACAGGACAACTATCTGGCATACAGTCATAAAAACACAAATGTAACCAAAATTATAGTAGGCAAAGCAAAACACAACAGCCCTGATTACGAGTGGCCGTTAAATTCCGATCCGTGTGTCAACCCCCGTTAACGCATGGGTCAGAATTTTGAGTTTGGCTGTGTTTAACGCATCTGATGATTATCGGATGTGTTAAATCCCTCAGCTGTCGTTAGATTTCGGCAGGTTTAAACTGCCGAAATTGAACAGGGGAAATTGTATGGTATTTACCGTACCATGCAGATTTTGGTGCGTTAAATGCCAAAATCCGCATGTTATTCCCCACAAACTCGTGATAGGTGTAATTTATCGCACACAATAAATAGCATGCCCCATGGTATCGTTATTTATCATGTACATTAAATAACACCTAAACTCGTAACCAGGGCCTATCTCTCCTAATAGAGCTTAACAATGAATATTTTAGTGCATATCTTCTATTCCCATGATGTGTTCAGGTGGATTACCACCACCAAAACCCTTGCTTACTATGGTAATCTGTGAAATTTCCTTCTAACAAAGCACCTGCATAAAAGTTTGGCACAGTGTAATAACAATTCATCTTTAAAAGCCAATCGTCTTTAACACATTTTTCCATAATAAGTTAGGCATACTGTTTGTCATAATGTTTCATAAGTTTTCATAATAAACAGATTTGAAATTTGTCATGACTTTTCCCAAAGAACCAATAAAACCTTTGCCCTTAACCATTGACTTTACACTTTACCCAACAGAGGCCTATTCAGTTGCACATAAACTGGCAACCATCATGCATAAATATATAGATTTACAAATATGTAGAAAAATAAAACAATATACAATCTCTCTCAACAGGTTCTAACACTAATCACCACAGTGAAAACCCTTGTGCATCATCAGAGTGGGTGGCCAATACCAAAACCCTTCACTACTACGGTATTTTGTAAGATTACATGTAAAAAATCTAACATGTAACACAATGTGATAATACCCACTGTTAAAGGATTACTGGTTTCAACAAATTATTTTCCAAATTAATAAACTAGACCAACTTCCATTGTTATAACGTTTTATCATAAGCGGACCAGACCTATGGCACTAGACATAATGGTTCCCAGTGCACTAATCAGGCCACTAGCTTGTCACCATCACCAACTCAGGCCTACAATTTTGAGTGCAAACTTTTCTGCAAGACAAACATCAGAGATACAGTCACAAAATTTGAAATTTGTACAAATCTACAGTTAGCTAAGCCAAATGCTATCTCTATGAAGACAGCCTACCAAACATTCCCACAGAGCAAACCTTTTATATCCACAGTTTGTCACTCTGAGTGACCAACACCAAGACTATTGCCTACTATGGCAATTTGTGAGATTCCATGTAGAAAAATACCTATCTATAGCTTTCAATATAAAATAATAACTCTTCAAACTTAAACACCTATTGACTTTAACATATGCATTTCACAATAAATACGTAAGGTTTATTGCCTTCATCATTACATTTAATAGGAAACAGATCAGGCCAATAGGTATTATCATTGGCTTGCCACAGTAACCAATTTAGTTCAGCTGTATCGAGTATAAGCTTTGCCACAAGCCAAAAAGTGCAATATACATAGACTTTTTAGTGGAAGCACACAAATTTGGACCAATCAAATCCTGTAGCCAAGGACCCAACACATGGGTGAAACCTAAGCCCCTCTCTGAGTAGGAGTCTTAAAGTTGTTTTTGTTGATCACATAAGGTTAGGCAACATTTATGCTGTCCAGCCAGACCCAAAAATACATGTAGATTAGTTTAGCCCTGGGCTCTCAAAGACAATACTGCACTCTGAAGTTTAAAGGTAATGACTGCCCTCCTCCCATCCATGCTGCTTCCAGAGAAAAAGAAACCGTAAATTATCTAGTTGTCTAAGACACATGAATAGCATTGCAATGTCATGTGTCTACCCATGAAAGTTCAAACTCAGTCATCTGGATAAATAAGATGATCACAGCTGCATGGAGGACAAGCACTATTTTGAGAAAGCACACAACTTCTGCCCAGTCAAACATGTACATAGCTACCAACATTTGAGAGGAGCCCCTCTCCCAGTAGTGCTTCTTTAAGCCCTTTTTAAGGTTTATAAACATAATTTCTGGTGACAGCTGTGCTATCAAGCTTGACCTAAAAAAAGGTGGTGCTCTAATTTGGGTGAGCCCATAGTTCATGCAGAATCAAATTTTCTGCTGGGTCACAACGCAAACCAAAATATACTGCCTGTCGTGGGGGCCCTGTAACGAGTCTCCTGTGAAGAAAAAGAAGTGAAAAAAAAAACAAATGGTGACATCACGAGCAGTGTGGCACAGAATTACAACGCAATGGACCTCTGACACACAAATGTACAATTCAGTATTTTGGTAAAAAAATTTGATCGGGAGGTTCAATGAAACGAAAGCTGATACCTGAGACCATTGTTCAAAACTGGGAAATATCTATATGTGCATTCCCTTGATGTATGGAACTTGGTAACTGATTTGTTTCATCTTATGGCATTTTTGACTACTGAACAAGAACAAAACATATTTCTGTAAACTAGAAATATTTAAATGTTAAGTGTCTAATGGTCAACCCCAGGGCTACTCGTGCTGTATAATAGGGACTATATCATAGCTTTGTTTCCCGCCTTGCCTTAGCGCGCTCTGAAACAAATAATACATGCATGTCTTCATTTGACCTTGCATCTTATGACTATATTCATATGGACAAGGCTGATTTTTCATTTCACAAAAAAGTGGATCAAAGATGAGTGAAAAATTGTGGTAGGAAAAGCATGACACATCGACTGTAATGTGGTTCTGTAGGACAGATCAAAGTGAAATGAGAGATCACGCTAGTGGCTGGGTTCTAGTGGGAGACATTGGCTATGTTCACAGGCACATGGTGGTTTTCCATACTTAGCACATTGCCAGCCATGGACAAGGATGGTTTATACTTTTTTTTACTGTGAATTTGAATAGAGCCATTGAAAAATTGTAAACTCAGACTTACCTAGGTTTTAATCTTCTCGAATAGTTTGCTGAATAATGAATATTGAGTTTCCATAGGAATCGTGAAAGCCTCAAAACTAATCTTCAGCCCTCTAAAAAGATCAATCAAGTCCTACTGAGAACACTGCAGAAGTGCAAACTGAAGTCAGTTAACAAACATTGGCAAAACCAATAGATCGCTGCTATAAAAAGTCGAGCTATTGGTCGTACAAATGCTTGCTTCCATGAAAGAGAAAGAAACAAGAGTCCCCTTAATTGAATATTGGAAGCATACAATTCACCCACTCAGAACACTGTAAGACCGAAATGCTTCTGGCACAACAAACACAAGAATAGAAAGGAAAGCAATCAAATCAAAAGCTGCAACCTGAGACGGGCACCAGAGCCATCCAATCATGACCCCGGGGATGACTCAAAGCCCACTCTAAGTATATTTAGGTATATGCTATGCATTCGAAACAACAGGTCTCCAAAGGACAGGTAAAGCTCTCTGTAGCCAAGATCTAATTGCCCATAACACTCAAATGCTCATCTAGAGCAAGACAGATGTGTAAATAAATTGTGTAGAAAGTGAATTTTGGCTCAATTTTTCTTTTTATACAAAAGTGCTACTAACACACTAAGAAGTAGGAAGCTTGAGGCCCTCTCTCTGTAATTTTTATTGTATGTTTGAATCATGCACTGAATGCTTGAGAACATTTGTGATATAGTGCAGGTATATCCAACAATGGTCTGTGATGGCTTTCCCTATGCCAGATTTTCAGCCCATGCACACACTATGGAAATGAGTTTTATTTAGATACACTGACTGTAAGCATAGCCAATGTGATATCTGGAAAATGTTACCTGGCTTTCATGCACCAACATGGGACACCCCTTGCTTACTGCAACCTATGCAGCTATTGGCAAAAAGTGGGGAAAGACTTGTAGTGATAATTACTAGGGGAAACAGCCTTTACCACGAGATGCCTTTACCATGCAGCATTTATCACACATGGCTTTACTATGCGGGTGTCTTTAAGATGCATGCCTTTTCCACATATGATACGTATGAGGTAAGTGTGTGTGTATGTGGATATAGGCAAGTCATATATATATGGCGGAAGAGCTTGATTTTTTACGTCAAGACAGACATCAAACATTACGTCCCAGGACTCTAAATGCAAAACAAAGGAGAAATAAAAGACGGCGGGAGAGACGCAAGCAATGCCGAAAACGAAAAAAGCAGCAGGAAACAAACAACCGGTAGGTGGAGGAGCAAGTAGAATCTACATTACGAGATACGAACCCAATAATAAATTTGTCACAAACCACCATCGACCAAGCAGAAGTACAGCTACTATCATTAGGCTTGTCGTTTTGTCCAGAGAGCAACTTTAACTATTCGCAAACGAGAATGGATGTATATAAATTTGTTCGCAAGCTAAAGCTTAAAAAGTACCATCTTTTACGCAACATAAGCAACAACAGCCATCACACATCTCAAGATATATCTTCGCAAAGTCTAAATATCTTGTCAGCATCGGATGTAGAGTTAATGTGTGATTTACAGGAGTTACAGAACGAAAACACAGTGAATATCAGTGAAGTGTCTACACAATAAATCATAGTTCAACAACAACCTAACACCTTTGGTTCAGTCTCTACTACTTTTAAACCAAAATCGACGTTTCAGCCAATCATGCCACGCAAATCTATTGATATATTTAATGAACATGTAATATCTCGAGTGAAAAAACGAAACCATCAAGTTCAAAGAGCGCGCAAAAAATACAACTACAGGGACTGCAAATATTGTCAGTTGATTGATAAATTACAAGGCAATAATCTGATTGTCATCCGAAATTCCAACAAAGGGGGTAATATTGTAATTTGGCCTAAAGCAGATTACATGGAAGAAGCCATGAAACAACTAAATGACCAGGATTGTTATAAGAGAAGTAACATTCAGACAACCCATGCCACCCATAATGATTACTATTCCAAATTATTGGCATGGAAAAGTGCAGGCCTCCTCAGTGCAGATGAATACAAATACCTCAAAACCGAATTCCCAGTTATGCCGGTAATATATTTTGTCCCACAAATTCATAAAAATCCTACCAAGCCACCAGGAAGACCAATTATTTCGGCACGCAAAGTCTTTTGGAAAATACATCCCGCTACGTTGACTATTTCCTGCAAGAACATGTTAGAAAACTACCATCATACATTCAGGACACTAGTGATTTCCTCAGACATATCCACAACTGTCCATGGGAAGATTATCTCCGAATGACACTGGATGTTACAACGCTCTATACAAGTATTAACCACAAACATGGTATTAGAGCATTGGAGCACTTTCTGGGCACCAGACCAATGTGGCTATTTCAAAATAACAAAATGTTGGTCAATATGACATCATTCTGCCTAGAGAATAATTTTTTCATGTTCCAAAATCAGATTTTCCAGCAGGTTCGGGGGGTTGCCATGGGGGCCAGTTTTTCCCCCAGCTATGCATGTCTTAATATGGGCAAGTGGGAGGAATTGGCCCTCATGGCAAACTATAAGGAAACACTAGACAATCATGTAATTGTGTGGTTGAGATACATATACGATCTATTTATAATCTGGCAGGGTTCCAAGGAAAGTGCACTAAAGTTTGTGTTCGAAATCAATATCAATGACATTAATTTGCAGTTTACGGCATCCTTAAGTGCAGAATCAGTCTATTTTCTCGATGTACAGGTCTTTATTGCCCATGGTAAAATTTAAAACCAGGTTGCATCGAAAGGAGACGGCAGGAAACACAGTATTACATTCTACTAGTTCTCACACAAAGCATTTAATACATAGCATTCCTTCCGGAGAAATGCTAAGACTTAAAAGAATTTGCAGCAACAATGTAGATCTTATGGCAGCCCAAAGGGAAAGCAAAAACAGATTTCGGGCAAGAGGATATTCAAAATGCACAATAGATACAGCAATCAGAAAAATACAAACCCTAAGTAGATCAGACCTGTTGTTTGGGACCAAAGAAAATAGAGAGGATACCACTATAGCAATACATAAACAAAAGGGAGAGCTGGAAACCAGGTTAATCCTTACGTTCAACAAACAAGAAGGCAGATTAAGAAATACAATTAAAATGAACTGGCCACTGATATTAAGTGACCCTACCATCGGCCCTCTTTTGGCTAAAAGCCCTGCCATCACATTTAGAAAAGCCGCCTCCATGAGCGATGCTTTAGTGAGAAGCAGTCCAGAAGTCCTGACAACTAATAATTGGTTAACACAAAGAAAGGGATTTGTTAAATGTAACACCTGTCGTGCATGTAAGTTTGGCATAAATAAAACCACATATTCAACACCTTTTCAGGACAAACCCTACACAATCAAAAAATGTCTAACTTGTAAGACGGATTATGTAGTATATGTGTTGGAGTGTTCATGTGGATTATGCCATGTGGGCAATACTAAACTACAAGCCCCAAGCGAATACTCCAGCACATTCGGGCAATCACCAATTTTTACCCGACTTACCCTATCGCTCGCCACTTTGAAGGAATTCACAATAATAATTTAGAACATCTTAAATATTTTTTGTTAGTCTCACTTTTGAGTCTAAGGCGAGGGGGAAATCAAGAAGCTGCCTTAAGAAAATTAGAAACTCGAAACATCATTGAGCTCGATACTAAAACTTCTCAGGGGTTAAATTCCAGTGAGGACCTCTACACTTGTCTGTAATGCCAACAGTCATCTGCCCTCATTCAAAAGCACTGCTCTGTACAAACTTGAAAGTCTATATATCCCTTACGAACCTCTTTAAATTATCCTAGAGTTTGATACCATCTTGGATACGTCAAAATTGGAAGTTTAATCTGTTTAAGATATTAAATAACATGGGGTTATCACTAGCTAACAACAACATTTAAATCATACGCTGCTACTGCCCATATTTTTAATGTAACATAGTAGTAAGTTCTATCACAATGGTATTTAGTAATCTTTGTGGGGCACTTTGCAATCTTTTGCACTACAGCACTTTAAACACATTGTAATATTAAATACATAGTAGCATTAGGCCCACATGGGCCATACTATGTAAACATGGTCACATGAATTAGAATTTAGTCATGACAACACAGTGGGCACTTAAAGAACAAGAATATGCGGACGCCGTTAATAGGCAGGTTCCACTACTGGCAATTAGTTAAACTGTTGTACCTGATATACAGACAACGGTGGCCAAAGTTAACTGATATACAGACAACGGTGGCCAAAGTTAACAGACTTGTGCACTTTAGTTTACAATTTGATGTATAAGAATCTATTATGAAAAATATAAGATATACTGCTCTATTTTAACAATGATACAATTGGAATTACTTACTGTGGTTTTTGTTGAAGTGATCAAGGCGGATTATCCAGCAATACAAGCACATATCATTTTGTACTGTGAAAGTTACCATTAACTATTTTAATTTTGATACAATGGAATTTATTTACAGTTTTTATTGATATCGTGACCATAATGGATTATCCAACAGTATAAACATATACTAGTCTGTTTTTGCTATCTATGTATCACGTCTTCATGCACTTGTCACTTTAAATATTGGTATCCCTACCGCAGCCGCGTCATGTGATCAAGGCCTGTTCAGGCCGAAACGCGTCATGGCAGAGTGTTGTCAATAAAGTAAGCTGCACCAGTCAATTGGAGTCCGTGTTCGTTCATGCGCACCAGTTGGTAGTTATAGTTAGGACTTTGTTTTGAACGTTTTTTGTTTTGCCAACAACTTTGTTGACGTTTGACGAATCCTCAAGAAAGTTTCAAAATTAGTACAACTCTCACATCAGCTGCTGACTTGAAAGTTTCAGGGTGATTTGTCAAGCGGAGGAGCTGCTGACTTGAAAGTTACAGGGTGATTTGTCAAGCGGAGGCCGAGTAGCGGAGGCCGAGTTAAAAGGGTGGATCCCAAAACAAGATTTCCCCATGCAGATTCCCATATGGATTTTAGACACAACTACAACCCGAACTGCTGAACGGAATTACATCAAATTTGACAGAAAGGTCGCTGTTGGTTCAGAAAGCAAATTTTGTGAATTGGTGTAAATCTGCTCAGTAGTTTTTAAGATATTAAAAGAAATCTAAATTTAGATGTATTGGGGCGCAGGCCCTCTGAGGATCTGACAGTCACCATGCTCAAATCTGACTGGCTGCCAACACTTCAACCAGGAAGTGTTGACAGCCATCTTGGAGCTCGGCTTCAGCCTAGTCCCAGAAAACTGTTTTAAAAAAAGGAAAAGGGGGCAGGGTAGAAATACCCTGACCCCCTAACTGTGGTCCTGCGGTCCCCTTGTGACTCTGACAGGGTTAAAAAGCACTTTTTTGTTAGATTTTTTGCAGCAGGAACACAACAGAGCCACAAATCTATGGCAAAATTAAAAACAAAAACAAGCGCGGTCTCCTGTGCTTGCTTACATTATAGCCTCTGGGTGGGCCAGGTCCTGAGGGCATGCAGGTTTTTTTTTTAAAAAAGGAGGGGGCGCCCGGGCCCCCCTCATTGGGATAATTATGACCACCACCTCCCCGGGGTTTCATTTTAGCATGCAAGGGGGCCACTCAGACCCCCCAAGGCCCAGGGACAACGACCTCCCGGGGATAGGTTAAATATGGAGCGGGGAGCCACACGGACCCCCCCCCCCCGGACCACTACCTGGAGCACCACCTCCCTGGGCCAGGCCCTTGAAAATCAAAGGAGGGGGCCACATACAGTCCCGGGGACCACCACATTTCTGGGGCTGGTCCATGCAGAACAAAAAAAGGAGGCCACGGCCCCCCTTCTGGGGCCATTCTGGGGCCATTTATGGCCCTGGGGACCGCCACCCCCCGCCCCCCAGGGCCAGCTCCTGCTATGTACTGGGGGTCTCCTGCTTGACCCCAGAGAAAACTGAATAAATATGTGAGAGGTGCAGAGCCTCTCAGATCTGCTGCTTGAAACTAAGAGAAGAAGATTGATTGCCATGATGGAAACCTGATTTGCACCACCAGGTCCTGCATTCGGACTGACTGTGCCTGCTGCACTATCTGGAACTACAGCACTGGGGATGTACTTTGCTAAAGTGTGGACTCCCTGCAAGATACAGGTTAACAGAGTTCATCTGCACCATCACCACCAAGAGTCCCCAGTCTGGAGTGCATCCAGTGGACTTTTAAGGATGTGGCCAGGTGCATTGTGGGGATTGTGGTTCCAACCTTTTAAGGACCATCTTGGAGTTTCCAGACCCTTGGATTGTTTTTTGGACACTTTGGACCCTCAAGAGGAACTTCAGGAAGAAGTTCCAGAAGTTTGGAGAAGTTTGGAGCAACTTTGAAAAAAAGCTCCAGAAAAGTTTCTAAGTGCGAAGGGAAACTTTTTACCAGGGCCTCCCGCTTAATGTATCCGGCCAGGGCTCCATCGCGGTAAGCCTGAAACTTCGACTTTGGCGAGGACATGTCCCAGAGAGGTGCTCTAGGCGTTTAAGCCTATAAAGTGGTAACTCTTTAAAAATTCATATCTCCAGTTCCCTACATTGGATTTTTGTTGTTTTGGTATCATTTTAAAGATAAGAATATTTCATATTTGTATAAACTGGCATGGGATTTTCATTGTGGGTTGTGTCTTAATTATTTACTGTACTGGTGTTTTTAAATGCTTTACATACCTGTCTCCTAAATTAAGCCTGCCTGCTCGCAGCCAAGCTACCAAGGGTTGAGCATGGGAATAATTCATTGAGACCTATACTGAGCCCTAGACCACGTTAGTGACCTTATTACCAGTGGTAGTTGCATATTTACCACTACTAATAACCCACTTTCCAACAATTACCTACTGGTGGTCACCAGTAAGTAGTTATAGTCAAGACCTAGTTTCCATCGAAGAAGCATTTTTTGACTTGCTTATAACTTTATTACTGTTTGATGAATCTTCACGAAATGTTCCCAAAAAAGTGTTTTGCTGTGTCTTGTTGTGCATGGAAAGTTTCGGGGTGATCCGTCAAGCGGGGGCCGAAAAAAATCAGTCAAGACCTAGTTTCCATCGAAGAAGCATTTTTTGACTTGCTTATAACTTTATTACTGTTTGATGAATCTTCACGAAATGTTCCCAAAAAAGTGTTTTGCTGTGTCTTGTTGTGCATGGAAAGTTTCGGGGTGATCCGTCAAGCGGGGGCCGAAAAAAATGATCGATCAAAAAAAGTGTTGTTCCCATGTTTATTTCCAAAAGAATTTTGAACACGAATACAGCCCGAAATGCTTAAATGGAACTACACCAAATATGTCAGAAAGCTAACTCTTGGTCCAGAAACCAGGCTTTTTGTTATTTGGTGTAAATCCGTTCAGTAGTTATTTAGATATTAATGAATAAAATTTGTATATCTAGGAATACCCTGACCCCTAGGCCTGGTGTTGGGGTACCCCAGAGACCCTGCATGGCCCAAAAAAGCATTTTAAAAAAATTTCCGCAGTGAAAATTGCAACAGATTTGCGAATTTGCAGCAAAAATTAGAAAAAAAACAAGCACGGTCTCCCGTTCTAGTTTAAACATGGGCCCCTGGGACAGCTTCCTCCTCGGGACAGGCCAATTCAAAAGACCATCAACTCCCAGGTATTTATTAAAATAAAGGAGGGGGGCCGCGCAGACCCCCTCCATTACCCGTAAGGGCCCCAGGAACCACCACCTCCCCAGGGCCATGAATATAAAAGAAGGAGGGGAGTCGCGTGACCCCACTCCCATGCCATGTTTGGCCCCAGTGGCCACCACCTCCCCGGGGCTTTCTTACTTTTTAGGAAGGAGAGAGGCCATGCGGCCCACCCTCCTGAGCCCCAGGGACCACCACCTCCCTAGGACAGGACCTTGAAAATGAAAAGAGGGGGCAGTGCCACAGTGGAGAGGAGCAGGAAAACTGTTCCTGCTTGCTGGGAGCGGACTTTTCATCTGTTTTCCGACCACTATCAAGTGGGCAGGAAGCAGATGAAAGAATTGCTCCCACATGCATGGAGCAGCATTTTTGGCTGCTCCCAATGTGTGGGAGCAATGCTGGCTACTGCTGGTGGCGGGGAGCCGGCAGGGACCTCAGGGGCCTTGAGGCTTTCTCTGTGGTCCTCAACATAGCACACTGGGTGGGCTCCAGGGGACCCAGGATGAAGAGACCGGGTCCCAGGGGATGGGGTCCCCTGAGCCAAAATCGGCCTGGGGAAGGAGGCTGCATGGCCCCACTCTCCCATTAAGTTTTGGCTGGGACCCCGAGGGATGGGGTCACCGGGGCCAAAATCAGTGTCAGTGACCCCATCCCTGCAGCCTGGCCTCTTTATCCTGGGTGCCCTGAGTATGCAAATGCCCAAAGCATCTGCAAGCTCTGCTTGTTTGGCCATGCCCCATTTTCCTAAGTGGTATGCAAAGGTCCTCCTGCCTTTTCCCACGTTGATGTACAGTCTACCAAAAGGTCCCAAAGCGCGTTTCCCTCTGATTTTGGTGATGTGTGTTTGATGTAGAGGAATACTAGGACATCTCCACCAAACATACAAGCACTTACTTCATATAGTTAAGAGGAAGTACCTCTGCTTGGTGGAGATTCGCCTCTTTGTAGTCTCGATGTGTTCTCTTGATGAGGATTCATGTGATCACAGATTTGTGGGTGAAGACGCTGCAGGAACAATCACATTGCCGAAATTGCATGCACACATGGTCACTGGCGACATTACCTCATGGTCGTTTACCCAGCTGTAGTGTAGAAGATGCACTAGACATTTACCTAATGAGGTAGCACTTACTAATTAACCAGTAGAAAGTACTCCAGTAGGGTAGACAGCAAAACTATTCTTGGAAAAATGAGGTTCCATTCTGGCCCTGAAGCTCATTTCACGAAATTAAACCTTAACGGTAAGCACTTACAAATATAAACACAGCAGGTGCCCCAGTTCAAGCCCCGCTTCTGTAAAGCACAAATGACCCTAACCTCTTGGGCTTGGCGAAGGCAAAGCATGTTTCCTCTTGTATTCCACGTTGAAAACTAATCTGAAATCCTTAATGGAGGTGAATGCATCGTTGATCTATTGGAGTGCAATCTGATCTGTAGTGACTGTGACGAGTGGTTTCTTTCTTGTCTTGAGAGCAGAGTCCACGGTTCTCCCTTTTAATTACCCGGAGTATGCAAATGACCAAAATCATTTGCAAGGCCCGCCCATTTGGCCCGCCCCATTTTCCTTAGAAGTATGCGATGTTCTTCCCGCCTTTTACCACGTTGATAGACAGCTTACCAAAAGGCCTCCGAGGGCGTTTCACGCCAATTTAGGTGACGCGTTCTTGATGCAAAGGAATTTTGAGGACATCTCCACCAAACAAACAAGCACTTACTTCACATAGTTAAGAGGAAGTACCCTTGTTTCGTGGAGATTCCCCACTTTGTAGTCTCGTCCTGTTCTCTAGACGAGGATTCATGTTATCACAGATTTGTGGATCAGGACGCTTGAGGGACAATCACATTGCTGAAATTATATGCACACAAGGTCAGTGGACACATTTCCTCCTGGTCCATTAAGCAGCTGTAGTGTAAAATATGTACTAGCTATTACCCAACGAGGTAGCACTTACTAATTAACTAGTAGAAATTACTCCAGTTGAGTAGAAAGTTTGTGCAAAACTGTGGACTCTGGTTGGATAAAGGTGCAGGTGAGGTTCTGTTCTGGCCGAGTCATCCACACAGCTACTGACACACCCACACAGACACTCAGATACCCACTTATACAACCATTCAGTCATTCTCACATAAACACACAGACCCACACAGCAACTGACACACCTACTCATGCACCCATACAGCCACTCACACACCCATACAGCCACTCACAAACCCACTCACAGAACCGGTCACACACCCACACAACTACTCACATACCCAATAGAGTCACTCACACCCACTCACATTCCGATACAGCCACTCACACACCCACTTACTGACCCATACAGCCACTCACACACCCACAAAACCACTAACATACCCACTCACAGACCCGTACAGCCACTCACACACCCACTCATTGACCTAAACAGTCCCCCACTCTCAAAGGTTACAGGTTACAGTTAGGAAA
The DNA here is from genome assembly GCA_963921515.1 of Calotriton arnoldi. NCBI lineage: Eukaryota > Metazoa > Chordata > Amphibia > Caudata > Salamandridae > Calotriton > Calotriton arnoldi. The sequence continues at coordinate 3,088,918 of CAWUFW010000959.1, read as the reverse complement.
TACCACTAACTAACAGCGACTTACTTTAGCATATGTTTCACATTCAGTAACTTTTAGAAAACACTCACAATCACTGGATGATGCCATTTAGTAAGATATTTATTTAACTTCTTTCCTTTGTATAGATTTGTCGGAAAATGCATTTTACTTCGCAGCGACACCGGAAATCGCAATGGTGTTGATAGTCGCGAATTGCGCATGTTTTTTGCAAACTGTTAATCAGATATACAGACATGTTTCATTTAAAGTTTGACTCTAGCTGTTTAGCAAGATATTGATTTAACTTTCCTCTTTGCATACATTTGTTGAAAAAAGTACATCTATAATGCATTTTACTTCTTCGCGGTGCCACCGAAAGTCACAATGACATCGGTAGTTGCGAATATCTTTGAGTGGGTGCATGATCCTCTGAATGTTTATGTGAGTACAAACATGGGTCTATGAGTCAGTCTGCGAGTGGATGCATTAGTTACCGAGTGGGTATGTGAGAGGGTGTATGAGTGTGTGAGTGGATATGTGAGTAGGTACATAAGTCTGAGATGGTGACCAGAGAGGGTGTGTATATAGATACATTTTGTTTTATATTTCCACCAATATTCGCGAAGACGTCGCAATAGTCGCGACGTTCCAGCGGTGGTACACGGGGGCCCGCACTGGTGATTGCGTTGTTGTCGCGAATATAGCGCGTGATTAAAAAAATCTATTTTGGACACATAATTTGTGTCACTAACACCCCCATTTCTCAAACATGGGGTCAGAGTACCTCCACCCTGACCCCTAATGTTAGCTTTCACAGACATTTTGAGCCCCGGGAACCATTCCCAATCGATACAATGGCAGTTACAACTTTCTGTTCAGGTTGCGTCCAGCCAATCACAGCATTCCCGTTGGCATGCTTTAGCGATTTACCTCGAACACGTCATGATTTAACCACGATCACCGCGAAACCGCCGCAAAATATCCACGGCCAGAGATATCACTATATTGTTCAGATTACATTTTACAAAAAGTACTAAATGGATTTGCACCAAATAACAAAAAGCACAATCTGCGTAACAACATCCACCTTTCTGCCAAATTTGATGTAATTCCATCCAGCAGTTCGGGTTCTAGGTTCAACAACGCGTTCCTATAGGAATTAACATTACAAATGCACCCTTATTTCCTGCACCTATTTCTCGGGCACCACTGCCAGGACCACCCCCAAACTTTCTATGACACACAGAACCTACTTCTTGGGGAAAATTTTATGAAGATTGGTCAAATGACACCAAAGTTATAGGCAAGTCAAAAAATGCTTTTCCTATGGAAACTAAGTCCTAACTATAGCTACCCACCGGCAACTGCCAGTAGGTAATATATATATATATCTCAGATGATGGGTGTCTGTAGCAGAATGTGTGGATGAACTTGCCTCACCTTTGAGACCTCTTTCTCAGATGACAGGTGTTCATAGTAGGGTGTGTAGACGGACTCGCCTCATCTTTCAAGCCTCTCTCTCAAATGACGGGTGTGCGTAGTAGTGAGTGTTGAGGGACTGGCCTATCCTTTTACATTTCTCTCTCTCAAATCACGAGTATGCGTAATAGGGTGTGGGAAGAGACTGGCTTCTCCTTTGAAACCTTTCTCTCAAATGACAGGTGTACATAGTACGGTGTGTGCATCGACTGCCCTCTCCTTTGAGACCTCTCGCTCAGATGACGGGTGTGCGTAGCAGGGTGTGTGGAGGGACTGGTCTTTCTCTGCAATGACAGGTGTGCATAGTATGGTGTGGAGAGGGATTGGGTTCTCCTTTCAGATTTCTCTCTCTCAGATGACAGTTGTGCATAGCAGGGTGTGGGGAGGGACTGGGCTCTCCTTTCAATCCTCTCTCTCAGATGACGGGTGTGCGTACTACTGGGTGTGGAGGGACTGGCCTCTCCTTTGAGACCTTTCTCTCAAATGATGGGTGTGTGTGGTACGGTGAGTAGAGGGACTGGCCTCTCTGCTGAGACCTCTCTCTCTAATGATAAGCATATGTAGTAGGGTTTTGGATAGTGACAGGCCTCTCCTTTCAGACCTCTCTCTCAAACAACAGGTGTGCATAGTAATGTGTATAGAGGGACTGGCTTCTCCACAGAGACCCCTCTCTTGGATGATGGGTGTGCATAGTAGGGTGGACTCTGACAAACACCATCTCCACTAAGACTCCTTCCTACAGTAACAAGTGTGCATACCAGAGTGTATTCAAGGATCACCTACTCCTTCAAATTTTTAAATATCCTGCAAGAGTCGTGCGAGATCGTAACTTCTATTTAAAAAAGAATTAACTTCTACTCATCACAGTACTTATCTCTTACACGCTTCCTCTCAATAACAAGGGGCACAACACGCATTCCTACTAGTAGACTGTAATGAGAACTCACCTACTCCTTTTTAGTGTTCACAATTCTGTGAGAGTCCCATTAGAGCATAATTATTTTTTAAACAATATACCTTTACTTTTATCACAGTAGTTATCCCTTAGAGTCCTCCTCTTTAAATCTAGGGGGACGGCATGCCTTTCTGCTGCCCCCTTATACAGCTTTCTTACTTCATTTCCACAACACCTGCTATTTTTCAAAGTAAACAGTAATGGCAGCCATTTCATTTCTAAAATTCCAACAGCCAGCCAATCAGGGCACTCCTGGGATCGCAACTTAAAAAAAAAAAGAATGAACCTTCTACTCATCACAGCACTTATCTCTAACACATTTCCTCTCAATAACAGGCACCACAATATGCATTTCTACTAGTAGAGTTTATTGGGAATTCACCTACTCCTTTTTACTATTCACGATCCCGCGAAAGTCCTGCGAGATCATAATTTCTTATTAAAACAATATACAGTTATTTTCATCACAGCAGTTATGCCTTAGAGACCTCCTCTCTAAATCTATGGGGGCAGGATGCCTTTCTGCTGCCCCCTTATACAGCTTTTTTACTTAATTTCCACGACACCTCCAATATTTCACAGTAAACAGTAATGGAGGCCATATCATTTCTAAAATTCCAACAGCCAGCCAACCAGAGCGCTCACTCTTGTGAGACTCGTGGGATTCTTCACAATCCTGCGAGAACATGAAGGCTCATGTCAAAAAGGGCCTCTCGCCCAATCGGAGGGCTCCATTTTTGATTTCTCGCTCTCACAGGACACTCGCAAAACTCTTGCGGACCTAACTGTCCCGATATACAATTATTTTCAACCACTACTCAAAAACTACTGAACGGATTTACCCTGAATCACAAAAAGCACAATCTGTGGACAAAGATCTAGCTTCCTGCCAAATTTATTGAAATTCTGTTCAGCTGTTTTTGCTGTAGCCTGTCTTAAAGAAGTCTATAGAAAATGCATGCCGATTTTGTGTTTTGAGAGCCCCCTTTTTTCTTCGTCCCCGCTTGATGGATCACCCCAAAACTTGCTATTCACAAACTAGTCAAAATGTAGCACCTTTTTGGAAAGTTTTGTGGAGATTCGTCAAACTGTGCCACAGTTATTAGCAACACAAAAAGCATTTCCTATGGAACAGATGGCCTAACTATAACTACACTAGGTAATATATATATATATAACGAGGTGACGGACAAACACCCACTGGGGTATTTGCGCCATGAAAAAACTGCAAGTACCAGAGTGCTTGGCGGCACACGCCCACTGGGGCAGGATACATGCCCATATGGGCGGGATTCAATAAAATCAAATGCAGGTGCTTTACATGATGTTTGCCGTCCTCCTTCTTGCCAGGCTCGTGATCAAGGACTTTTGTTTGGAACGCGTAGAGCCATTTTATAAGATGAAATGTACATAGTTGTTTTAACTGCAGTCCTCAGCTGTAAGAGACTTACCTTCCGGGTGATCATCTCCACAAGGTTTTTTTGATGGATATATATATATATATATATACATATATATATCTATATATATATATAGATATATATATATATGTATATATATATATATACACACACTGATAGATAGATAGATAGATAGATAGATATTCACTGAGAAAACAAAAGATTAAAGTAACATTATAGATAGGTAAATATGTTACAACATTAACATTTTGAACTGAAAAAAACACAGAACATCACCAGTTATAATTAGCAGCACTAACTATAACTTGCACCCCTGCCATGCACTGCTTATGACCTCACATAAAACATCACTCATGACATGTTCTATGCCATCGTTTATGCCATCACTGACGACATCTTAAATGAAATCATCAAGCTTCGTTTTCCCGCATATTGCTCTATAAATTACTATGGCATCAGAGAGATGACAGTAAGTACAAAATAGCTCAGGAGAGTATCAGGTATCATTATGCCATCATAGATTCAACTTCTGAGGTTTAGAAAGCAAGCGTTATATGTAAATTGACCCTACCCCATAAACTTTACTGGTAGCGCAGTTCGCTTTAACAATCAACCACAGATATATGGGAAACCACCATTGAATATGGTGTTCAATCTGTGTACAACTGTTCATAGAAAGCCAAGTTCCTAAAAATAGTGAATGTCAGTTTATCTGTATCAAGCCCCTGACACTCAATCAATCAATCAGGTGTCTTGTAAGGTGCAACTACTCACCCGTAAGGGTCTCAAGGCACTGGGGAGGGGGGGCTGCTGATCCGTTGAAGGCACTGTGGTTCTGTCAAAGAGCCAGGTCTTGAGGTCCTTCCTCAATTGAGGCAGTGACGGCGATTGCCTGAGGTGGAGGCTGTCTTTGCTGTGAGGTAGGAGAAGGATCTACCTCCGGCCGTGGTCTTGCGGATGCCTGGGATCATGGCCAGGGCCACTTGGGCATAGGGGAGGTCTCTGTTGGGTGCGTGGAATGCGAGGCGTGGTTGAGGTAGCAGGTCCCGTGTTATGTTGGGCTTTGTAGGTGTGTGTGAGGAGCTTAAAGGTGATTCTTTTGTTGACTGGGAGCCAGTTGAGGTCTCTCAGGTGGCTGGTGATGTGGCTGCGGTGGGGGATGTTGAGGATGAGTCTGGCGGAGGCGTTCTGAATGTTATGCACTTTCTTGAGGAGCTTCTGGGTGATGTCGGCATAGTGTGCGTTGCCATAGTCGAGTCTGCTGCTGATGAGTGCGTGGATGATCGTTTCTGGACTCAGTGGGTATCCACTTGAAGATCTTTCAGAGCAGGCATAAAGTGTGGAAGCAGGATGATGAGACAGCGTTGATCTTATTTTATTTTTTATTTATTTATAAAGTTTTATATATCGCGGACTTGACCCTAGTAGGGTATCAGAGCGCTTTACAATTGATTAGGCAAGACGAAAAAAATGACAACCAAGCAACAAATGCTGTCAATAACTGTTGCAAATCGGGAGGAGGCCCATGAGTTAACCACCCAGCCGATGAACGGCAGGTGTGAGCCAGATTGGGACATTTTGTCAGTTACATTCCATATGCATAGTCAGAGAGTTCTAGTGTAAATATTTGTTCATCAGAAAAAGTTTGACTTCTTTTTTGAATGAGGTGATTAATGGATTCAGTCTGATATCAGGGAAAAGGAAGTTCCAGATTCTTGGGGCCATTCCAGAGAAGGTTCAGTTGTAGTTTTTTTTTCAAAATTTCTGTGATTTTATCAGTAAGGTGCTGCCACTCCTAGAGGATCTGCAGCCGCTGGACAGTTCCAGTTTGTCAGCTAGGTACTTCGGTGTGTGAAAGTGTAGTGCTTTATGTGTCAAGCAAGCAATTTTCAGCTGTATCCTTGCCTCATAAGGGAGCCAGTTTAGTGTCTTCAGATCGGGAGTCATGTGGTTGTTTGTCTTGGATCCAGTGATGAGTCTTGCAGCAGAATTAAGGGACGCCTTTAGTGGAGTTAGTTTGGATTTAGGCAGACCACATAAGGTAGTACTTACATATTCTAACCTGGGGATTACTAGTGCTTGTATAGCTGTTAAGAGGTTGTCACAGGGGAAGAAGGGTTTTATTCTTCTTAGAATGCTGATTTGAAGGTTGGCTCCTTTGATGGCTGTGCTGATGTGTTCTTGCATGTTGAGATTCTTGTCGAGTGTAATTCCCAGTGATCTCATGGAATCTATAACTTGTGGAAGGCGTTTGAAGGCTGTAAGATGTTTCATCCCATCATTGATGTCAAGGGATCCCTTTGGTAGGGTGATTACGAGGAATTCCGTTTTGAGTGAGTTGAGTTTGAGGTGGTTTCTTGTCATCCAGTTTTTTTTTTTTTGAAGAGTTGTGCTGGGTAGACGGATGTCTTCCGAGGAGGAGATTTTTAGGTACAGTTGCTTGTCATCTGCGTACATGTGGTATTTGACGTTGGAGAATTTCAGCATATCTGTTAGGGGCTCCATGAAGGGGTTGAAGAAAGTAGGTGATAGTGTGGACCCCTGTGGGACTCATAGAGTGACCGGAGTGGAATTGGACAGAGTTTGGCTAACCTTGATTCTCTGAGTTCTGTTAAGAAGAAACAAGGCAAACCAGTTTAGAACGACCCCTGATAACCCCATTCTGTGTTCTAGTAAGTCAAGTAGGCTGTCATGTTGGACCATATCAAAAGCTGAGAAGAGGTCCAGAAGGATGAGGAGGCAAGATTCATTCTGATCCAGCATTTTAAGCACGTCATCAACTATGTGTGTTAGGGCTGTTTCCATGCTATGGCCCTGACAGAGGTTTATGTGATTGCATAGTTGAGTATGGACGCATTTCTCCAGGAGCTTTGCCAGAGAAGGAATGGTGGAGATAGGTCGGAAGTTATTTAAGTTCGAATTATCTACTGAGAGTTTTTTTAGAATGGGAGTTACTTGTCTAGTGTTTAGGCAGTCTAGTATAACCCCTTGAAGTAGTGAAGCATTCACAATCTTGGTACAGAATGGAAGTCAACACGTTTTAAGCTCCTTGAAGAGGTTAGACGGTAGTGGATCGCAGTAGTGGTTTGAAGGTTTTAGTGTTGTCAAGATGTTAAGAATGGCATTTTCATCGACGGGTTTGAATGTGTTCCACAACGCATTGTTTTTAAGTGTGAGATCTGTGAAGTCCGTGGGCTGAGTGATTAGATTTGGGTGGGGGCTATTTGGGGGTATCATTGGGAGGCGATCAAGCGCCGTCTGGAGATCAGTTTTAATCTTAGTTGTCTTCTCGAGGAAGAAGGAGGCAAATCCATTGCAGTTTGGCTGCTGGTTTGAATCAGTTGAGAGGGGGGTTTGATTTTTGATCGTCGACTAACTAATGAATTCTTTAATGCTTGATTAACAAAAATCATTGCAATTAAAACATTAATAAACTTGAATAGGAAAGAACACAATTCCCAGTTTCTTTAAACAATGTACGCCTGTACAAGAAGAATGTTTCTATGGTTGCATGCCGTACTAGAACATTGATACCACATATAAACATATTTTATCACGAACGCACTGTAATCATAAAACTGATAACATATTATGGTTACATTCCCGGGAATATACAATAAAAACTATAGACATATTACATTGTGCAAATATGCTATAAAGAGTTTATGTGCACAAACTGTAACATTATGGACAATTGTGCAAATGAGCAATAAGGTGTCTCTGTATGCTTTCCATTGTGCAAACGAGCAATAAAAGTGCATCAGTGTTTTCATATATTCTTTAGGGCCTGATTACCATAGTAGCTTAGACACAAGATCATTCAAGGTGTCAGCAACCTAAAAACAACCACTATAATTCCTAATTCATTAAGACAACCCTTAGGTTGCAGACACCAATAATTTTTCAGCATTAGCTAAAAATGTATCAATTGACATAGCAATGGAATCGACTCACTCGATAGACATAAAATAAGGGCCTGACGGGCTGATCTTACCCCAGCCTTTAGGAATAGAGGTTTTAAAAGTGTGCGGCGTATTTTAAGCAATTTAGGGCACGCACATACTATGTGCAATAAGATTTCACGTGGACACCCACACAGTCTACATTTAGTACTTGCCCATTGTTGAAACCAAGTCGGTGTACCCTCCTTGTTTGAATTTATGCCCAATATTATTTTTAAGAATGTTTCTTTCATTTGGGGTGAGAAATGGTCATTCAAATAAGGCTGGTGTGAATTAATCACAAACCACGCATGGGTTTTTACTGCTAAGGCTATTTTATCCGCATTAAATGAGTTGGTTTTGGTTTGTTTTCTTAGGATTTGTTTAAAACTGGACATTGTCAGTCCAGAGAGACCTCTCTGCAGATCAAAACTCTGGAGGCATATTGAAATGTGAGATCGCCAGGTATCTGTATAGGCAGAACAAATTATTTCATGCCAAGAGATGTTAGCTAAAGAATCAGGGTGAAATGAAAACAAAGAGTACATACATTTCAGAAATGACACTTGCGACACCAAGGACTGTCTATGGAGGCCAAACTCCAATCTAATTTCTGCTTGGCCAATTGACCTAGGGTTCCCAAAGATTGATTTATAGGCCTTAATTACTAATAGGTCTAATAGTTTCGCATCTTTCCCCCTGGTAATAGGCGAGCCATATGTAATAGTTGGCTGTAACTTTGCTCTCTTAACTTTAAGGAGATGTTCATATGATTGGCATCGTAATGATTTATGTAAGAATTTAAAAGCATAAGTTAGGGTTGCGGTTTTTTGCCCTTAGGTCTTTGAAATGACTTTTAAACGGGACTCTATTGTCAAATAAAAATACCCAGATATTTGTATGTCTTTACCACTTCAATTGGCCCTTCTCTATCCCTCCATGAATCCGTCTTAAATTTTGCTGGGCCGACGTTCATGATTTTAGTTTTTTTAACATTCAATTCCAGGCCATTCACTAGGATTTAATCATCAGATGCATTAATCAATCTTTGTAGGCCTATCGTGGTTTGGCTCAGCAAAATGGTATCGTCTGCATATTGTAAATAACTAAGATGCACCTCACCAATTTTTGGAGGATGGGCTTCAACAGACTCAAGGTGGTGGAGTAGATCTGACAAAAATAGATTAAAAAGGCAGGGTGCAAGGACACAGCCTTCCTTAAGACCATTATAGGTTTACATTTTTTGTGATAGAGTACCACCGTCACCTAACTTGACCTGGACCCAAGTGTTGGTATAGAGGAGTATTATAGCATCCAGCAATTTTCAGTGGAATGGCCCAAACTACCAGTTTTTTCCATAGTAAAGCTCGAGGGACTGAATCAAAAGCAGCTTTTAGGTCTACAAAAGAGATATATACATTTTGCCTGTTCCGCTAGTAAAGTGAGGGCCAGCAGATTAGTAATGGTAGATTGGCCCTTACGAAAACCTGTTTGGTTAATTGGGATTATACCTTGCTGAGCTGCCCAGTTTTCCAAATCGATCATTAGACGGGAGGCAAAGACCTCAGCGTCTACATCAGTTAGAGCAATTAGCCGATAATTGGCAGGGTTGTCAACTGGGTCACTTTTGAAAATGGGCTGCACTATGCAACCTTGCCAGGATACAGGGGCAATATTCAATGGCAATACCTTATTGAACACTGGAGTCAACACTTCGGCCAACATATCAATATTGGCACGGAATATGGCATTGGGAAGCCCAATTGGGCCAGGAGCGCCATTTGATTGAAGGCGGCATAGGAGAATGGCAATTTCAGTAGTGCTTATGAAATCCAAGTCATTCTCCGAATTAGGGCTGCTCACTTGCTCTATGTATAACTCACTAGATTTCAAAGTGCTATTTGTAGAATCCAGGTCATTCGCCGGGTTGAAGCTGCTTTCTTTCTCTATTTTTGGCTTGGTGATTTTATCATAATTATAGCACGAGTCTTGTCGATTCCCATCTAGATCGCACACACCGTACAAGTTGGTAATAAACTTTACCCATTCATCCGCCATAATATTGATACTGTAAGCCCTATTGCCTCCCCTTTCGAGGTCGTTAATGATCATCCAAAACGTTTTTACATTATTTAGTTTAGAGGCATGTAGTAATCTATGCCATAGCCCTGATTGATAATGTGATTTAGCCAACCAAACTTCTTGTCTCTATAATCTTCTTAGAACCGTCATTTTATCCTTAAATGCATAATAAGATTGCCGGTATCTATGGGAAGAAACTTCCTGTACAGCTTTATTGAGGGATTGTTTTAATTTAAGTAATTTAAATGTATACCATTTATTAGGGGAGGCTAATGATGCATTTGTTTTTCTTCGATTTTGTGCTGGAAATTTTCCCACCAAGGATGAGGTAATATAATTCCATTTATCTAGCGTTGAACCTACCGCCACTGGTCACCATCTTTTATTATGGCTTCGGCAAACTTTATTATTTCTACTTGTTTATCCGAATACCAGACCAGTCTTTTCAAGTTATATGATGAATGAACCATATTGAGAAGCTCATTAGATTTGGGGTTACAGCTTATTGGCAGTTGTAACATTAATATCTGAGGGTTTTGGTCTCTTTCGAGTCAAGGAGTCACCTTATATTCAACAATTTCTGAGCCCAGTTTTTCTGAAATAAAGGTGTAATCGATTATTGAGCCATGCTTGGACTGTTTAAAAGATGGAACTGGCCTTGATTAAGGCGATTTCTGGCATGTCAAGATGAGTTCTGAAGAAATTTGCTTTTGAGTTTCTTGACATAAATCTGTTTTATTAAAGAGGAGAAAAGGAGTTACCCTGTACACAGCATGTCGCCTACAACCCTTTGACGGGCCGGCCGTGTGTTAAAGTAAATATTCAGGGAGCAAGGGTATGGCGTTGGAAGGCTATGCATGGAAATTGGTTTACACAGCAAGTCGCCTACAACCCACGCAGGGCCGGCTGCGTAATATGACACTCAAACGTGGTAGTGGCAGATTGTCGGGCTTCTCCAAATGGGAAGAACCATAACAAACAAATGGACTCATACAGAAAGCAATATACAAACGATAGAAGAGGAGAGGTTAAAGGAGGGGATGGGCCCCAAGGTTCTTAGAGAGTATAGAATGAGAAAAAATGAAACAAACAAAAGAAGAGAAAGACGAAGAGACGGAAGGAAAGAGAGGAAAGAACGGTGAGGAGAGACAAAAGAGGTGATTACTGCAGAGAGCGTGGCCGGGAGGGCAGATTGCAAAGTGAGGGCATTGGAGTCAAGGGGGTGTGTCGAAGATTGGAAGGAGTATTGCGTCTTCAAAAAGGCGTAGAGCCCGGAGTTTCGGGGGCTGCAAACGGGCATGTTCTATTTTGCAAAAATGATCTATTAATGGTTGCCAAAGTTTGGTGAAGTGGGTGTCGCGAGATTGTAATCGCGCAGTGAGCAGTTCCATCGCCATGGTGTGCCACAAGCGGGTGAACCAAATAGTGACTGGGGGAGTCTCCGCTTTTTTCCAATAGAGGGCTATGAGTTGTTTAGCCGCGCCCAACATATGGAGACAGATGTGCCAGTCCTTACGTGTCAGCGCGCGTAGGTTATCAGGCTTGACACCCAAGAGGATCACAGCTGGAGTCTCTGGCAGGGGGAAACCAAGAACCAATTTGATGTGGCTGAGGATCTCTTTCCAGTAGGTGGCCAGAAGTGGGCAAGTCCACCAAATGTGAAGGAAATCTCCAGGAGAATTCAAGCATCGCCAACATAGAGGGGAAGATGAAGGGAACATTTTATGTAGCCTGTGAGGGGTGTAATACCACTGGGTCATCACCTTGTAAGCGGTTTCCCGCTGAGAGATGCAGCGGTAGACCCTTGGGATGTCACGCCATAGACGTTCCCATTGCGCGGGAGTGATGTCTGTGGACAGGTCAGACTGCCATCGAGATTGATAAGAATGTAGGGTTATCCGCAGAGGGTGTTGGAGGATGTGGTAAGTACGAGAAATAAGGCCCCTAGAATTGTCAAACGAGCGGACCAGCCGCTCGAAGGGAGTAAGAGCACGTGTGGCTGCCGGTGTCAGAGTATCAGTGCACAGCCAGTGTCGAAGTTGCAAATATTGTAGACGAGCCCCGTCGGGAAGTTGGAACTCCTGTTTACATTGATCAAAGGTCTTGATGGCGGTCCCTACGTAAAGGTCCCTAATCGTTCTACACCCGCCATCAAGCCATTCAGCGAAGATGGGAGGATGTAGGGCAGGTGGGAAGAGGGAGTTGCCAGCTATGGGGGTGTGGGGGGATGGAAAGGTAGTGAGGCCTTTGGACACTGCTACCTTATCCCAGATGTCCAGGACAGTCTTGGTAGGAAGAGCTATGTATGCACTGCGGGAGCGAGAGGCCCGATGGTGCCATATAGAGCGCCCGGTCACCGCCCTATCCATGTGAAACCACACCTTCTCGCTTTCCCATGCCATCCATTCGGGAATTAAGCGTAAGTGCGATGCCCAGTAGTACTCTAGCAGATTGGGACAAGCCAAACCTCCCCTATCCCGGGGCAGCATAAGGATTTTATTAGAAAAGCGCGGTCTACGGCCCCCCCAGATGAACCTGGTGAATTCTCGCTGCATGCCTCGAATCTGATGTTGCGGGATAGGAGTGGGAAGTGATTGAAATACATATAACATTTTCGGTAAGATGGACATTTTGAGGGCATGGAGACGGCCCAGCCACGAGAGGGAAAGAGGCTTCCAAGTTCGCAAGTCCTCAAGCACGGACCGTCTGCATTCCTGCCAGTTGGCTTGCGACCAGGTGGTAAGGGTAGGGGTCAGATTAAGCCCAAGATACCTGATAGAGTGAGGGGCCCACCTGTAGGGGACTAGCGCCTGGAGCGTCGGGAGCTCCTCCACCGGGATGGTGAGATTCAAGGCCCAGGATTTTTCGTGATTAACCTTAAGGCCCGATGCTTGCTCAAATAAGCGCAAGAGACGATAGAGGGCGGGCAAGGACTCGTGCGGTTGCGATATCGTAAGGAGGAGGTCATCCGAGAACAATGCTACCTTGTGCTGGTGGCCTCCGAGGGGGATTCCATGTATGTCTGGCGCCTGATGAATCATGATGGCAAGAGGCTCCACCACAAAGGCGAACAAGAGGGGGGAGAGGGGGCATCCCTGCCGCGTGCCTCTGTGTATTGAGATGGCTTGGTGAGTTGACCGTTAACCCGGACCTGAGTCGTAGGAGAGATATAGGGAGCCATGATGCGGGACACCATCAAATGGCCTAGCCCTATTTTGCAAAGAACCGCTCAGAGAAAGGTCCAGTCCACGCGGTCGAACGCTTTCTCTGCGTCGAGGGAGAGCAGGCAAGCTGGTATATTCCAATGTTGGGCCTTCCCGACAAGATGCGCTACTCGGCGTACATTATCAGCCCCCTGTCGCTGGCGGATAAAGCAACCTGGTCGGGGTCAATAAGACCTGGGAGATGGGGGTCTAGGCGTTTGGCTAGGATTTTGGTATATATTTTGAGATCCGTGTTGAGAAGCGCAATAGGGCGAAAAGAGGAGCAGAGAGTAGGATCTTTGCCTGGCTTGGGGAGGAGAGCTATTTCAGCCAATCCCATGAATGAAGAGGGACCTATGGTATCCGTGAAAGAGTTAAAAAGTCGCAAAAGATGGGGTTGGAGCTGCGGAAGAAAGACACGATAAAAGGAAAGTGGCAATCCGTCTGGACCCGGCGATTTCCCAAGGGGAAGGTCCTTCAGGGCACCAGCAAGTTCACTCTGAGAGAGTGGTTCCTCCAGCAGCTGCGCATGGCATGGAGTTATCGGAGACCAGGGGCAATTGTCTAGGACAGTTTGAATCTGCTCCGGGAGGGGCGTCTCTTTAGCGTACAAAGATGAATAATATGCATGGAAGGCTTCAAGTTTAGCCGCCCCGGTAGTGGCTCGAGTATCGTCAAGGCGCCTGACATTAGCTATGTGCGCTTTGGCCGTTTGCACCCGTAATCTCCGAGCTAGAACAGTGCCCACCTTGTCCCCTCCCTCATAGTAGCGCTGTTTAAGAGCTAAAAGAGCCCGCTCCGCCTTGTTGGTGCGATGGGCACGGAGCTGGCCGCGGAGCATGGCCAAACGCCGTTTGTAAGTGACCCGTGGCTGATCCTGATCAAGCTTCTCAAGCGCCTTTATGTCGCGAGAGAGATTAGATTCGAAAAGACGCGAATCCCGCGCCCGGGCGCTTGCTATGGACGTAATGTGCCCACGGATAGTGGCCTTAAAGGCATCCCAAACCACGGGGAAAGGTGTCTCGGGCAGATCGTTTGTCTCAAAGTAAGAGATAATGGTGGCTCCGAGTTCCGCAACGTCAACCGGATCCCAAAGTATGTGAGGAGGGAGCCGCCAACGCGGCGGGCGGCCAGTATGCATTGACAGGTCTCTTAGGAGAAGTTCAATGTGAGCGTGATCGGAGATCGAGATGTCCGACATAGAGGCCGCGAGCGTCTTTCCGATTAGAGAGTGAGAGATGAAGAAGTAATCGATGCGCGAGTAGGAGCGATGGACATGAGAGTAATATGAGTAATCACGTATTTCAGGAGAGTGGTAACGCCAGACATCAATTAAGCCTATGTCCGCCAATTGTTTTTTAAGGGTGGAAGACATAGCCCCCGCCCCATGAAAGGAGCTATCACTATGGTCCACATTGGCGTCCCACACCAAGTTAAAATCACCCCCTAGGATGAGAGAGGGGTCCGCACACGACACTCGCTCCTGTAGCGTCTCCCGGAGATAAAGATCTTGAGCCTGATTAGGCGCGTAAACATTACAGAGAGTGATGGTCCCACGACCAATTCTGACCGCCACTTTAAGAAACCTGCCATCAGGGTTGCGGATTACTTTGGTTTCCCCCTGTTGAATGCCAGCCCGACACAGGATTGCCACTCCAGCAACTCCAGCACCTGCCAGTGATAATAATACAAAGGCAGTGGTGACAGTTGACAATATACTACAACTCAACAGATCTAATCCTGATTGGAAAAAATGGTTGATCTGGCCCACAGACACGAATAACTGTCAGGAAAGATTCCTGAATAAAACTCAGGGCTTTACTATTAGTAGGCCAGACCCAAGATACGTCCAAAGACAACATCCGGGGGTAGTAACAACATACAGTGTAGGAAAATTATGCCTCGATTGGCTGCATAAATCTACACTACAGGATGTGAAACAACACTTAACCTTACTTAAAGAGGATGCAGACCTTAGGGAATTCGTGCTTGGACCAAGAAAACCGCGTCAAAAACGTTTCATATATGCCGGCATTTATGCTGCCTATAATGAAGCATGGAAAGTATCACAAATGGAGGCTGCAGAACGAATACGTGAACTTGATCGTATTAATTTAGAGAAAACACTCTCTGTGGTCGACAATGGGTTAACAACTTTGTCCTCCAGAATATATTCACTGGACGGCATCGTATCCTCTGCTATCGACATACTAGAACAAGATTTGGCGATGTTACAACAAGGCCAGTCTCAATTACGTTCTATTGTGTTATTAAGCTGGACGCTGCAATCTTTGCGAGCGGGCTATGTGCCTTGGCGTTTCATCAACACAACGGCTCTGTTTGCAGAATACAATCTAACTGATAAACAGATCGAACTGGTGCAAAGAGGAGCAGAGTATACAGTGCTGAGCATTGAAAAACTGAACAAGTTACCATTCACAGTAGCAGAAAAACCAGCTACAGAATGGCTTATTCATGGCAAAATAACATTACCTGTGAGTACTTTTCAGTTTCAGTATTGCCTCAGACAAATGCAAGCGGACAAATATGAAAGGTTGGGTAAGGAATACATTAAGACATCTTGGGATTTACCGTATACATATAGATGTTGGAGTGGGGATCGTGAAGTGTTTTTGAGCGGTACACACTGTAAACGTGCACTAAGCGGTTCGCTTATATGTCAAGACATTTCCTTGCACGGGGCTTGTAATGGTTCTGTGGCAAATTTGTCTTGCCATCTGCAGGGTACACCAGCTGCTGTGATTAATCCAACGTTTGGACAACTTTCTAACGGGAGTTACCTCATGGTGAATGATCAGAGCTGCTGTGGCATGCTGCCAGGCATCCCATATCTGTTAACGGTCAACTCCAGGGTCACTTGCTGTATGCAAGTATTGTTTCCCCCAATAGACACAGTCAGGGAGTCGCCTCTATGGCCTTCGCTGAACGTCTCTTTTATAAGATTTGATACTTTAAGCAGAATGAAAGCCATGCTTTTACAGCAAACAGTGCCTTTGACCTCGGCCAAAGAAACCTATGATCTACAAATAGCAAGGACTTCGGCTGAGATACAGACTTTAATACGTACAAACTGCCCTATACATTTCGTAGAAATGATATCACGTATCTTCAACATGTCTGATACAACAGGAATTGTACATGTATTTAAGAGCATCTGCTCCGGTCTGTTAGCACCTTTCCAAGCACTACTCGGAATCATCCCGAACTTTGCACATTCGGTGTTTGGTGGCATACCATTAATTCTAGCACTTGTTGCCGGAATTCTATTTCTCTTCCTGCTATTGCGCTATGGCCAGCCTATTCGCAGACATCACTCCGAGCGAAATGGAGAAAGCTCTCCTTGAACGAAAGTGCCGTGAGCAAATAGTAAAGCTTTTGGGCATGACTCATCTACAGGACCTTAACACAACTTGGTTCCTGTCATTCAGACCAATCTGGCAAGATTACATCTTACCTGTTCTACGATGCCTGCTATGCAGTGAAGAATGCGTGTTGGACACCTGTCTAACATTTCCATCAGCAACGCCAACGGATGTCGATACTCTGCTGGACCCGATTACGGCCCATGCTCTGTGTTGTCCCCAGAGGCTTCCTATCCTGATGTCAGCATTCATTGAGATCTCACAGACGCTTCCGGCTGCTGCTGAGGTACGAGAAAGATCTACAGGCACACAGGTAACAACGGACGCGAACATTGCTGAGGCAACTTATGCTGGAAGCGATGCTTCCCATCTCTGTGCAATTGACCTGCTACACGAGGTGTTCCAACTGACGCCGACTACAGTGGATGATGTTTTGTCTATAGAAATAGATGATCTCATGTTTACACCAGACCCGTAAACTGACTCTGATTCAGCATACAGTGTTCCAGAGATGCAGTAACAATTTGGCCTTCATTTAAAAAAAAAAAAAACTTGGAACTCTACCAAAATTGAACTTTTTTCCCATTTTTTACGAACGAAAATGGCACTACAATCTGCTTAAAGTAGAACTAGCCTTATAGTACAGACTTGGCGGTCCTTCCACGGACATTTAGTCATCTTATATGTCTAAAAACAGTTCATTAATTTTCATGACATGAAATGACTTTGATTTTTGAACAACTTATCGATCATTTTCTGTCACATGTAAATATTACTGCTTATTTCATTCCAATTGCATTTATTTTCAAACTTTATGCCTGAAATGAAAAGCAATGCTTTAAATGTACAGTACCTTTTGCATTCTAAATACGTTTTTTACATGCCTTTTTTAGATGGTTTTATGAAATATTTTAGAAATATGCGGTACTCCATTTTAATGTTTAGCATTTTAAATGTTTAGCATTTTAGTATTATCGTACACACGAAAGTGGAGTGGGTGTTGTATTCCTCTTAGGGTGTCCATAAACGGGCTTTCCAGCATCATGTCCTTATATAGGCACAATTCGCCCTGCCCTTATATAGGCATAAAATCCCAGCCCTTATTTAGGCATTAAACCGTGCACTCCAAATACAGGCATGGTCTCTGACATCCGTCCACCCTAACGTCACAACGAGTTCATGAAGACCCTTAGGCTGCGGGAGTTTCCCTAGCCCAGGACTATTGATTTCTTCAAGGCCTCATATATTATGCATGAACCATTATTCCTTAGGGGTTCATCCATGACGTCTTTCGCTATCCAATTCACGTCAATGCTAACATTCCTAAGGTACTCTCAGGTATAAATATACCTTCCCTAGCCCCTGTAAACCAGAGGAGACCTCGACTTCAGAGGAGCCTGTTTCCCGGCCTGACGCACTGAGAACACGCTGTCATCCCTGCACGCAGAGAGTCCAGCTTCCAGTGATCTGACTTCCCTTGCGGGGTGTTGGAGTTCGAGTCTGGCAAAGAGATTCCTACCTCTCTCATTCTTCAGGTATGGAGCTGACTAGAACCTAGAGGGACTCTTGGCATACTTGGCATACTAGACTTAACATACTCTTAGTATACCATAGTAAGGAATACTTCACCTACTTCATACCTCGTCCTACACTTAGGTTAGGTACATTGTGGTAGAACTAGATTAGAAACGCATCGTATGAGTACTCGCATTTTTAGTCTGTGTTATTTATGTAACAGCATATGTACTAAAAGATAATGCTAACGCAGTATTATTTATTTCTACTGCTCACACTGAACATTATTTATCTTGCATACTGTCTTGTGATCGTAACAGCACATTTTACTTACACCAGAAACAAGACTGTTCAATAAACCTTTTATTGAAACGCCCGTCTGTTCTTTCTGTGTAACTTTGGAGAAAACTAAGCATGCACGACTGAGCTGAGTGAAATAGTTATCTATTGTTTCCACGACTCTGGGACACGTTCTGATTCTAAAGGGAAACACAGTGGTCATGTTTTGCGGTTGCCAGAAACTACTCCCTTCTTGTTGTCAAGGAGTTTCTAGTGGCCTCTGAGCTAGCTGGCACAAGTAATTAAGTTTAATATACTCGATAGGGACATACTGACCTTAGTCCTATGTCAAACCTATAGGATATATTATTCCAATGCGCAGAGCCTATTAGGGAAATAGGAGCTACACTACAGGGGCAGATGCCCAAAATGGGAGCGGATAGCGAGGGTGGGCCATGCGGGCTACGTCCGTCTTGACCAGGTGAGTCTCCTGAAGAAAAATTATATCCGGGCTCAACTGTAGGAGATAGCGCCATACCTGACGCCGCTTATTAGGGGAGTTAAGCCCCTTCACATTAAGGGACAGGAATTTCAGGCAAGGCGTGTTGGTCATGTCGGGTGAGAGGGGAGGCCAGACGCATGCAGCAGCCGGAGAAACAACATGAGACAGGGGGAGAGAATAAAAAGAGAGGCCATCCAAGTGCATAAAGGCATGATCCCATGCCACCAAGTGCCACCCTCCCGACGGAAAGAGAGAAGAGGAAGAGAGACAGAAGCATAGAAAAAAAAACACAGGGAGTCCAAGAAAAGGCGTAACCAACTCGGCCAACCGGGCCGTAAAGTCCTGATCCAAAAGGGGAGTAGGCTAGGCTCTCCGGCACAAGCCATCCCGGAGGAGTCACTCTCCAAGGAGCAGGTAGGGGGGTGGGTCTCCTGGCGTAAAAACAAGTCCTGGTGAGTGCTCCGATGCCGCTGCCAAGATGCTGGGGGGAGTCCGTGAAAAAGAACGCGGGCCCGTTGCCGCCATCGGCCTGCGAGGAGGCCTGGTCGTCCGGGCGAGACAAACGGCGAGGGCGACGCATCTGCGACCATTGCGTTTTCGCTGGTTCCCTCTTCAGGGGAGGCAATCTAGTAGGGCTATGTGGCGGCGTGAGGGAGAGACGAAGCAGTTGCGCGGCCTCCTGGAAAGAGCGTACCGCCCTGCGCTTGGATTCCCATTGGAAAATAAGGGCAAAGGGATGGCCCCACTGGTACTGGATGCCCAAATTTCTCAGCTTGTCCGTGACGGACTTGAAGTCCCTGCGACGCCGTAACGTAGTGGGCGCAAGGTCCTGAAAGAGCTGAAACGTGGCGCCATTGCATGTAAGTTCGGGTTTAGAGCGTGCAGCTTTGAGAATAGACTCTTTTTCAGTAAAGAAATGGACCCGGGTCAAGATGTTGGGAATTAGACCGGAGCAGCCAGGGGGACCCGAGACGCGATGTGCACGATCAAGTGCCGGGGGGAGAGGTCGTCGTCACCCCATATGTCCTGAAGTAGATCCGCGACAAAAGTCATAATGTCCGTTCCCTCGGCCCCGATCGGCACCCCTCGGAGGCGTGAGTTGTTGCAACGCCCCCGATTTTCCAAGTCCTCCTGCTTGAGTTGGAGGTCAATGTGTTGCTCCTCTAGAGTGGCCATGCGTTGCCACAGCTGTTCCTGCTCTTCCGTGCGGGCGTCCACCGTCTTCTCGAGGTCATCGACCCTTTCGCCGATCGCCGTGACCTCCCTCCTAAGTTTTCGGACACAAGAGTGAACTTCAGAACGGAGCGAGCCTATTTCGGATTTCAGCTCCTGCATGAAGCCCGCCATGAAGGATTGCGTGACGGGCTCAGAAGCCCCCCATGTCGAGGACGACATGTCGCCAGTGCCTGTATGGCCAGGCTTGTTCCACAGTGCCACAACAGGATTGTCTTTCGAGGGTATCGCTGTGTCCTTCACAGCTTTCGTGCGAGTCATGGCCTCACGAATCCCCCAGCCTCAGGGTCCAGATCGGACAGGTGGCTGGGGAGGCAAAGTGCAACCAGAGGAGTCACGAGCCTCTAGGATGTGGCGAGGACGCCCCGGTATGGGCTCGCAGGAGGAGGCAACGTTGGGCGGACAAGAGGGGAGGCGACGACCGGCGGGGCGCCACTAGGTCAATGGGAGGCCCCTCAGTAAGCCACCATACCCCAGACGCCAGGGCCGTCCTCCCAAAGACCAAGGCCCCCACAAGTGCACCCCAGCGGCCTGTCAGAGACCCCCCCAGAGGCGAGTAGGCAATGTCCATGTGGGATAGCACGGCTCAAGTAGATGGAGGTAAGAGGGCCCCTATCAAGGACCAGATCCACAAGTCAAAGAGCGATGAGGCCTGCGCCGCAGGGAGTCAGTGAGAGTTCGGGAGCCCAGGCAAAATGCAAAAGTCTCTCACGTTGTAGGATGCAGAGATGGGGGGCAGGCTTAGCTCGTGCCCCACGCCGCCGCCATATAATCAGGGGTGCGCGGGCCCTCCATGCACATCAAGAACAGGCCAACGCCAGCTTGTGGAACAGAATGCACAGCAGTAGGGAGGCGGGTTGGGAGGGAGGATCGCCACAGCGGGTGCCAGGGCGCGCTAAGAGATCCCAACAGGTACCCCCGCAGGTCGTCGAGGCAGGATGCACCCCACTGCCAAGCCAATGCGCCTGCAGGGTGTCGCGTCGTGAAGAGTCAGGCCGATGGCTGTGTCCCCCAGCCCAGGAGAAGGCAAAGCGCACCCAGTGCTTTTGAGTTTCTGATACGCTTGTTGTAGGTGCTTCTCAGCGCTCTCAGGTGCTTAAGGTGTTGTAGGGACGGTGAGGATCTCCAAACTCATTCGGCTATTCTCAGATTGCATCTTTCTGCATTTAGGTTCTCGTTGAACCAAGGTTTGGAGTCTTTAGTGGAGAATCGTTTTAGTTGTAGGCATGCAATAGTGTCAAGAATCAATCAATCAATCAATCAATCAATCAATCAATCAATCAATCAATCACGGCATTTATAGAGCGCGCTACTCACCCGGGAGGGTCTCAAGGCGCTGGGGGAGGGGGTAAGTTACTGCTCGAACAGCCAGGTCTTGAGCTGCTTCCTGAAGGCGAGATGGTCCTGGGTTCGCCGAAGGTGAGTGGGGAGGAGTTCCAGGTCTTGGCCGCCAGGTAGGAGAAGGATCTTCCTCCGGCGGTGGTTCTGCGGATGCGTGGTACGGTGGCGAGGGCGTGGCTGGTTGATCGTAGCTGGCGTGTGGGCGTGTAGAAGGACATGCGGTCGTTGAGGTACTTTGGGCCCAGGTCGTGGAGGGCCTTGTGTGCGTGGGTGAGGAGTCTGAACGTGATTCTCTTGCTGACGGGGAGCCAGTGCAGGTCTTTCAGGTGTACGGTGATGTGGCTGTGTCGGGGGATGTCCAGGATGAGTCGTGCGGAGGCGTTCTGGATGCGCTGGAGTCTCTTTTGAAGTTTGGCTGTGGTTCCGGCGTAGAGGGTGTTCCCATAGTCCAGTCGGCTGGTGACGAGTGCCTGGGTGACGGTCTTCCTGGTTTCAGTGGGGATCCATCTGAAGATCTTGCGGAGCATGCGCAGGGTGTTGAAGCATGAAGATGAGACGGCGTTGACTTGTTTGGTCATTGATAGGGAGGAGTCCAGGATGAAGCCCAGGTTGCGTGCGTGGTCCGTTGGCTTGGGTGCGGTGCCCAGGGCCGGGGGCCACCAGGAGTCGTCCCAGGCGGAGGGTGATGAGCCCAGGATGAGGACTTCCGTCTTGTCTGAGTTCAGTTTAAGGCGGCTGTTCCTCATCCAGTCGGCGACGTCTCTCATCCCGTCGTGCAGGTTGGCTCTGGCGGTAGTGGGGTCGTTGGTGAGGGAGAGGATCAGCTGGGTGTCGTCGGCGTAGGAGATGATGTTGAGGCTGTGTCGGCGTGCGATGGCTGCGAGGGGGCTCATGTAGACGTTGAAGAGGGTCGGGCTGAGTGAGGATCCTTGTGGAACGCCGCAGATGACTTCGGTGGCTTCGGATCTGAACGGGGAGAGGCGGACTCTCTGGGTTCTTCCGGCGAGGAACGAGATGATCCATTCCAGTGCTTTCTCTCGGATTCCGATGTTGCTGAGGCGCTTCACTAGGGTGCGGTGGCAGACGGTGTCGAACGCCGCGGAGAGGTCCAGGAGGATGAGGGCAGCTGTTTCCCGTTGTCGGTTAGGGTTCTGATGTCGTCGGTGGCTGCGATAAGGGCGGTCTCGGTGCTGTGGTTGGCCCGAAACCCGGACTGCGAGGGGTCGAGGATCCATTCGTCTCGAGGAAGGCGGCAAGCTGTCTGTTGACGGTCTTCTCGATGACTTTGGCCGGAAACGGAAGGAGCGAGATGGGGCGGTAGTTCTTGAGGTCGGTGGGGTCCGCCGTTGGTTTCTTCAGGAGGGCGGTAAGCTCGGCGTGCTTCCAGCTCTCCGGGAAGGTGGCGGTGCGGAAGGAGGAGTTGATGATGTCCCGGAGATGGGGTGCGATGGTGGCGTCGGCTTTGTTGAAGACGTGGTGTGGGCAGGGGTCGGTTGGTGATCCGGAGTGGATGGAGTTCATCGTGCGGGTGGTGTCTTCGGTGTTGATCGGGGTCCAGTTGCAGAGGGTGGTGGTGGCGGGCATTGGTTCGGCGGTAGGGTGCGTTGTTTGTGCGTTGAAGCTGTTGTGTATGTCGGTGATCTTGCGGTGGAAGAACGCGGAGAGTGAGTTGCAGAGGTCTTGCGAGGGGGTGATGTCGTTGTTTCCGGCGCTGGGGTTGGAGAACTCTTTGACGATGCTGAAAAGTTCCTTGCTGTCATGGGCGTTGTTGTCCAGTCGTTCTTTGAGTGCCGACTTCTTGGTGGCACGGATCAGCTGGTGGTGTTTGCGGGTGGCGTGCTTGAGGGCGGTCCTGTTGTCTGTGGTCTGGTCGAGTCGCCAGGTTTTCTCGAGAGTGCGGCAGTTCTTCTTGGATTCCTTGAGTTCGTTGGTGAACCAAGGGGTTTTCTTGCTTCCGGGTCTGCTGGGAGGGTTTTTAGTGGTGCGAGGTCGTCGGCGCAGGCGGTCAGCCACTTGGCGAGGTTGCTGGCTGCTTCGTTTGGGTCCGTTGTGTCGGTGGGTGTGTTCTGGCTGAGGGAGGCGGTGAGCTGCTCGGCGGTGATCTTGCTCCAGCTCCGGCGGGGAGCCTGTTGCGGGTGGTGGTGGGTCGCAGTCTTTCTGAAGCTGAAGTGGACGCAGCTGTGGTCGGTCCAGTGGAGTCCGGTGGCGTGGCTGAAGGAGATGTGCTTGCTGGACGAGAAGACGGGGTCAAGCGTGTGGCCGGCGTAGTGGGTGGGCGTGTTCACCAGTTGCTTGAGTCCGAGGTTGGCGAGGTTGTCCAGCAGGGCGGTGGTGTTTCTGTCGTTGTTGTTCTCCAGGTGGAAGTTGAGGTCCCTAGGAGGATGTAGTCGGCGGAGGGCATGGCGTGCGGGCTGATGAAGTCTGCGATGTCTTCGCTGAATAGTGTGCGTGGTCCCGGGGGTCTGTAGATGAGGGTGCCTCGGAGGGTGGTCTTGGGGTCCGTGTGTATCTGGAAGTGTAGGTGTTCGGCGGCGGTGAAGGTCTCGTCGGAGTTAGTCGAGATGCGGATGGTGTTCTTGTGTACGATGGCGATGCCTCCTCCCGTCTGGTTGACGCGGTCCTTCCGGGTGATCTTGTATCCATCCGGGATGGCTATGGCGATGTCAGGCGCTGAGGAGGCGTTCATCCAGGTTTCGGTGAGGAAGGCGATGTCCGGTGCTGTTGCGTCGAGCAGGTCCCAGAGTTCCACGGCGTGCCTGTGGACGGAGCGGGTGTTCAGCAGGATGCATTTCAGGTGGTTGCTGCTGTTGCTCGACTTGGCGGAGGTGGTGCACGTCAGGGGGCAGGTGAATCGGCAGGTTTGGCAGGTGAAGGGTCCGTGGGTGCGTCTCGGTGAGGCTCGGTAGCAGGCAGGGTTCCGGCCGGCATTGAGTGCGGTGAGTGTGGCGGCGTCGTAGGTCCGTCGAGTGGTGTTGCATCGGTGGGATCCAGGGGTTCTGGCGCTGGGCGCGGTCCAGTCGCGGACGGGCGCAGACGGGCTTGCCTTAGGCGCGCCTTCGGCGCGCCAGCGGCGCGCCCGCTGCGCACGTCCGCTGCGCGGCCGTGCAGCGGCCGCCATTTATGGGGAGGTGGGAGGGAGGAGCAGCTGGGAGGCGGGAGGCAGGGGCAGCGAATGGGCAGTCAGGGGCGGGGCCGCAGGGACGCAGCGGCGGGAATGGCGATAGGCAGCGAGGGGCACAGAAGGAAAAACGGGGGGAAAGCAGGCAAATCACGGGCACAACAACAGTGGGGCAGCGAGGGCACAGAAGGAAAAACGGGGGGAAAGCAGGCAAATCACGGGCACAACAACAGTGGGGCAGCGAGGGGCACAGAAGGAAAAACGGGGGGAAAGCAGGCAAATCACGGGCACAACAACAGTGGGGCAGCGAGGGGCACAGAAGGAAAAACGGGGGGAAAGCAGGCAAATCACGGGCACAACAACAGTGGGGCAGCGGGGGCACAGAAGGAAAAACGGGGGGAAAGCAGGCAAATCACGGGCACAACAACAGTGGGGCAGCGAGGGGCACAGAAGGAAAAACGGGGGGAAAGCAGGCAAATCACGGGCACAACAACAGTGGGGCAGCGAGGGGCACAGAAGGAAAAACGGGGGGAAAGCAGGCAAATCACGGGCACAACAACAGTGGGGCAGCGAGGGGCACAGAAGGAAAAACGGGGGGAAAGCAGGCAAATCACGGGCACAACAACAGTGGGGCAGCGAGGGGCACAGAAAGGAAAGGGGAGACAAGCAGACAAAACTGGCACCGGGGCCACAAGCGGAGGGCGATCTTACCTACAGGAGCAGCGGGCAGACAGCACAGGCGGAGCTGTGTGGTGGGGAGCGACCTACCTGGCAAGGTCAAGGGTCGCTCTCCTCACGCGTGCAGCGGCCGCCATTTATGGGGAGGTGGGAGGGAGGAGCAGCTGGGAGGCGGGAGGCAGGGGCAGCGAATGGGCAGTCAGGGGGCGGGGCCGCAGGGGACGCAGCGGCGGGAATGGCGATAGGCAGCGAGGGGCACAGAAGGAAAAACGGGGGGAGAGCAGGTAAATCACGGGCACAACAACAGTGGGGCAGCGAGGGGCACAGAAGGAAAAACGGGGGGAAAGCAGGCAAATCACGGGCACAACAACAGTGGGGCAGCGAGGGGCACAGAAGGAAAAACGGGGGGAAAGCAGGCAAATCACGGGCACAACAACAGTGGGGCAGCGAGGGGCACAGAAGGAAAACGGGGGGAAAGCAGGCAAATCACGGGCACAACAACAGTGGGGCAGCGAGGGGCACAGAAGGAAAAACGGGGGGAAAGCAGGCAAATCACGGGCACAACAACAGTGGGGCAGCGAGGGGCACAGAAGGAAAAACGGGGGGAAAGCAGGCAAATCACGGGCACAACAACAGTGGGGCAGCGGGGGCACAGAAGGAAAAACGGGGGGAAAGCAGGCAAATCACGGGCACAACAACAGTGGGGCAGCGAGGGGCACAGAAGGAAAAACGGGGGGAAAGCAGGCAAATCACGGGCACAACAACAGTGGGGCAGCGAGGGGCACAGAAGGAAAAACGGGGGAAAGCAGGCAAATCACGGGCACAACAACAGTGGGGCAGCGAGGGCACAGAAGGAAAAACGGGGGGAAAGCAGGCAAATCACGGGCACAACAACAGTGGGGCAGCGAGGGGCACAGAAGGAAAAACGGGGGGAAAGCAGGCAAATCACGGGCACAACAACAGTGGGGCAGCGAGGGGCACAGAAAGGAAAGGGGAGACAAGCAGACAAAACTGGCACCGGGGCCACAAGCGGAGGGCGATCTTACCTACAGGAGCAGCGGGCAGACAGCACAGGCGGAGCTGTGTGGTGGGGGAGCGACCTACCTGGCAAGGTCAAGGGTCGTCATGAAGTTGCTGTTTTGGTTTGTCAAGTCATGGACATCAGACATGACCACCGGAGGAGGCAAGATATTATTGCTGAGATATGTCAGATCATTGGGGTGTATGTCCCTAGTGTTCCTTTTCCAGTGTTTTGTTTTTTTAGGTTGAGGTTTGAATGTTCTTACTGATTCATTGATTAGAAAGGTGATGCAGTGATGTTCGGTCCAGTCGCATGGCACAATGGATTCTAGTTGAATGGAGTTAGCACTAGCAATTACTAGATCTAAGGTTGCACCCAGGTTGTTGGTAGGACTGTTATAGATTTGGTTTAGGTTGCGGTCTGCTAGGAAGGTTTTAAGGCTGTTAACTGATAGGTAATTCGGGTCATTCCAGTGTAGGTTGAAATCACAGCGGAAGATCTGGGTGTAGTGATGTCCGACGTTGGTAGTGATGGTTTCCATAATTTGCTTGATGAATGATAGGTTGTCGCCTGGAGGGTGGTATATCAGGTGCAGTTTGCGTAGTGGTCTATTGTTGCTAGTAATGTTTAAGCCTAGGTATTCACAAGAGGATAGTTTGGCAGGTGGTGACTACTTCACTCCAAGGTTACTGCGGTATATGTAGGCAATGCCTCCACCCAGTTTGACTGGACGGTCTGATCTTATAATATCATAGCTAGAAGGGACTAGTATGTCAAGGATTGGAGTAGAGGAGTCATTAGGCCATGTTTATGTTAGTAGAAATAGGTCTATCTCATGAGCAAGGATAAGGTCGGCGATTTCAGCTGCATGTTTCATAGCTGATCTTCAATTGAGAAGCATGCATTTCAGGTGAAGTTTGGTGTCAGCTGGGGACGTCTGTGTGATGGGGACTAGCATAAGGGTGGCCTTATTTATGCCCCTCGCATTCTGCCTGAGTTCTCTGAGTGGGTTCGAGGTGACTGTTTGGATACGAGCTAGATTGCCTGTATTGTCATGTTGTAACTGATTATATATGTGTAGAAGCGACTGAATGTCACTGTCTGACAGTGGATCTTTTAGTCTAAAGGGCCTCATGGCGGCGTTAGAGTAAGGTATAGATCGCCATTTCGTGAGGTGGGGTGGCAAGATTGGTGGTTGTGGGTAGTGTTTGGTGGGTGGTGGTGGGCTGAGTCTATTATTTCCTGGAGACCATTTGGGGCATTTGGTGTATGTCATCTCGGACATGATATTTATTAGGCTTCGTATGTCAGATTTGAGTTGATGTAGGTCTTGTGTAATTACTTCTAGTCTGGATTCTATTGAAGCATGGGAGTAGGATGTTGAGGTTTGTGACTGAAGGGTGGGAGGGTGTGGGGTGGTCTGGGTGGTGATGTTAGAATGGTGCCTGTCTATGTGGGAAGGTGGGAGAGTTTAGGAAGGGCATGGTTTATGGCTTGCAATGTGAGGGAGTAGGGATAGTGAGCTTTTTGGACAGAGGCGGTTGAGACGAATGTGTCATGCGAAAGATAAGATTATCTAAGGGGGTGAAAATTGAGGGTGTGGTAGGGGTGGTAGGGATATCTTCAATGTTGTGCATCTCTGTGGACCTTGTTACCATAGCGACACATGGGCACTGATTAGTTTGGGGGTTTGGTGGGGGTGACTCCTGGCGGTTCATGGTGAGCGAAGAGTCCAGGATGAAGCCGAGGTTTTGTGCATGTCTGTGGGTGTGGGGGAGGTCCAAGTGCTGCAGGCCACCAGGAGTAGTCCCAGGTGGAGGGGGTAGAGCCCAGGATGAGGACTTCAGTCTTCTCTGAGTTGAGCTTGAGGCAGCTGTCCTTCATTCAGGTGGCATCAGTCTTCATCCTGTAGTGAAAGTTGTTCTTGGCAACTGTTAGTTCATTGGTGAAGGAGACAATTAGCTGGGTGTCATCAGCGTAGGAGACAATGTTGAGCCCATGGCTCCTGACGATGGCTGCGAGCGGGGCCATGTAGATGTTGAAGAGAGTGGGGTTCAGGGAGGAGCCCTGAGGCACTCTGCAGCTGATTTCTGTGGGTTCAGAGTGGAACGGTAGTAGTCTGACTTACTGTGCCTGGCCGTTGAGGAAGGAGCAGATCCATTCCAGGGATTTGTTGCAGAGGCCGGCGTCGTGGAGGCTTGTGCGTAGGGTGCGGTGGGAGACGGTATCGAATGCGGTCGAGAGGTCCAAGAGAATGAGGGCTGCAGTTTTGCCTCTGTCAAGGAGGGTGCGGACGACGTCTGTGGTGGAGAGGGCGGTCTTGGTGCTGTGGTTGCTTTGGAAGCCAGATTGGGAGAGATTCAGGATGTGGTTCACTTCAATGAACTCGGAAAATTGGCTGTTGATGGCCTTCTCGATGACCTTGGCTGGGAAGGGGAGCAGAGAGATGGGTCTGAAGTTCTTGAGGTCAGTCGGGTCAGCAGAGTGTTTCCTCAGCAAGGGGTTGATCTCTGCGTGTTTCCAGTCTTCCAGGATGGTGGTGCAAATGAAGGAGCAGTTGATGATGCAGCAGAGTTCGGGGGCGATGGAGGTGCCGACTCTGTTGAAGATGTAGTGCGGATAGAGGTCCAAGGGTGCTCCAGATTGGAGGCTATTCATGATCTTGAGGGTACCATCAGCAGTGAGAGGAGTCCAGCTGAGCAGGGTCTGCTAGGGTCCGGTGTCCTTGGGTGAGGTGGTTGCAGGTGGGGAGAGAGGGTCTTGGGTATCGAGGCTGCCGAAACTGTCGTAGATATCATTAATCTTGCAGTGGAAGAAGGTGCCAAGGTTGTGGCAGAGGTCATGGGAGGGTGGGATGTCTGATGTTTCTGTGCTGGGTTTGATGAATTCTTTGACCACGGTGAAGAGCTGTTTGCTATTGAGTGCATTGGAGTAGATGCTTTCGTGTAGGGCCACTTTCTTTGTTGTTCTAATGAGGAGGTGGTGTTCGGTGACAGCGGTTTTGAAGGCTGAGTGTTATTCCGGAGTATTGCTGCTCCTCCAACTCTTTTTGAGCCATCTACAGATGCCTCTGTACTCATGAAGGGTGGGAGAGAACCAGCTGGCTTTCTTGGAGTGTCGCTTGCCTAGGGCTTTCTTGAGAGGAGCCAGTGTGTCTACCCAGTTGGAGATCCATCGGTGGAGGTTGCGTGTTGAGGTATTAGTGTCCAAGGATGTTGGTGGTGGGTTTTGCTAAGGGAGGTGGTGAGCTGTTCC
This sequence comes from Calotriton arnoldi, assembly GCA_963921515.1. Taxonomy (NCBI): domain Eukaryota; kingdom Metazoa; phylum Chordata; class Amphibia; order Caudata; family Salamandridae; genus Calotriton; species Calotriton arnoldi. The sequence continues at coordinate 3,059,533 of CAWUFW010000959.1, read as the reverse complement.
TCGGTCACTTTGTTCCAACTTCTGCAAGGGTAGCGGCGGGCGTGGTGCTGTATGGTGGGTTAGGAGAAGTGGATGCAGCGGTGGTCGGTTCAAAGGAGCTCAGTGGTGTGGCTGACGGTGATGTTGTCGCTGGTGGAGAAGATGGAGTCGAGCATGTGTCTTACTGAGTGGGTTGGGGAGGTGACCAGATGTTTGAGTCCGATGGTGATGAGGTTCTCCAGCAACGACAAGGTATTCTTGTCATTGGGGTTGTCCAGGTGAAAGTTGAAGTCGCCGAGGAGGATGTAGTCTGTGAAGGCATGGGGTGCGATGAAGCCGATGATGGATTCACTGATGGGTGGGTGGGTTCTGTGGGATCTGTAGATGAGGGTGCCATGGAGAGTGGTGTTTGGGTTGGTCTGGACCTGGAAGTTGAGGTGCTCCATGCTGGTCGAGTGGTCGTCCACATGGGGGGTGAGGCGAAGGGTGCTTTTGTGCACAATGGCAATGCCTCCACCCGATTTGTTGATGCAGTCCTTGTGAATGATCTTGTAGCCGCCTGGGAAGGCGGTAGCAATGTCTGTGTTGGAGGTGGAGTTCATCCAGGTTTTCATGAGGAAGGTGATGTCGGGGTGGATGGAGTCAAGTATGTCCCAGATCTCTACAGCGTATTTGTGGAGGGAGCGTGTGTTGAGCAGGATACAGCTGAGGTGGTCGGGTTCAGTATTTGTCGGTCATGAGGTGGGTGGGACTGGTGTGTGGTGGCAAGCAAAGGTGTGGGTGCAATTTCGGCAGGAAAAAGGGCCCTGGGTGTCATTCGCCGATGCCCAGCGGCAGGCGGAAGGTGGTGTGGTATCCGCTATTGAGGGCATAGAGGGTGCTGGTGTCGGAGCAGTGGATTGTCCGAGGACCAGGGTCCGTGGGGGTGGGCACAGTCCAGGTGTGGATGGGCGCAGACGGGCTTGCCTTTGGTGCGCCGCCTGCGCACCCACTGCGCTGTGGCCACCATTAAGTAGCGTCAGGGGAGGGCTGGACAGCTGGGAGGTGGGAAAGCAGCGCTGGAGGGGGGGTGGGGCCGCGGGGGTGAGCAGCGGCGGGGACACAGAAAGGAAAAGACTCAAAAGTACAAAAAAGGGAAGAAAGTGAACAGAACAGCACAAAAGATAAAAAGGTAAAATTTAAGGAAAAGCAGAGGTCATAGGAGTAAAAGGCAGAAACAGAAAAAGGCAGCAACGAGAGACAGAGGGCAGAGCAGCAGCAGAGATGCTCCACATTGGACCAGCAGACATGAGGCGCAGGTGGGTGCCTGCGGGTGGAGGAGGGCCTCAAACTCAGGACCTGTAGAATCTTTCTACTGTTGGAAATTCTTTCTGGAGAACCAAACACGTATGTGGAAGATAATGAACACAAGTCAACTGTCACCTGCACTCAGAGTTACTCTTGAATAGAAAGATTTATACATGTTCAATACCGCTTCACACCTAAGGTGCATTAGGAGCACATGTGTTTTGTAAACACTTACACCCATTAGCTGGACCCAAGCTGTACAAAATCAGGTAGAGAAGTAATATGGTACTTACCTGCCACAATGTAAACTATAAAATAAACCAATAGAGTCATTGGATGATGGCATCAGTGATCATTGTTGTCATCTTTGATGTCATCAATGATGCCATTTGAGATGTCATCAATGATGTCATAAATGATGTCATAGAACATGCTATGAGTGATGTCATATGTGAGGTCATAAGCAGTGCATAGCAGGGTTCAAGTTATAGTTAGTGCTGCTAACTATAACCGGTGAATTTCTGTGTTTTTTTTGTTCTTTATGGCGGTTGTCAGTAGTTAGTTATAGTTAGGACCTAGTTTCCATAGGAAACTTGTTTTTTGACTTGCTAATAACCTTGGCACTGTTTGACAAATCTTCACAAAATTTTCATAAGTAGTCGCCTTCTGTGTCTAGTTGCGCATGGAAAGTTTCAAGGTGATCCGTCAAGCGGGGACCAAGAAAGAGGGGAGGAGGGGTCAAAAAAGTCTGTTTCCAATGCAATTTCCCATAGGAGTTTTGAACACGACCGCAGCACAAACTGCTGGACAGAATTACACCAAATTTGGCAGAAAGCTAGCTCTTGGTCCAGAAAGAGCCCTTTTGTAATTTGTTGTAAATCTGTTCAGTAGTTTATGGACGTATTAAAGAAAAATCAAATTTGTATATCTAGAAGAGCGGACCAGCGAATCCAACAGAGTTCATGCTGCGATCTGATTCGCTGCCAACACTTCAACCAGGAAGTGTTGGCAGCCATTTTGAGTCTCGGACTCAGCCGAGTCCCCCCAAAAAAAAGCTTTTAAAAAAAGAGAAGGGTGTAGAGTAGGAATACCCTGACCCCTTAGGCCTGGTGGTGGGGTTCCCCAGGGACCCCGCCAGAGCCCACATTTTTTTTTTTTTTCCAATTTTGACATGAAATCAGGGGAGGAGCCACAAATTTGCTGCAAAATTAAAAAAAGAAATAAACAAGCACGGTCTCCCGCGCTTGTTTGTACTAGAGCCCGGGTGGTTGAAATCATGTATTTCACAGTTCGCTGTTTATATAAAGCACTAGTTGCACACACTTGTCCTACTGAAAAAACAACAGAAACACAACTGTATTTGTGTATTTCATAAGAGAAAGATGTGTGGTGTTGAAAACACACAGTATGTTTTAAGAGGAAGGGGCATATCAGCAACAGACGGCGATAAATATCGCAAAGCGCGCTTAGCGCTTTTATATTTATCGCCGTCCATCGCTGGAATTTATCGCCCGGTTAGCGCGTTATCAACAACGCGTTACTCCAGGGCGATAATATTCCAGCGCTAACCAGGGAAATGGGCCAACATCACTGGAAAACCAGCGATGTTGCACTCAAAACGGCGATAGCCTTGGTGATACGACCCTGTGGTCGTATCACCATAATCCACCTCCCATGTTAGGAATGCCTTAGTCAGGAATTTAACAGACGTTAAATTCCTGCGTTAAGGCAGAGTTAGCGCGATGATTATTATCGCTAAGGCTCTTTGCTAATATCGCGAAGCTGCCTTAGCGATAATTCCCCATGTAGTTTTCCCAGCCATGTCTACTTAGCATCTCATTAGCGATGTTTATCGCTGAGATGCCAGGCGTTGGGAATTCGGCAGCTAACATGCGCTAATGCATGTTAGTGCCGCCTTGTTTATAGGGCGATAGGAATATCGCCGCTTTAGCGGCAAAAAGTGACGCTAAAGCGGCGATAATGCCCTTGATGATATGCCCCAAAATTGTTAGCGCAGTGAGAGAATCCATGCACATTTTTGTCATGAATATAAATAAACTGTCCGCCAGCCTATGATTTCTCCTTAAATTCTGATGCTTTCCTATTTTCCGATATGAAAAGTGCAAATCTAAGACTCGTACAAGCGATGTCTCACCTGGACAGCGCTCGCTCCCTGAGTATGGAGCGGCAATGCAGAGCTAATGTGCACACAATTCATTCACAAATGTTCTATGTAAATACGACCAATGGCTGTGTTATCACCACAACGCAAAACACACTTTCGTATTTTCAGCTAATGCTCAGAAAAGGAGTTTGGAATCCACTTTTAAACATACATTGAAATCTATGTTGTGAAATCTACGCGTGCAAAATAAGTGCCAAAATGTACCCTGATATGTTTTACTAATATTCTGAAGGGGGTCATCTGAAGTGCAGTGCTTGTGAATTAGCAATCTGCACTTGTTTCCTGCAGACCAGACGTGAAGCACTTGTAAAGCAGCCCTAGAAGACGTGAAATTGTAGCTGAATAATGAAAGTTGCAAGTGAAGCAAAAACAGAATACAAGGTAATACAATCTGACTTATTCAGACATAAGTAGATTGAGGAAAAAAGTAAAAATCTGTTTTTATTGAAATTTTCTCAAGGTTGTGAGAACCCATAAAAACGAGATTTCAAATAAACACATAGCAGAACCTAACAGAATGATTCCATTCTTTTCAGCAGCATTTGTGTTTCGGTGAGTGACATTTCTCTTAAGGGGCTGCAAATCCCTCTCTGTGATTTCCTCAGAATACAATTCTAATAAGCTCACCCCTTTTCAAATGTCAGCCTGAATGAGTCTTTGCGGGTGAATACCCCATCTCTGAGATGACAAGATGCTGGGATATTTTCCTACATTCTTCCTGAACATCAAGTAAAACGGAGAAATTGCTCATTGCAAAGGAATGGGAAAAGCCACAAAATAAATGAGTTTATTTTGAGATGGCTTGGTAGGATTTAAGTGCATTGAATATCATTTTTTCAATTTGTGACTTTATGATTCCATCACTGCCTTTTATCCCCCTCTACCCGAAGCGTTGGTAGCCCACCGCTGATAATTGGTTGCACAACCTAAGTGCAGCAGTGCAACCCTACTTAGAATAATCAGATTTGGGTGTCTTTCCTGGTATGCAGCTCTTCAAAGGTTATCGTGTTATCTAAAGTAAACATGTAAAATGCCGATTGATGCTTTAACTAAGGTGGAATTCAGGCTCAAAACTGGCAATATAGAATTGTAAGATGAAAGCAAAGGCTTGGGTTTTGACCCCTTTGCTGCCAGGACTCCGATCCCCCCCCCCGTGCCAAGCCTTTTGGGGTAGTTCACGCTTAGACCCCCATAAGATATCCACACCAAATTTGCATTCTTTTTTTTCCCAATATCGTAGGGATTGTAAAGATACCCAGGGTTTGTGAATTCCCCTGAAGGAGACCGAGGTATTAGCCAAAATACAGCTAAAGTTTTGTTTTTAGGGAAAAAAGTGCTGCAGAAGAAAGTATCTGTTTTTTTCCCTGCAAATGGTATCAATGAAGGATCTGTGGTGCTAAAATCACCATCTTCCCCGATTTCAGGAAGAGGCAGACTTTTGTCAGAAAACCAAAATTTTCTGCCCAGTTTTGGCATTTTACTGGGACATAGCCTATTTTTTGCGCTTTCAACCTCCTTTCAATTAGTGGTAGAAATGGGTGTAAATCCAATAATGGATCCCGGAATGCTATACATTTCTGAAAGATAGACAAAATTCTAAATTCAGCATGGGGTCATTTGTGTAGATCCTTTAAAGTTTTCCTATGGAAAATAGCAGTTGAAATAATAAAATATTAAAATTGAGTTAAAAAAAATCTGAGATTTGTGCCTACATTCTCACCTCTAACAACTTCTAGCTATAGTAGATTTTTTTAAAGCAATATACCGTTACATCTGTGGGACCCTTCTAATTGCGGGGATATATAGGGCTTCTAGGTTCACCTAGAACCTGAGGTACCCAGAGCCAATTACTGAGCTACACCTTGCAATGGTTTTTCTTTGTGTACCGGGTATACAGCAATTCATTTGGTAAAATATAAAGAGTGAAAAATAGATATCAAGGAAACCTAAGTATTTCCGAAATGGGAACAGGATATGGAGTTTATAAGCTTGGTTATTTGTGCATCTCTGAATTTGTGGGTACCCATATTAGCATGTGAATTAGAGGGTATTTTACAAAATGACTTTTGTTTTACATACTGACTTATATTGAGAAGGCAGAAATGCATATAAAGACAAATGGTAATAACACTTATTCTTCTATTCTGTGTTCCCCTAAGTCTCACGATAATAATGGTACCTCACTTGTGTGGGTAGGCCAAGCGCCCGCGACAGGAAACAGGCCAAAATGCAATGTGGACACATCACATTTTTTCACTGAAAACTGACCCTTTTTTGCAATGTGCGTATTGTGGATTTTGGGCCCTAGTTCAGCCGGCACCTAGTCAAACCTGTAATTTTTTTTTAAACTAAACACTCAGGGGAATCTAGGATGACTTTTGTGGTTCTCACCAGGTTATGTTACCCAGAATCCCTTGCAAACCTCCAAATTTGTATAAAAACACACATTTTCCTAACATTTCTGTGATGAAAAGTTCTGGAATCTGCAGGGAGCCATAAACTTCCACCCACCCAGAAATGTGAGGAAAATGTGATTTCTTTAGCTAAATTTGAGGTTTGTAGGGGATTCTGTGTAGGAAAACGTTGGGGGATCCATGCAAACCACAACTCCCTGGACTCCCCCGGGAGTCTAGTTTTCAGAATTGTCTGGGTTTGGTAGGTTTCCCTAGATGGCCGCTAAGCCCAGGACCAAAAACGCAGGTGACCCCCTTGCAAAACCAGGTTATTTTGTGATAGACAATTTTGATGTCTCTACAATACGTTTTGGGCCCTTCCCTGTCGTAGATACTTGGCCCACCTATACAAGTGAGGTAGCCTTTTTATCGGGAGACTTTGGGTAACGCTGGATGGTATTTAATTTGTGTCGGCCCGGTGATGCCACAACTTTCCCACACAGAAATGTGAGGAAAATGTGATTTATTTAGCTAAATTTGAGGTTTGCAGGGGATTCTGGGTAGGAAAACGTTGGGGGATCCATGCAAGCAACACCTCCCTGGAGTCCCCCAGGTATCTAGTTTTCAGAAACGTATAGGTTTGGTAGGTTTCCGTAGATGGCCGCTGAGCCTTGGACCAAAAACGCAGGTTGATGGAAGCCCTCTGGAGTGTGTGCTAGACATCCCCTTGGAGGCGGGTGCAGTCAATCACTGCACCCGCCAGCAAGAAGATCTCTCACCCCTCTTAAAAGTGCTGGCAGGTTGCCGTTTGCACAGTGAAACATGGAGCGCTGCTTCAAAGCCGCTCCGTATTTCACTTGAATATGCTGCTCCCAGGGCAGCATGAGTTTGCGGCTGCCGTGGGGGCAGTGTATTCAATATAATACGGTGCACTCTCCTTGTTAGCACCGAGCACACCTTTTGAAAGGTGCACCCGGTGTTACCAAGGAAAATGCTCAACACTGTATAACACAGCCCGTGGAGTGTAAACATATATATATATATATATCACTGAAAAAACCACAGATTTCAGGGACGTTATAGTTAGGCTGACATTTCACTCGTACAAAACCAGAGAAATTCAGGCATTATAGTTAGCTGAGCTAACTATAACTCATGCCCCCGCAATGCACTGCTGATGTGTAAACAGGAACAGCATATTCTGTATCTTTTTTTTTCTTTTTTAATATAGTTTTAACTACATGTCCCAGAATGCCACATTTGAGGTAATATGGGCCCAGTTATATAAATTTGAAATAGAAAAAGTGCTCACTATAGTGACAAAGACCACGAGGGAAACATGTCAGTTGAGCTGAGTTATTCAGAATAATGTCTTCAAACTTACAACCTGTAGTGTGGTGATTCTGTTCCTCGTGCTGTAATTATACTGGAGGGCACGTTCAGCCTTCCTAGCCAGCACCTCTCATCTACTTCATAGTTCACCTTGGTACAATATATATAGCATTAATGCAGAATTTTCCTTCCAAACGTTACATTATCAAGTTTAGTTTACCAGGCTCTCACAGTCACCACAACATGAATCATTTGGTATTACTCATTGGTGCAAGTAAGTTGCCTGTTCCAAGTATGGTTTTCATTTACCTATGTCTGTCTTCTTGCTTGAAGCAATACACAATATAGGGCAATATTTTAAATCTTCACTGGCAGTCCAGCAAGGAATGAGACAACCGGGACTGTTTGTCTTCCTGCCTCCACGGACCACAGCATCCAGAAAACTTAGCGCGCAAACGCACTACAAAAGGCAAGGCGCGCCCCGCGGCGCTTTGTAGCCACCTGGACTGTTTGTCTTCCTGCCTCCTGCCTCCACGGACCACAGCATCCAGAAAACTTAGCGCGCGGACGCGCTACAGAAGGTAAGGCGCGCCCCGCGGCGCTTTGTATCCACCAGGACTGTTTGTCTTCCTGCCTCCTGCCTCCACGGACCACAGCATCCAGAAAACTTAGCGCGCGGACGCGCTACAAAAGGCAAGGCGCGCCCCGCGGCGCTTTGTAGCCACCGGGACTGTTTGTCTTCCTGCCTCCTGCCTCCACGGACCACAGCATCCAGAAAACTTAGCGCGCGGACGCGCTACAAAAGGCAAGGCGCACCCCGCGGCACGGGACGCGCCCGGGCCGTGCCCGGGACGCGCCCGGGCCAAGGGCGGGCCCGTCCACGCCCGTCGGAGCCCGGAGAAGGCTGGGCTGGGCCCACTCTCTTTACATCTGCAGCCGCTTGAGGTACGGTTGATCTTATCTATTGATTTACACCACAGATGGCGAAAGTAAAGGGAACGAGAGTGAAGTTGGGAGGGGGAGTCGGAACTACTTTGGACTCTTTCCTAGTAAGAGCAGCCAGCGTCCTCTCGCATGAGATTGAGCTGACGGAAAGGCGTCTTTCTATGGAGCCGCTCCCTTTTACACAGGGCGCGTCCTCAGGCCCTGTAAATGATATTCTCCCAGATACGCAATCAATACAAACGCCATTGCCCCAAAATACTTTAGTCCTTACACAAGACCAGCATGGGCTTTTGCTTGGCAATTCGTATACAGGGAGCTTACCAAGTACAGGTAAAGAGCACTCCCCCTTGAATGGCTCATTACTGGATTCTTCACCTATACCTCCGGCTAAGCGAACCAGAGCAGGAGGGGCCGTTAGTGGAATAAAATCTATACAACCTAAAACCACTAGTGTGCCCAAAACTAAAACTGTCCAAACAAAAGTGCAGATTACGAATTCCAAAAAACAGGTAGCTTCAGTGTCCCTTAACACACCATCGCTTCAGGCACTGCAACCGGACTCTTTTTGGACAGAAGTTTCTACAAGGCTAAAAGATATAATGGCTCCCATTTTGACTAAATTGTCTCAAATTGAAACACGGCTGGGGGAATTAGAAATGCAGAACTGTTTACTACTTGCCCGTATGCCCCCGCAGAATGTTGCTTCTATGATAGCACTTTGGAATACTGAATTAGCACCATCGATGGAGGCACGAGGGCCACCTCCATCCTCAATAATGACATTGACATCGTCTATACCCCCTGGAGGCTCTCCCAATGCTGTATTACAGCCTTTAAACCCCCTCCCTAATATGAATGTAACAAGGGTTACTCAGCCCGGCCAAGGGCTAAATGAAGGGGACCTAGCTCGCCAGCCACTACTACCAAGGATGGAAGATAGAAGAGTTATGCACCAGGCAGGGTTATCTGAGAACTTCACTGGAATATTTAAGCACCAGCCACAACAAACTCTTCATCTCCCCCCTGCCGCTGCACCACTGGTCCTGGTTTTGGCAAATGTCCCACCCCGTCGAGAAGATCAAAGCGAAACTACAAGACAATTAACAAATGTCTTCATTGGTTAACAAGTAATGTCCATATGACTGAGGGGGGGAGAAGACAATTGGCCAATGAAGTTATTATGGCCAGGAGAGTGGGATGGGTGGGGGGTTTAAGAAAGCGTTTGGTGGCGACTGTGTGGTAATTAATTTTAACAATGTGCACACAAGTGCTTCTCTTTTAGCCAACTCCCATGGCTTTTCTCAAAGGAACTCCCAGATAATACCTTTACCCCTGCAATTCTTCTACAATGGCCAGGGTGTGACCATGAGAGGGGAATACAGGGGTACACAATTGAAAACGCCTTATGGTATGAACGAGGGACCCCTTTTAAATTCTGGAATTAGTTTATATAATCGATTTGCACCCCTGTCGAACCTGGAGGAATGCGATTGACTACCTGTCTCACCCCCAAAACTACTGAGTAGGGCAACTATTGTGGCCCTTGTAGAGGTTAGCCCGTTGGGGATTCCACTGCGTACACGATCCTCCGAGGAGGCCACTATGGTTGCAAATTTAGTACCCAGGGTTCAGGAACATGAGTACCCCTTGTCAACCTGTATGACTGATATTGAGGGAACTAGGCCCAATATGTTAACGTGAAACGTGGCAGGTCTAGCTTCCAAAATAGCCAATCCCGAATGGATAAATAAGTGGCAATGTATGGAGGTAGTATTCTTTCAAGAGACCTGGGCCATAGATCCAATTTTCTTCTCAGGTTTTCGCACCTTCCATTCCCCAGCTGTTCCATCATTTTCTGGAAGGGCGAAGGGGGTTTTACTTACTCTATTCTCAAATACTATACCCCTTCAAATCAAAGAAGTTGGTCCTAGACATACTCACTTTCAGATTTTTGAGATGGGCATTTGGACATTTGGACAATCGTTAATTTTTACAATAATGAGTTTGGGAGGAACTCGAGGAAAGTGGCAGATGCACTAGCATTAGAGATTGAGAAATTGTATAATGGGAAAAATGGGGGTAGTGTAAATCTTGTATGGGTGGGGGATTTTAATGTTCATCTCTGTAAGTTCAATGGTACTAGGGTATGTGGAGTAGAGGAGGCACATTTACATGGGAAAGTGGTCCATACGAGTACTCGATTTTCTTCTTATAGTGATCACGCCATGTTATCTATTTACCTAAGTATTTTATCTGATCCTAAAGAGCACAATAAGGTTGTAGAAGGTGTGAATTTGTCCAGAAAAAACGGTTATCAGCTGAAGTGGTCACAAGTACAAAGATTAAATTTAGGCCCTGAAATTATAGCTCAAATAAAGGAGGAAATATTAGCCTACTGCATACAGACACAGTGGCAGGGTATATCTCGCTGCATCTACTACCAATGTTTTTACAGTCCTAACAAGGTTGCATATAGTTTGCAGATAGTCAATGCCCACCTCCCGAAACCAGCCACCCACAATTGGTTTCAAATACAATATATAAGCACAAAAGGTGGGAGAGGCATTGAATGCTAGGCAAAATATCATAGGGTTTAAATCCCACGCAAGAAGAAGACTGCGATGACAGAAATAGTAGTCCTTTCAAAATGATGCTGTTATAGGTTCTTTTTATTCAATATTTAAAACACAGCAGCCAACGCGTTTCACCCACACGGGCTTCTTCAGGGCAAAAATATTTGACCACACAGTTCATAGAAGGAGTGGGAGTTTCCTCCGGAGTTGTCCCAGGTCAATCCACACTGAACTAAAATTGTCATCAATGACACCAAAAAGCCTGAAAAGTATTCAATCAATGAGATATTCAATCTATGAACTTCTGCGGTAACCAACCTCTTCAAGGACCAATGTAAATGTAATATAACACGGTCACTCATGAGCCTGAAATGATTCGATCTACGGGCCACCGTAGTGGCTGTCCTCTTCACGGAGCAGTGTAAGTGCAGTGTAACGCGATCAATCGCAGGCCTTTTCAAACAGCCCTCCAAGAGAAACCTCGCGAGTCGAGTGTTTGCCACGAGTGACCGTGTTATATTACATTTACATTGGTCCTTGAAGAGGTCGGTTACCGCGGAAGTTCATAGATTGAATATCTCATTGATTGAATACTTTTCAGGCTTTGGTGTCATTGATGACAATTTTAGTTCAGTGTGGATTGACCTGGGACAACTCCGGGAGGAAACTCCCTCTCCTTCTATGAACTGTGTGGTCAAATATTTTTGCCCTGAAGAAGCCGTGTGGGTGAAACGCGTTGGCTGCTGTGTTTCAAATATTGAATAAAAAGAACCTATAACAGCATCATTGTGAAAGGACTACTATTTCTGTCATCGCAGTCTTCTTCTTGCGTGGGATTTAAACCCTATGATATTTTACCTAGGATTCAATGCCTCTCCCACCTTTTGTGCTTATATAGGAAATATTAGCCTGTCTGGAAGAGAATTCATCACCTCTATTCTTGGTTACCCAGTTTATTGCTCTTCTGGAAAAAGTAAAAATAGCACTCACACGGGTTAAGTCAGCTAATGCTACCGTCAAAATTGGGTGATTTGATACAGCCTGTACAACAGCAAAAAAAGCCCTTGTGAAAGCTCTAAATACGCATCCCAGAGACTGTTCTGTAGTGTGTGCGTTACGCAAAGATTATAAACTAGTGAGGAGGGCAAGGGAGAAAGATCTTAGGGCACGGGCATGGGTAGATCTTGAGGAAGCAGCTATGTCAGGCAGTAGTAAAGATTTCTGGAAAGTCGTGAATGCCCCACATTTTAAAGACATCCATGATCCTACATTAGATGTGCATGTAGAGGAAGCGGCATGGGTGAGGCATTTCGAAGGAATATTTGGCTTAGCAATCCCCCCAACTCCACTACTATCCTCCCCAGAGATTTTACCACAGGGAGGGTTAACTTTCTCTGTATTAGAGATAAGAAAGGCGCTGGAAGCCTGCACCCCAGGTAAGGCGCCTGGGCCAGATGGAGTTCCAATTGACCTCTTTCAGCAGAATTATATGTGGGTGCCTTTACTTACAAACATTTTTAATAGTATCCAGATAGTAGGCCCGCCTCTTTCTTGGAACCAGAGTTTAATTGTGCCCATTTTTAAAAAAGGTGACAGGGGATCCCCAAAGAATTATCGCCCCATATCCCTCCTCGACACTACTGCCAAACTTATGGGACGGGTCCTCTAGGCCAGATTGGAGGACTGGGCCGAATCGCATAATATTTTTATGAAGGCACAATATGGGTTTCGTAGAGGAATGGGGATGGTTGATCAGTGCTTAAACCTCTCCCTAACTATAGGGAAATACACTAAGGCAAAGGCTGGCAAATTGTACATGGCTTTCATGGACCCCTGACCTTGACTGGTAGGTCGCTCCCCCACCACACAGCTCCGTCTGTGTGCCCTGCTACTGCCCCTGATTGTGCTCGTTTTTCCTTTCTGTGCCCCCCTTGCTGCCCCTGATTGTGCTCGTTTTTCCTTTCTGTGCCCCCTTGCTGCCCCTGATTGTGCTCGTTTTTCTCCTTTCTGTGCCCCCTTGCTGCCCCTGATTGTGCTCGTTTTCCTTTCTGTGCCCCCTTGCTGCCCCTGATTGTGCTCGTTTTCCTTTCTGTGCCCCTTTGCTGCCCCTGATTGTGCTAGTTTTTTTCTCCTTTCTGTGCCCCCTTGATGCCCTGATTGTGCTCGTTTTCCCTTCTGTGCCTGTTTCCCGCCGCTTCGCCCCTGCGGCCCCGCCCCCTCACTGCCCATTCGCTGCCCCATTCCCTGCTCCTCCCTCCCACCTCCCCATTTATGGCGGCCGCTGCGTGGTGAAGAGGCGACCCCTGACCTTGACTGGTAGGTCGCTCCCCACCACACAGCTCCGTCTGTGTGCCCTGCTGCTGCCCCTGATTGTGCTCGTTTTCCTTTCTGTGCCCCCCTTGCTGCCCCTGATTGTGCTCGTTTTCCTTTCTGTGCCCCCTTGCTGCCCCTGATTGTGCTCGTTTTTCCTTTCTGTGCCCCCTTGCTGCCCCTGATTGTGCTCGTTTTTCTCCTTTCTGTGCCCCCTTGCTGCCCCTGATTGTGCTCGTTTTTCTCCTTTCTGTGCCCCCTTGCTGCCCCTGATTGTGCTCGTTTTTCCTTTCTGTGCCCCCTTGCTGCCCCTGATTGTGCTCGTTTTTCCTTTCTGGCCCCCCTTGCTGCCCCTGATTGTGCTCGTTTTTCCTTTCTGTGCCCCCTTGCTGCCCCTGATTGTGCTCGTTTTTCTACTTTCTGTGCCCCCTTGCTGCCCCTGATTGTGCTCGTTTTCCTTTCTGTGCCCCCTTGCTGCCCCTGATTGTGCTCGTTTTCCTTTCTGTGCCCCCTTGATGCCCTGATTGTGCTCGTTTTCCCTTCTGTGCCTGTTTCCCGCCGCTGCGCCCTGCGGCCCGCCCCTCACTGCCCATTCGCTGCACCATTCCCTGCTCCTCCCTCCCACCTCCCCATTTATGGCGGCCGCTGCGCTGCCAGCGCGCCTAAGACAAGCCCGTCTGCGCCCGTCCGCGCCGTGACCGCGCCCAGCGCCAGACCCCCTGGTCCGGGCATCCCCGCGCCCGCCACATCAACAGACGCCGATACTGACGCCAGCACCCTCCACGCACTGAACCCCGGAAAAGATCACGCCTGCTACCAGGCCACCCGAAGCGCACCCAAGGGCCCTTCACCTGCCGGAACTGCAGCTTCGCCAGCACCCGCCCCGCCAAACCACCGCCCAGGAAGGAACCCAACTACCTCAGATGCATCCTCCTCAACACCCGCTCCGCCCGCAAACACGCCATCGAACTCTGGGACCTTCTCGACTCAACCTCCCCAGACGTCGCATTCCTGACGGAGACCTGGCTGAATCCCGCTTCAGCCCCCGACATCGCCATTGCCATCCCCGGACGGATACAAGATCACCCGCAGGGACCGCACCAACGGAGTCGGAGGAGGCATCGCCATCGTCCACAGGAACATCCTCAGAGTCTCAACCAACACCGACGACACCCTCAGCACCGCCGAACACATGCACTTCCAGATCCACACCGATCCCAACACCACCCTCAGAGGAACCCTCATCTACAGACCCCCGGACCCCGACCACAGTTCAGCGATTCCATCGGCTGACTCCGATCAGCACACACGCCATCGCCTCCACGGACTACATCCTCCTCGGGGACCTGAACTTCCACCTCGAGAACAACAAGGACACCAACTCCACCACCCTGATCGACAACCTCGCCACCCTCGGACTCAGACAGCTCGTGACTACACCCACCCACGCCGCCGGCCACACGCTGAGACTCCATCTTTTCCGCAAGCCCACACGTCTCCTTCAACCACACCTCCGAACCCCACTGGACTGACCACCACTGCATCCACTTCACCTACAGGAAGCCCACCACGCACCACCGCACCGAACAAATGCCTCGCCGCTGCTGGAGCAGAGTCACGGAAGACCAGCTAACCACAACCCTCGCCCTGAGCCCACCCGCCGAACCCTCCGACCCCGACACCGCCGCCCGCAACCTCAGACAGTGGATCGGCGACTGCGCCAACACCCTCGCCCCGCTCAAGAATCCGCCCAACAGCCACACCAGCAAGAAAGCCACCTGGTTCACCGAAGACCTCCAGGCCTCCAAGCGAACATGCAGAAAACTGGAGAAGATCTGGCTCCACGAACGGACAGCTACGCCGCCCACAAGAGCGCCACCCGCAGTCACCATCACCTCATCAGATCCGCCAAAGGGCCTCACTCAAAGACCGCCTAGACAACAACGCACACAACAGCAAAGAGCTCTTCAACATCGTGAAGGAACTCTCCAACCCCAGCTCCAACACCAACGACATCCAGCCGTCGCGAGACCTGATGCGACTCACTGGCCACCTTCTTCCACCGCAAAATCGCCGACATCCACGACAGCTTCAACACCACGACCGCCCGGCAACCACCGAGACCACGGCCCCCACAACCACCAACCGCCTGCTCTCCTGGACCAACATCAGCGACGAGGACACCAGCGAGATCATGAACACCATCCACTCCGGTTCACCGCTAGACCCGTGCCCTCACCACATCTTCAACAAAGCCAGTACAGCCATCGCGCCCCATCTCCGGAAAATAATCAACATCTCCTTCGAGACAGCAACCTTCCCGGAAAGCTGGAAGCACGCCGAGATCACCGCCTTACTCAAGAAACCCAAGGCAGACCCCAAGGACCTCAAGAACTTCCGACCCATCTCTCTGCTCCCGTTCCCCGCGAAGGTCACCGAGAAAATCGTCAACAAACAACTGACCCGCTACCTCGAGGACAACAACATCGTGGACCCTTCCCAGTCCGGCTTCCGCAGCAACCACAGCACCGAAACCGCCCTCATCGCCGCCACCGATGACATCAGGACCCTGCTAGACAACGGAGAAACAGCAGCCCTCATCCTCCTGGACCTATCAGCCGCCTTCGACACGGTCTGCCACCACACACTACGAACACGCCTTCACGACGCCGGGATCCAAGAGAAGGCCCTGGACTGGACCACATCCTTCCTTTCCGGCCAGAACACAAAGCGTCCGCCTCGCCCCCTTCCGATCCAAGGCCACCAAGATCATCTGCGGCATACCCCAAGGCTCCTCCCTCAGCCCAACGCTGTTCAACATCTACATGGCACCCCTCGCCCACGTCGCCCGACAGCACAACCTCAACATCATCTCCTACGCCGACGACACCCAGCTGATCCTCTCCCTCACCAAAGACCCTCACACCGCCAAAGCCCACCTCCACGAAGGAATGAAGGCCGTCGCCAAATGGATGAGGACCAGCCGCCTGAAGCTGAACTCGGACAAGACGGAGGTCCTCATCCTTGGTTCCAACCCTTCAGCCTGGGACGACTCCTGGTGGCCAACATCACTGCGAACAGCCCCGCCAGCCCGTCCATGACTAAGCAGGTCAACGCCGTTTCCTCATCCTGCTTCAACATCCTCCGAATGCTCCGCAGGATCTTCAAGTGGATCCCCACCGAAACAAGAAAAACAGTCACCCAGGCCCTCGTCACCCAGCAGGCTGGACTACGGAAACGCCCTCTACGCAGGAACGACGGCTAAGCTCCTGAGGACGGCTGCAACGCATCCAGAACGCCTCTGCACGTCTTATCCTCGACATCCCCGACGCAGCCACATCACACCCCACCTGAGAGACCTGCACTGGCTCCCTGTCAACAAGAGGATAACCTTCAAGCTCCTCACCCACGCACACAAAGCACTCCACAACTCCGGACCAGCCTACCTCAACAGACGACTCAGCTTCTACACCCCCACCCGCCAGCTCCGCTTGACCAGCCTCGCCCTCGCCACAGTCCCCCGCATCCGGAAAACGACCGCCGGCGGCAGATCCTTCTCCCACCTCGCCGCCAAGACCTGGAACACCCTCCCCACCAACCTCCGACAGACCCAAGACCTACTGGCCTTCAGAAGACTCCTCAAGACCTGGCTCTTCGATCAGTAGCAGCACCACCCCCCTCTTCCCCCAGCGCCTTGAGACCCTCCCGGGTATGTAGTGCGCTTTATAAGTGACATGATTGATTGATTGATTGATTGATGGACCTAACCTCGGCCTTTGACTGTGTGTCACATCCGAGGTTGTGGTCCATGATCGAGAGCATGGGTATCGATCTACCAATAATTTGTTTCATACGTCAGATTTACGCCAATGCCACTGCCTGTGTGAGGTATGGCAGGAAGGGGGAGTGCACTCGCCTCTTTAAAATTGAAAAGGGAGTAAGACAGGGTTGTGTTCTCGCCCCGTTTCTTTTTTCAATCTACACTAACGGGGTAGAGTCCTCCCTGTCTGCTCTACCGGTAGATGTGCCTAAATTTGATCGTATCCCCCTTCCGATTCTGGCGTACGCTGACGACGCTTTATTGATGGCCAGATCGGGCTTAGCCTTACAAACGCTAATAACAGCCTATTCTGCCTTTATGGCCTCCCTTGACCTAAAGGTCAATGAATCGAAATAATTTATAATTGTGTCTGGAGCCGCAAGAGGTGAGAGACATCCCCACTTCCAGTTGTCAGGCAAGAAAATTGAGATAGTTGACTCCTTTTCATACCTTGGAGTGCTTTTTAATAAAGACCACTCATGGTCTAATTTAGTGGCAGCAAGAGCTCAGGGTATGCAAAGGAGTGTTAACGCTGTTAAAAGATTCTCTAAGAAGTTGGGAGGCAGCCCACTGGATGCAATTAAGAACATATATTCAGCTAAAACAAAGTCCGCTGCAATATATGGGGCAGGAGTGTGGTGTATGGCTAACGTTGCATCGCTACAACAAATAGAAGATTCCTTTTTTAAAATCGTGTGTCCTTACACTCAATCAGCCCCAAATTATATTTTACACTGTGAATTGGGGCTTTCTTATTTGAGCGACAACATAAGACTGGCTCCAGTCTTGTTGTGGCTATTAGTATGGCGGAGGTCTACAGTGGATCTGACTCAAACCATTATTAAGGACTGTTGTAAATTAGATTATTGTAAAAAAAATTGGATGGTTAAATTACGTAGAGATCCATCTGAAAGCGTTAGGGATGGGAGAATTATTTCAGGACCCTGAGTCCTGTAAAAGGGTTTCAAAGGAAAGAATAACTGATTTATTCATTAACAGATCAAAGTATGCCCGAAGAGAAAAGAAATGCACTAACCATTCCTCCATTCCTTATGATTTGGTACCACCAAGATTGGGAGAAGGTTTTCAGTATTTATCACGAATAAATAATGCGCAGCACAGATTTATTCTTTTACGTTTCCGCATGAACATGATCCCGCTACTCCTGGGATACCCCCAAAATAAATATAAATTAGCAGATCTCTCACCCTGTCCTTGTAACAATCATGCAGTACAGTCAGATCTACACATTGTATTATTTTGTAAGACCTATACAGAGGAAAGGAAAACATTTATACTCCCTATCCTGAGGTACCACAATTTTAGGCAGTGCCGGGTGGCTATGTACTTTTTAAAAACTCTACGGGACCCATTTGTATGCTGTTCTGTTGCCTCATTTTTGTGGGCTTGTTTTAGGAAGAGGAAAAAGGCGGGACGAGATTTTAGTTGTAACAATTAATTGACTAATTTTAAATTTAGAACTGCTTTTTTTCTAAACGTTTTTATATGAATTTATATGGTTCACGGCAACTGTTTAATTCTTATTTTAAATGTGTATATATGTGTATATATTGTGTTGGAATTTTAGATAATTTGTGCTTTTATGATCAGTTTTAAAAAGATCGAATAAAGCTGTGTGACTGACTGAGACAAAGGATACGAATGGTAGGTCTCATCTCATTTTTTTAGGAAACAGAGGAATTTATTGCAGCAGACTGTCACTATTTGCCCATTTCAAAGTCTACAATTGACCTGAAGGTTTAATTAGTCTCTCTCAGCTCTCACCGCTCAGCCAGCCCTTGATAAATAATTGCTCTGTCCTCCTTGTTTTACCATCTGTGTCATGCACAATGGTCCTCTTCATTTCAGGTTGTTATAAAAAATTGCTTTCAGCCACACACCAATTATGAACTATATATGTATATATGTATGTATGTATATATCACTGAAAAAACCACAGGTTTCAGGGACGTTATAGTTAGGCTGACATTTCACTCATACAAAACCAGAGAAATTCAGCCGTTATAGTTAGCTGAGCTAACTATAACTCGCGCCCCCGCAATGCACTGCTGATGATGTCACATATTACATCACTTATGGCATGGTCAGTGACATCACTGATGACATCATCCAGTGACTGAGTGTTTCTAAAAGTTTAAGACTGTTATATATATATATATATATATATATATCTATATATATATATATATACGCCAAGGTGTATTGAAGAATGAGTGGGTGTATGAGTGTCTGAATAGATGATTTAGTGGGTGCATGACTGACCGTATAACTGAGTGATTAAACGTGTCTTAGTGAGTGCATGGGTGAATGACTAATCTGAGTGAATGTCTGTATCAGTCTGTCAGTTGGTGTGTAAGTGGCTGCATGGGTTGGTAAGTAGCTACATCAGTGTCTATATGGGTTACTGATTGGTTGTGTGAGTACATGTATAGGTGCCTGAGTGTCTGTGTGGGTGGGGGGTGTGTGACTCCCTGCATGGATGTGTGAGTGGGTGTTTCACTGGGTGTATGGGTACAGAAGTGCATCTTCGAGGGGCTGTATGGGTGAGTGAGTGTGCGTATGGCTGTGTTGGTGAGTGAATGGATGTCTCAGTGGTATAGGTGTGAGTAACTACATATGTGAAAGGCAGTAAATGTGAGTGTTGGAGTATATAAGTGACTATATGTGAGAGTGAGTGATTGTGAGAGTGGTTGTATGGGTGAGTGTGTGCTTATGTCAGCGACTGTATGGAGAGTAAATATGTGTTAGTATCTGTATGAATAAGTGAGGTGGTGTGTGTATAAATGTACAGGTGAGTAAATGGCAGTGTTATTGAATCTTATTTTTTAAATAGTTTGTATTATCATTTTATGGGTGAGTGGCGGTGTGTGAGTGTCTGTATGGGTGTATCAGTGCATATATCAGTGGCTGTATTGATGAGTGACTACATGTATGAGTGACTGTATGGGTGAGTGAGTGGATGTGTGTTTAGACCCATGAATCAGTGAATGGGTATGTACTAACTGGTATTGGTGTGTCTATGGTTTCGAGAATGGTAGTCTGTATTTTAGAGTGGGTGTATGAAAGGTTATATTAGGGTGTGAGGAGGTGCATCAGATATTAAGTGGATGATGTCATCAGTGATGTCATCAGTGATGTCATTTGAGATGTCATCATTGATGTCATGAGTGATGTCACTGACCATGTCATGAGTGATGTAATATGTGACATCATCAGCAGTGCATTGCGGGGGCATGAGTTATAGTTAGCTCAGCTAACTACAACGGCTAATTTCTCTTGTTTTGTATGAGTGAAATGTCAGTCTAACTATAACGTCCTTGAAACCTGTGTTATTTAAGTGAATATCTAAGGTTTTTAAATGCTAATTCCTAACTATAACGTCCCTGAAACCTCTGTTTTTTTCAGTAAATTTCCAAGGTTTTGTAAATGCTAATTTCTAACTATAACGTCCCTCAAACCTCTGCTTTTTCAGTGAATTTCCAAGGTTTTGTAAATGCTAATTTCTAACTATAACGTCCCTCAAACCTCTGGTGTTTTCAGTGAATTTCTAAGGTTTTTTAATGCTAATTCCTAACTATAACGTCCCTGTAACCTGTGGTTTTTCAGTGAATTTCTAAGGTTTTTAAACCATTTTTTTATTGAAAGATGTTTGTAACTATATTTTTCTTTTTTCTATGATTTTCTATGTATTTTTATAAACTTTTAAAATAATTATAATCACTTTTTTAAACTATATATAACATAGCTGATTAAAGATTTATAGTGTTATTTATTTGAATAATTTTAAATTTTGCAAAATTGTAACATTGTTTTAATGTTTCTAATTTTGTACAGTGTGATATTCTATAACAGAATTCTGAATTCAAAAAGAAAATTTATATATAATTTTTTTGCATATTTTTAAAACTATGTTTTGCTAAATTAAATTTTGTATGATTGCTTTTAATAGTATGAAAGATGTTTTTTCTTTTATTATGTATCTTCTTTATATATATTTTTATTTAAATTTACAAAAAGGGTCGCGCACCATACCCAAACCTACGCAGTGGGTGCGCGGATCAGTTATACGAATATCACTCTAAAATACATATCTACAACAAATTAATATATTTTTTTCATGAAGAGGTTTATTCCTGAGTACATAACAATAGTAATAAAGAAGTTATAAATTTGTTTTAAAATGTTTTTAACAGATTTCTCTGGACGCGATGATATCGCACACCGGTTGCGGATCCACGCATTGGGTTCGCAAATCCGTTACACAAATGTATGCCTAAAATACATACTTACACTGAAAGAATATATTTTTGAAACAAAGAGGTTTATTAATCAATCCCAAAAATTTGTATTAGTGTTCTTGTGCAATATTTTTAAGATGTTTAAAACACATTTTTATGTACGCAGCACCATCGCGCACCAGACAAGTAGGGGTTGCGAATCCTGCCGTCACGTATTTCTGGGATAGCATAGGGGTCGCGAACCCGGCGTAATTTTTAAAAGTATGAAATATTAATGTTTCAAGTTTAAATATCTGTTTTGCATAAATACTTTCTATTGAAATACTTTGAAACTCAATATCTTAATAGTAATTTAAAGTTTTATATTACATTTAGTACATTTTACGGGTGCGCAACGCATACACGATGGGTGCGCGACCCCTATGCATATCCATGTGACATAGAAAGAAAGCTTGTCATTGGTTGAAGAGCTTTTCATTCTCTTGGTCGGTGGAACTAACACCTGTTCCAGTCCTTTCATTTTGGGTGTGTCTGCCTTTAAGACTACCTTTTTTGTAGGCTCTCCTAATTCTTTATTTTTTTTTGTGTTCTT
This sequence comes from Calotriton arnoldi, assembly GCA_963921515.1. Lineage (NCBI taxonomy): Eukaryota > Metazoa > Chordata > Amphibia > Caudata > Salamandridae > Calotriton > Calotriton arnoldi. Next base: position 3,037,858 of record CAWUFW010000959.1, on the reverse strand, counting down.
CATTTTTGAATATCTAAAATGGCATCAGCGTTTCCTGAAGAGCAGCAGGAGGAGATGGAAGAGGTGGAGTAGCCAGTGAAAAAGGAGAGTATTGTGTGGGCTTTTTTTACTTTTCCGGAGGGAGAGAAGAAGGTCAATGCTCGGAAGGTGACCTGCACAATCTGTTATGTTTCATATAGGTACCCTAATATAGGCCTGGGTAACATCATACTCTTTCACCTACATCACCTCCCCTACATCACCTCCCCTACATTACACACTAACGAGCCTTTTAAGGATTGAACGCTTTTTATGGACTGATCCTTTTACCTAGTTCTAGGCCTGGGTGCAGAAGGAGGGTTTTTCCCGAACAATAGTGTTCTATGACTTCATCTTTAGACTGACACTGCATGAATAAAATATTCATGAGGCAGGGGGCTATACACCACCTTCCTAATATCTACGCACAAGGTTCATCCCATAGGTCATCCTCATACCCAACAATGGCTAACACCAGAACAAGGGACAAAGGGACTCTATATACTTTTCTGTATAAATACAGCACCTTTTGCTATCAGTAGTAGAGGGCTCCGAGACTTCCAGGCGACACACTGACCAGAGACGCTGAGGCTCCTGCATGCAGATGCTTCAGCTGACAGTGGTCTGAACATCCCTCGCGCGGTGTCCAACTCGAGACCAAGAAGGGCTCCTACATTCACACTTCAGGTAATGGGGTTTGACTAAATCCTAGAGGGCTTCTTGGCTACACACCTACTCACATACTAGGTACACTTAGGTACATCTAGATAGGCATCGTAGGAGTACGCGCTTTCTTTTATCAATGCATTTTATATTCATGTATTTATTCATGCGTAATGCAAGATCGTAGAACTGTACTATCCATTTATATTCATAGTACTGCCAATCATATATCTCTGCTACTGTCTAATGGTTGTTTCATCTCATATACTTTACACGAGAATAACAACTGTTCAATAAATCCTTATTGAAACGCCCAGACTGTTTATTCTGTGTACCTCTGAGATAAACTAAATGAGCACGAGTGACTGAGCGAAAAGTAGTACATTCTTTCTACGATCTTGAGGGATCAGGGTTGTCATGTTCTGAGGTTGACAGAAACTAATCTCTCCCCGATAAGAGGAGACACTAGTGGCACTGTGAGCTAGCTTATGTAAACAGGCTAACATTTCTCAGTGGGGGTGTACAGAATCAGTCTGCCACCAAGCCCACAGTTTATGTTATCCAAACGCGCAGGTCCTACATGGGTACTATAGGAACTACATGACATGGTGCCCAACATGGTTGGGCTCTTATTTAACAGTAGAATCTGAGTAGTTCAGTCGTGCTATTCTCAGAGACCCTACTCACAAAACACCAGAGACGTCTGGAGTGGGTGGGCACAAAACTCCGCCACAGCTGAGTATGCGAGAAATCCTATTTATTGGCTGTTGGTTAATCAAGCTTGAAGGACATTTTGTTCCTAAAATTGTGCATAACACCTTATCTTAGTTCCCTTGAACAAATTTCTCCTTTTCAAAATGACTGAGGAAAATAACCCAGTAGTAAATATACACCTCTCAGACGAGGAAGAAGATACAAATGCAATACAAATTGCACAAAAATTCAGACGCACTATCACCCTGAAACTAATGGACTATGGTTTAACATCTAGGGGTGGCTTAGTAGCTTTCGTGATTGAGGCACACGAATCGAACAAAACAGAGATATTTTATTCGTGGGTTACATTCCCAGCAGCAGATGCAAGAACACAGACATTTCACTACTATACAGAAGGAGATGCACCACGGGAATATGGTCCTTGCGAGGACACAGAAATTCCACTAACTTACCAGGAACACCTTTACTGGTTTAAAGGCGCCCTACCCCATATAAGACACAGAGTAAGATTAGGTCCGCTCGGAGGAGACGGGCAACATGGCCAATATTAGCGGCCTACACACCACATCCTGACATTGACACAATGCCACAGCCAGACTTACTCTTACAACACAAGGAGTTAATCAAAATCTACAGAAACCTGACACAGTATGTCATGAGGACTTTCACAGTCCAACCAACATTAGTTGCAACAAATGGAACTCAAATTCAGGGTACAGCAACTAAAATTACACCACAAACATTACACGCGGTAATGGGCAAAATGCCCACGAAACGTGAACAAATGCCATTCTGGGTAGCTCAGATAATATCTCAGCTCAAGGCAGTATTCCCAAATACTACCCCATTTGAAAAACACAGAATGTTAACAAACTGCTTGCCCATGGGGATAACACCACAAGTAGAGGACTGCACCTCTTGGGGTACAGTCTTTGCTGCCATATATACCAGAACACATGGTATTCCTTCATTAGCAGTAGTACCTGACGTATTGAGACAAATGCAAAACGAGTACGGAGCAGAACCTGCCCTAAACTTAGGGATGAAGTTATTAAATAACTATGACCAGGTATCAGCCATAATACTAGCTAATATTAAAGGGGAAGCAGCTTCAGTGGCAATCCACCAACACCTAAGGGAGTTCAGTCCGTTGGATCAACAACACGAACTGCCCAAAATAATTGAAACTGCATATGCAGGATTAGGCAGAGACAGTTTGGGTGGGAAAGCCTTAAAACCACAACTGATGGGCAGTCCTGAAAAGGACACTACAAAGCAGACACCTGCTTCTCCTAAAAAGAAGTGGGATAATAAAAAACAACAAAACTTTAAAAACAGATCTCAATCCCGGGGCAGATCTCCTCCACAGGAGCCCTCTGAAAAGAGGTATAACCTCAGGAATAGCGATAATATTAGGAAACCTGACAGGTATCAGGATACTGATACACGTTCCTCTCGTTCCTTTCAGAGCTCGACGAAAAACTTTGAGAGAGAAGGACGGTCAGAACACAAAGAAGAGCGTACAAAGTCCAGAGACAAGCAGCACGCTCAAGACTATACTTCCAAAAAAGAAGACAAACCAAAATCAAAACCACAGTTTTTTTAAGAAAAAGAAAGTTGCATGCATAAAGATCGACATGCCCCGAATTCTGAGGACGCAGCTTCTGAACGGGGAATGGGCTCTGATGATGCTAGACAGTGCGGCAGAAGTGACAATAGCTTGCCAGAACCTGAAGGAATTTCTGGTGACAGCGGACTTGAATGATTACATCACGGTGGAAACACCAGACACCAGGGTGAGCGTCCCACATAAGTTACAGGAAATAACACTCCAAATGGAGGGGGACAAACCCAGGAAAGTCAAAGGTCTCTTTTGGGAAAATCTGTCATCCGGTTATGACATCCTATTAGCAGAACAAGATTGGTGCCAACATTTGTTATGGAGTGCCCCAGGGGAGAAAATATAATTTTCCCATCATTTTCCGACCTTGTTCCCATACATCTTAAACATGCTTATGCACAGGAGTGGGCGGTTGCCCTAGCTCCAGCACTATACAAAAATCATGCCGGATGGGATGAGGATTCAACCCACCACGTGATCCCGTTAAAAGTTTCACCAAATGCTCAGAGGCAATACCCAATAAAGCAAGAAGCTAAAAAACAAGTCAGGGAGATCTTAGATCAACTTGAATACCAAGGGGTGATTGAAACATGCACCTCACCAATGAACAATCCTTTGTTTCCAGTATCAAAACCGGACAACACATATCGTCTAGTTTTAGATTACAGACATTTAAACTCATGCACAAAGACATTCGCTGTCCAAAACGCACACGGTGCCGCATTAATGAATAACATTGTGCGGAAAAAGTACAAAACTACACTTGATATCTCAAATGGATTTTTCTGCCAAAATATAGCGCCTGAAAGCAGGTATTTGACCGCATTCTCAGCGTTGGGGTCCCAGCGGCAATTTTTCGTCTCCCCCAAGGGTATAAGAACAGCCCGGGGTCTTCTCAGCAAGAGTAACAGAGTTACTCCAAAATTTTGATGAAGAAGCATTGTCCTATGTGGATGATATTTATCTGACGGACGATGACTTAAAAAAGCACTTGACCAGGGTGAGCACCATTATCATGGGATTCGCCTCTGAAGGCTACAAATTTAATTTTAAGAAATATAAAATAGCCCACCTCAATGTCCTGTTTTTAGGATACAAGCTTTCAAGTGAAGGGGAAAGCCTGGCAGCTAACTTTTTAGAAACGTGTGCGCTGCTCCAGCCTCCAAAATCATAAAAAAAGTACAATCAATACTGGGATTCCTAAATAGTCCATTTTAGATTACGCAGAAAAAGTAAAACCTTTCTACGACTTAATAAAACCTGACTTTTCAGTCAAACATTGGACACAGGAACATTCAAATATCCTACATTCATTACAAGAAGACATGATTGCTTCCAAACACTTACAGAAACGCGTAAACATACGCAACTTGGTGATCCGTGTAATAGCGGGTCAATGTGGGTACACTTACTTAACCTTCAATGAAGGAGAAACCGTACCAATCGCATACAAATCACACCTGTACACAAACGCAGAAATGCGCTTCACTTCAACAGAAAAAATCCTGACAGCAGTTCAGACCGCTGTAGCAAGAGAAAGAGCACTGGCTCAGGGGAAACGCATAATTGTCATAACCCCAGTACCAGCTTTAGAAGCTGTTACAAAGGCTAGCATTCGAAATGCGAAAGCGTTACATAGGAAGATGGATCCAATGGGCTAATTGTCTTACTGCAACGGACGACGAATACAGATTTGACCCAAGTCTAAAAACACAAGCATTTCTGCAATACGAACAAGAATATCCTCTACCTAATGAAATATTGCCTCTCGTTCAGTATGAATATATTATTTACACTGACGGATCTGCTCAACCGGCCGTAGGAAGTAAGCAACAATATAGTGCAGCGTGTGCAATCGTTAAAGGTTGCATGCGAATTGGGAAGTTCCATCCAAGTTGCACCAAAACGCAATCTCTAGGAGACTGCACGGCTCAATTGACAGAGTTAAAAGCACTGATACTGGCACTTGTAAATACGGATCACGAATTCCCCACACTAATTGTGTGTGATTCCTTTTACTGTGTGCAGTCATACAATGAGTATCTACATCATTGGGTACTAAACGGGTTTAAGGACGCAAAAGGTGGCACAATTAAGCATAAAATGCTATGGGAACAGGTAGTGGAGTTGAAAAACAACCTACCAAGGGCTCACGTGATACACACACTGAGTCATCAACGTGATGGCATTCACGTTGAAGGGAATTCTTTGGCTGATGAAGCCGCAAAGGGGGCTGTGCGAACGGCTTCCGTAGCTGCAATCACTCATTCAAAAATGAGGATAGACGGTGAGATTATGGTGGCTGTGATTGCCTCAAGCAAGAACAGCGGTGCAGTACCAAAGAAATTTCCACTCATGTACTCCTACAAGTTTGATGCCAACAACATTCCATTTGCTCAGATTCCTGGAGTGGGGGACAGAGTAATACCAAATATGGATCGTAGGCAAGGTTTAATACTAGCAGCACACGAGGGTTTGGGCTCTGCACATACAGGCGTTACAGCGACTATTCCATTGTTGAAACAGCGCTATTGGTGGCCCGGTCTACCCAAGCAAACTAAAGACTTAGGGGCCGATTCCGATTCGGGCCAGAAAACGTACCGACCGACTCGGTACGGGGATTTAGTCCGACCGACATGTACCGGCGCTGCCCGATCCGCGTAGTACGATGCAATGCATGTGGATCACGACCGATTCGTACGGAACACAAGCCGAACGACCGAACCGCACGGAAACCAGCTATCCGGCCGGAAGACCACGCGATTCGAACCGACCGACACGCACCAGGAAAGAACCCGACAGAAACGTACCCGCGAACTCCGACCCGCACAGTACGATGCAATGCGTGGAAAACCAGACCGAGTCGCACGGAGCTCAAGCCGTACGACCGACACGCATACAAAACGGAGCCGAAGCAACCCAATACTCCACGACCGACGCGTACGCCGCACATGAAATCCATCAGAAACACAGCGTGAAAGACTCGGAGAAGCTCGCACGAGCCAACTGCAGCGTCCGACTCCATCAGAAGAACGTCTCCTACATGCCCAGAAACTACAAAGGAAAAAATACAAAAAAAAGGGCCAAACAAGCAATGACAAAGTCAATAAATACTGGGGGGGGGAATGGAACAAAGACACACCCACAACTCCACCCATATAAAGGCCACAAATCCCTACCATGATCCTTTGCAAATTCAACTGACCTGCCAGCACAGAACACCATCAGACAGCAACCACAGACACACTCACAACTCATCCATCACACAAGCCACACACCATTAGCACTTCCCAATAGCACCCTCCCATACACCCAGCAAAACTGACACTCACCCACCCTCACTTGCACACTCATACACACATCAATCCCCACCACCACCCATCACCATGCCCCCAAAGAAGAATCCAAAGTTCCTAGACAGTGAATTGGAAGTCCTGGTAGATGAAATCCTAAGAGTAGAGCCACAGTTGTTTGGTACATTGGTCCAACAGACCCCCATGTCGCAGAAAACCAAGATGTGGGAGAGGATCGTCGACAGGGTGAACGCACAATCACCATGTTTGCGCACAAAGGAAGACATCCAGAACAGGTGGTATGATGTGCGCAGGAGGGTCAAGGCCCTACTCAAGAAGGATTACGCCTTGAGCCATCACACCGGCAGTGGCCCTCCTGCCAAACCAGTATACCTCAGGCCCTGGGAGGAGAAGGTGCAGGCCATCCTACCACCAGAGAGCATACATGGACTATCAAACATCCCAGAGCCTGGTGAGTACACAACAAATATACCCAATATCGTGTGACAATACACACACATCACTGTCAAGGGGATAGTCAAACCATGCACCATCAGCAAAGCCACAGTAACCAAAACAGAATCATCCCAAGATGTGTATGTCAGTTAGACAAACACAATACCTGCCATCCCAAAGTGAAATGTAACTGTGTCATGACATGTACAAACCCAACAACAAATAGAGCAAGGCAGCCGCACAAATCTAACCAACAAACACTGTCAGACATTTTGCCACCACCAGAACACCACCTCACAGGGAAGCTCACTGAAAGGAAGGAATTCTGTGTATGCTGGTGATGTCAGTGTAGCCAATAGCATGATGGGAGTTGTAGTCACAGATATTGGTCACCCTCACAATTGGCCCATCAACACCACTCTGAACCATGCTCACATCATAGGGAGTGGAAAAAAACTGACAAGATGGCTGACACTGGGTACTGCTGTGGGGAGCACAAGGCCCTGCTGGGAACTGTGCACCAACCAACAACAGGACACCACTGACTGACATCCTGAAAGCAAACTTGCACTCCCTGCAATGGAAGCACGTTCCATGGTGGGATATCTGGCTGGGTGGGAAGGAGGACTGACAGCACTGACCATAGTTACCAGCAGCTGTTCTCACACACACCCTTAACACAGACTCCACACAACTCACCTGGGAGAATGCATTGCCTCACACTCTAATTAAATATCCCACAAAGAACCACCACCCTGGGTTATGCTGTGTGAAGCACAGGGACACTTTTGGGACTTGCAGCCAAACTAACGCCAGGACAACACTGTCAGCCATCCTGTCAGCACAGGCACACTACCCCACAGGGAAGCAGAGTCAAAAGGAAGGAAGTATGGGCATGCTGGGAAGGGGGGTGTAGGCAATAGCATGATGGGAGTGGTAGTCACAGCTCAACATCCCCCACCCACATGGCCCAGCAAGCTCACACTGAAGCATGCGCACCTCACAGGGAGTGAAAAGCCACTTCAAAGATGTCTGACAATGGTGCTCTGTTGTGGGGAGCACAAGGCCCTGCTGGGAACTGGGCACCAACCAACAACAGGACACCACTGTCAGCCATCTTGCCATTGCTGTCACACTCACACACAGTGAAGTCCACTCAAAAGGAAGGAAGTATGGGCATGCTGGGAAGGGGGGTGTAGGCAATAGCATGATGGGAGTGGTAGTCACAGCTCAACATCCCCCACCCGCATGGCCCAGCAAGCTCACACTGAAGCATGCACACCTCACAGGGAGTGAAAAGCCACTTCAAAGATGTCTGACAATGGTGCTCTGTTGTGGGAGCACAAGGCCCTGCTGGGAACTGGGCACCAACCAACAGCAGGACACCACTGACTGACATCCTGAGAGTCAACCTGCACCCACTGCAAGGGTGGCATGCTTCATGGTGGGATAACTGGGCTGGGGGAGAAGGAGGGCCGGATGTCAACCAAATACCACCAATGCTGGCCATGCACACACCTCAACATTCACATTGAAATGCTTCAGGTTGGCAGGACAATGTGCTACACCAATACCAACCTCTGACTGTGACAACTTAGGACAATGCAATGTACAGGCCCGCATCCAGAGGTACAGTCACAACTGTCAGGTGTTTGAACCATTGATGCCTGTAGAAACATAACATACATTGTGTGTCTCTTCCAAAAACAGGTGATGATGGGGACACAGGAGCAGACGATGAGGAGTCCCTGTCCCAGGCTCCGGGGGACCCTGAGCTCTCTGGTGTGGAACAGCCTCTGCCCTCTCCTGATGGCGAAGACCTACCTGGCTCCTCCGGTGTGAGTCATCATGCAGCACCAGCAGGACCACCATCTGCACCACCTGCACCCACTCCTCCAACAACTGCCAACACACAGACCACCCCCGCCGACACGGACAGACACAGGACCACCAATGACAACAGCATAGGGACCCCGGCCCACCGTGAAGCAACGGACAACAACCCCAGTACCAACCCCCAAGGGGGCCTAGGCTCACCTGTGCGTGCCACCGCAGGTCCCGCACGTGTGGCCAGGGGTGGTGGGAGGGGTGGTAGGCAGAGGTCGCTGTTTGCAGAGGGGTCTGGACTGCATGATGACCCACAACTGGCATGCATTGCTGATGCGTACCAGAACATCACCGGAGAGGTCAGCCAGGTAGTGGGGATCCTCAAGGACATTAAACAGCAGCAGGCTGCCCATCATGCCCACTTGGACTCACACATGTCCCATGTGGAGACACACATGTCCTGTGTGGAGACACACATGTCTGGCATGGAGTCCAAGTGGGACACATTGGAAGAACTGACAGCGGTGCAGAGGGACATATTGACATGCCTCCGCCAGATTAGCACCAACATGGCCACACCTCCCTGTGTGCCCACAACATCTGGTGCCGCAACAACTGCAACTGCCACAGGGAGGGAGGATGACTCTGGTGGAGAGTCCTCTGCATCGCAACGGCCTGCACGTGAGGGTCCCCCCAGAAAGAAGAGGGGCCGTCCGAGGAAGGACAACTGAGAGGCCGATGGCCATGTACATCCCCCAGGAACCCAACACCTGTTCTGGAAATTCTCCTTTGTGTGCAAACTGTTCACCCTGTCAAATGCAACACAACTCTCCCACATGACATGGGGAGTTTAAGTTGGACTAATGCATCAGATGACTGTGGACTTTACTCAGGACATTTCTGCTACCAACACTTCCAACTCATCTGGGAACTTCAGATTCCAATCCCAATGTACAGCACCCACCATCCTGTGCACTATCCTCACACATGTATGTAAATAAACTCACTAATACACCATACTTGCCTCTGTTATGAATCCAACGTTGTTTTTGTCATGGAGATGATGATCTGCTAAATGACACTGTGCATGCTAACTGCTACAGCAAGTTCAACACCGTCATGTGAGTCATGGAGACGTGACACATATGAGGGAGACACACCACTAGGGCAACACAACACATACACACCAGGGCCATCTGACTCATCGCCTACACTGATGTTGCCAGGAAATACAGTGGAATGCACAGACACCACACCTATTCACAGTCTGTGTTAACTAGCCCACGGGTGCAGTAAGCAAATGTCAGGCAGATGTGTGACCACAGACAACGCACATCCCAAAGTGAAGCACAGGTTTATTACACATTTGCAACATGTTGTTTCCACTACAGATGCAAGGTAATCCCACGTGGCTGTGGCCACACAGTCAACAATTGTAGAAGAAATAAAGTCCAGGGGTGTGGGGCACATCACCTGTAGGGAAACGACTGCTTCCACCCTGGAAGTTGAACCATGGTGTCGGGGGATCCGAGTGGACCAAACAACTCTGAAAGCACCCTGTGAAGGACAGACATGACACACAGTCAAAAGCACTGAAGAACAGGACAGAACTGCAATACTCATGCCCAATACATGTCACAAGATACCTACACAAAACCAAGTCAGCATGTCAAGACTGTTGGGGAGTACAGACTACCTGTAAGGACACACCGCTGCACGCATCCAGTCAAGTAGCACATGGCCACACTCAAACAGCAACAGAGCACCAACAACACATATCATGCAAACTCAAATCATTGACATACCAACTCTGTATACTCACATTCAGCTGAAGAAGTTGGTGATGAGCTGTGTGCGGACATCACCATCATCATCATCACTGGCATCGTGGCCCAGGCCAGGATCCTCCACAGGTGGCGGATGTTGGTCATCGTCATCCAGGATGAGAGGCAACTCCTTCCGCACTGCCAGGTTGTGTAGCATGCAGCAGACGATGAAAATCTTGCACACCTTTGCAGGGGCATATGGGAGGGCCCCTCCTGTTGTGTCCAGGCAGCGGAAGCGGCTCTTCAGGAGACCAAATGTCCGCTCGATCACTCTCCTGGTCCGACCATTTGCCTCATTGTAGCCACCTGGGCTGGTGTCACAGGGTTCCTGAGGGGTGTCAGCAACCACGGCATGTTGGGGTATCCGGAGTCACCTACATACAGACAATTGCACATTAGCTGAGTTGGAAAAGAGGGTGGAATACAACATTGCAGAACACACACAATGGTACAAAGTCAGCACCCACCGACAAGCCAGGCACGCTGGTTCGGCATCTGTGACATTATCCTCGGGATGCGACTACTCCTCATCACGTAGGCATCGTGTGCAGAACCGGGGAAACGTGCACACACATGTGAGATGGTCATATCTGCAAGACATACCACCAGAGCATTGATAGAATGGTAATGTTTACGGTTCCTGTATGCCTGCTCATGTGCCTGTGGTGGTACCAAAGCCACATGTGTCCCATCAATGGAGCCAATGACATGTGGCATCCTCCCCAGGGCATAGAAGTCACTCTTGACGTCAGTGAGTTGTTGACGTTTAGGGAAATAGATGTACTGGTTCAGGTATCTCAACATTGCCTCCAAAACATCGCGTAGCACACGGCTGAACATGGTCTGTGACATCCCACCACCAGACGCCACAGTGTGTTGAAAGGTACCGGTGGCAAAGAAGTGTCGGGCTGCCATCACCTTCACCTTGGGGGTCAGCGCTGTAGGGTATGTCCGGCCAGGTTGCAAATGTGGGGCCAACCGCACCGTCAATTCCTCAATCAGCGGCCTGTTGAAGCGGTACCGTTGGATGCAGTCACGTTCAACCATGGTTGCAAGGTCAGGGAATGGTCTATGGACAGCTGGTGCCCTGTAGTGCATAGGGTAAAAAAAAAGATTGTCAGTCACCCCACATATGTGGCATTGACCATACTCAATATCACATGATACATCATTACAAGACACAAGTACTTGATGTGTGTGCCGTTCTGTATGGACATATATGGCACCTACATGGCCAACATCAAACATCACAGCTCAACATGTGTTGACAACAAGTTCCAGGTCGTGCTATGGGAAATCATTAAGCTGTGTCACAGTACCCATGTACTGCTGTTACGTTCCAAACACACACCACAGTGACAAGTGAGGACAGATGTGCCACAGGCATCACAGCTCATTGACAGGTAGATTCCCAGGGACCCTGTATTGCCACATGGACATTGGCATGACATGGCGTATCATGTACACGTCAGCAAAACAAACATGACTCCCACATGTAGTGGCCCCTGTTGCCTCTGCAGGACAGACATGGACGTCTGTGACACACAAACGCACAACATCAAAGTAGATGCACAAACAACGTGGATGTGGAGACTGTCTCCCATTGTGCACATTGAATCAGAGATATCTGAAACACAACATGCACACAGACTGTGGAGGGCCTTCACTATTGTGGCAATGGGTCACCCTGTGATGTACATACCTTCCCACATGGGCCTCAGGGTGTATGTGACATGACATACACATACACAATCTGGAAATGTGACCATGCCACATGCCCTGAACTGAACAGTTGCACATCACAGTGGTCATGTGCACAACACACAAAGGATTCTGTACCCATGAACACGTGCACAGCCTGGGAGTGGCTGCCCCCAAGTGCCACCAAAAAAACCACATGTTGACCCCCATACACACACAGGTAATGCAGCCTTACATGCCTTAGGATACAGTGTGGACAGGCTGTGGTGTTGTAGGTGTGCCCCTGAGTCCCTGGCAAGTAATTGTGGCTGGCATACGTTCACCAGTGACAACCATGGTGACATGCGAGTGATTTGTACAGGGACGCGTTGTACAGCAATGGACCGATCGGTGTGCACGCATTGGCCATTGCATATGATGTGGACGGATGCGTGTTGTCATCCGATGTACGCGTTGTACAGCAATGGACCGATCGGTGTGCACGCATTGCCCATTGCATATGATGTGGACGGATGCGTGTTATCATCCGATGTACGCGTCGTACAGCAATGGTCCAATCGGTGCGCACGCATTGGCTATGGCCTGGCTTGGCAACGGACGCGTTTTCGAAGCTTTAACGAGTCTGATGCAGTGAATTCAGTTGGCCACCCACAACAATGTTGCAAATACATGGGTGTCATGAAGTTGAACTTTTGAAGGATGCTGTGGGCGTGTATAAGTGGTGCAATTCCATGGATTGGCCAGATTCAGAAGATGCTAACGACTTGGACCTATCACTTTGGACACATGGGACAGTATCTGCCTCTGCAGCACACATATAATGCTGGCTGTTCCCCTGAGAGCTCACTTGCCTCCACTACATGCTCCAGGACGACATCTGCCACCACCACTGCTGCTGTCTCTGCATCCTCTGGCTACTGCAATGGCACGTACTGTGGAGAGAGCCCCTGCCTTCAGCACTGAGGAGAACCAGGCCCTGCTGGACAGCCTCCTTCCACAGTACAGCAAGCTGTATGGGAAACCAGGGGAGCAGGTGAGTGTGCTGTCCACTGCCTTACTAAATGTGCATGTTGTCTGACTAGCAAGACTTACAGTGTGCACACCACTGGCTAGCATGCTCACTGAGTAGTTGTCAGCCCCCAAAGTGTGTAGTTACATGCACTGAACAGGTATAGTGCAGTAACAGTGCATTCCAACAAGGTCTGACTTCCCAGGCAATGATACCATTTGGTAACTGCTGGCAAACTGTTCATAGCCATAGTTGCACTGCCTGTGTACATCATATGCCCCTGTGATTGAGACATGTATATCCAACCATGTGATACACGTAAATGTTGCATGTGTAGTAATGGCCTTTTCACTTTGTCATCCTCACAGGTTGATGCCCACCAGAAGCAGGAAATCTGGCTGACCATCGCCCGGGCAGTAAGATCCGTGGGGGTCTACGAGCGCCGGATCCGCAACTGCCAAAAGAGGTGGCAGGACCTTCGGGGCTGGACCCGGAGGATCGCACGGGTCCAGCTGAAGCTGTCGCCTCCTCGCAGGAGGGGCGGACACCGGACCCTGACCCCCCACATGCTCAGGATTCTGGCGGTGGTCTTCCCGGACCTGGATGGGCAGCTGAAGGCCAGACAGCAGCAAGGAGGGGGTGAGTCCATGACTGCACTGTGAACTTTGTCTGACATGCTATGTGCCCTCCTCTGGCCTGGTTAGACTTCCACAGTACATCAGTCTTGTGGTCCAGGACCCATGTCCCTCAATTGTGACATGCCCACTCCTCATCTGATACCCAGGTGTGGCCCTTACAGTCAGGAAATTGTGTCACTTGGGTACTGTGTCCTTGCATTTTGCTTAGCTCAAGGTGGGGGACAGCATTTGTTCCCGTAACTTTGTGGTGGGCTTCATGGGTGGGTCAATTGCTTACACAATGCCTGAGTTCTGACATGTAATCTGCGTGTAACTTTGATATGTGGTCCAATTGCTGATCTGACTCACCACATGTACCTGGGGTATTTGGCACACACCCATGCTGTGGGTGGGAACAATGTTTGGGCCCCAGGAGTATGTATATCAAGTGTGTCACACATGCTTAGCCACCTGCCTACTGTCCAGGGCTCATCCCTCTTTCACGTGGAGCAGGACAGTCATGCCTACTGCAGGGCATACAATACACTCTGTACTCCCACTCCCGTGTATCAGCTGACACGTTGTGCTCAGTGAAATGTTCCCTCAGGTGTCTGCCTCTGTGTCGTGCTGTGGCTTCGTTGTCAGGACTACTGTGGTGTTTATCGGTTAGGGCTCAGCATGCCATCAGAGATGTGACCATAGGAGACGATACTTGTGTGACATATAGGTGTTTGATCACTTGACTGTGCAGACTGGTGTATGCGACTGTGAAGTTCAGGCAGCTGTTTTTCATTCACAGCAGACTGTGAGGTGCTCAGGTTCAGAGAGTTGTGTTTCATGTCTCCCATATGTCCAATTGGTATGACGTGGACAAATAAGGGTTTAGATGATGTGGTTTGTGGGGGATGGACATGTGCACTTGTCAGCTACAGAACTTGCATTCCCCATGACCTAGGATTGTGACACAGTGCAGACTGTTGTTACCTGGCTGCCCTGCCCATGTGACTGGAGACAGTGATGTATGACTTTGCAGGCATGCCTGTGCCATGGCATTAAACTTCCTAAGAGTGATCCTGCAGGGGAGTGACATGTGCTACATGCACCCCATTGTGGCATTGACTATCAGGACATGGGTGCATCATGGTGTCTGGTGCTGGCATGCATCACATGCATTTCAAATTAGACTCTGGCCATCCCTTTATCCGGACACCTGTACTGACTCAGTGGCAAGAGATGTGATGTGTGCATGTTCACATACTTCACCGTGTTCTCTGCAATGTCCAACAACTGTGTAGGTGGTGTATGTGTCCACACTGGGGTATTACCATCCAACAGGCACCAGACAGATGGGTGCAAGGCCAGGAGGGATGTGAGTGCCATGGTTGACCATCAGACTGACAATTGGCTTCTCCTAATCTGTGTGAGCACTTTTGGCAATGTTCAACTAAGGATGCCAGGGCTTGCTCTGTAATGTGCTGTACTTACTGTGGTGTGTGCGGTCAGTGCAGGTGACTGATGTTTGTCTGTTTCCGTAATTGTTTGCAGATACATCCACGGCCACAGGAGGGGACAGCTCCACGGACCAGGAGGAGCTGCAGAGCCAGACTGGGTCAGCAGCCGATGAGTGGTCGGAGGGAACCAGTGGCACGGAGGGCGAGGGGAGCCACACCGAGGAGTCCTCAGCACCATCCACCTCAGCTGAGGACCACAGCAGCTCGGAGGATGACTCCCTTGTGGAGGCGGGTGTCAGCAGCCACCACACCCCAGCTAGTATGGCTGGACCCGCCACCACCACCACCACCACCCTCCCATCGGCTCCCATTCCCGAGGTCCGTGGAGGCTCCCGTGGTCGGGAGCGTGTCTCCTTCATGCCAGGCACTGCACCCCCTGCCCCTGTGTCCCCTGCTGCCCTGAGTGAGGAGTCTGTGTACCTACTTCGCCAGCTCCATGTAGGGCAGACAGCAATGCTGAGTGTCCTCCATGCACACACCACTCTGTTGACACAGCTGGTGTCGTTCATGGAGGGCATCTCATTGGGCATGTCTGCCCTACAGAGGGGCAATAAGGCCATGGCCTCCTCCCTGACGACAGCAGTGTCCCTCCTCCAACAGTCCCTCACCCCTCCTACCTCTGCCCCATCCACACTTCCTAGCACCCTACCTGTCCCAAGCACATGCACACCTGCACAATCACGCACACACACAGACACGAGCAGCACAGAAACACCCAAAACAAAGTCGAAACGTGCACGCAAGCATCCTCAGGGGACTGATACCACACCCACAGGGGATGGGGAACAGACACACACACAGGCATCCACAGTCACTCCGCAGTCCTCCGATACCTCTCCCTCCAAGACCCCTTCCCTTGCCTCACCTGCAACCCCACCTACAAAGCAGCTCTTCCTCTGTGACCTCGGCCTCTTCCCCTCCGATCCAGCTGATCCAGCATACAGGGGAAGAGGAAGTCCACCCACACAGAGGGGAGTGCCCTCGCCCCGGACACCCTCCCCCAGGCACAGACGAACTGAGGCCCCCACCCGCAAGTCCCCCCGGACCCGGAAGAGCAAGACCCCACCACTGCCCTGCAGCTCAACCACACAGTCTCCTTCCTCCATCCTTCAGGCCCCCACTACACAGGTTCCCCCACCACACCCTGCCCCAGGTTCCCCCACCCACAGATACACCATCCCCAAAATGATCCGGCCTTCTCCCCCTACCACTTGCTCTTCCGGCCACACACCCCCCGCTGCGCATGTCTGTGCCACTGGTGTGGAGACCGTGTCCTCCCCCTCTGTCCTGCCCACCTTACCTGAACCCCATTCTACTCCCCTGGAGATGGGCACTGCAGTGGAGTCCACTACCACCCCGTCTGACTTGGGCACTGCAGTGGGGAACCTGTCCACTCCATCTGCCCAGCCCACTGCAGTCGTGCTGGCACCCACACCATCTGACTCATGCCCCCCAGTTGTGCCGGCACACACCATGTCAGACACCTCCACTGCAGTTGTCAGTGACTCTTCAGCACCCACCACCCCTTCCCTGCCTCCTTCTGGTGAGCACTGATCCTGTCCCTGCAGTGCCTGGCCTGCCCCCCCGTATGCCCCTCCGAGGGGAAGGTCCCTGGTCCGTAGCAGTGCAGGCAAGCAAAGGGTGACATCTGCCACTGTCACCCTGTTTGGACTTTACAGATGGACTGGCCATTGGCCTTTGTGTTTTTTCTGGAGTTTGAATTTTACACCGACATATGCTGAATAAAGCTACTTTCTGTTCTCTAGTGGTTTTGCTTCAGATGTACATGATGTTGATGATGCTAACCATGCCCTTGCTGCAGTGATGGTGATTTTTGATATCAGGAAAATGAAGTGTTACTGTGCAGGACCCCATGTGGTCCAGGGGGAATGTGTCCTATCCTGGTGTGTATCCATGTCATCCTTTGCAGCAATATGAGGGTGTCATGTTTTCAATATTTGGCAATGGGATTTCCTACTTTTATTTGCAATATCACATCTGTGGCTTACACCCCTGCATATCTGTTGTGCTTGCCATTGTTCAATTTTTCTATTTCCCTGACCGTGTGGCCATCTCCACTGGACATGCAAGTTTGGGCATCAAAGGGGAAGGACTCATCTGTGTTATCAGTGCAACTTGCTATACATGTGTGTTGGATCTGTGCAGATGATTTCGGTGACACTCCCATGACCAGGCTGATGTGATGAGAGCCTTCATTTTGTGCTAATTGTTGACTGAGTGACCAAGTGTTCTGCTGACATGATAGAGCCCTGCAGAGACAATGTATGGCACAGCTTTCCTTACACAGGAGTGGAGTCCCCTCATGGCAGTGTGTAATTCCGTGACATTGCCTGAGCCCAAGGTGTGTGTTGTGTGAGCATGTCTGTGTGTGTTCACTTCCATTCTGCTACGCAGGCTGGGTTCCCTAGTGATGTTCCTGTTAGTGATGCTTGCTGAGTTGACCTATGTTCCCCCAAACTCTTCACCCTGGGTTCTCTGGGATGTGGGTGTGTTAGACATGGCATCTTTTGGCGTGTTTCCCCTGACTTTTTGCTTTCTGACCTCCCGGTTTTGACTCTGTTTTTGCTGGTGTGATGATTCTGCGCACTTTCCTCACTGCTGTCCAGTGGGAAAGTGCAAGTGCTCCTGTATAAAATGTGTTACGGATTGGCGTTTCCATGATTGGCCTATTTGGTTTATGTGTCAGTCTCTTGTAAAGTGCACTGCGAGTGCCAGGGCCTATAGACCAAATGCTGTTGGTGGGCTGCAGCACTAGATTGTGCCACCCACGCAAACAGCCCGTAAAGTATAACTCGGGCCTGCCATTGCAGAGCCTGTGCGCAGCCTGGGGCTGCCATGTCAACTTGGCAAGTGCGCACACTTGCAAGTCCCTAAACCTTCCCTTTTCTACATGTTAGTCACCCCTAAGGTAGGCCCAAGGTACCCCTGTGGGGAGGGTGCGTTGTATGCGAAAGGTAGGACATGCCCTGATGTGTGTGGCATGTCCTGATAGTGAATTACAGCCTAGTTCGTTTTTCACTATTGCAAGGCTACCTGTTCCCCATAGGCCAGAACGGGCAGTTTTGATTATTACAGCTTATAATCCTAACTGACCCCGGGAACATGGTAGAAATTCGAGTTTAGTATGCCTGGACTCAGAATGATAAAATGCATCTTTTAGTGAAGTTGGTTTTAACATTCTGTGTTTGAAAATACCCCTTTTAGAAAGTGGGTATTTTATTGTCTAACCATCCAAGCCTGCCTCTGCGAGGTTGTGTATTCCTTGTCTGGAGTGTGAGTGACAGGGGCTGGGGGATGCCAGGAGACAGGGTGAGTCAGCACAGGGCTGAATAGCAAGATCTACATGTAGATGGGTGGGAGGAGTTGCACCTGGGCCCTGAATAGGACAGTGCCCTCCCTCCACAATGCTGGCTCCACCTCCTGTGGTGCGTCTGATGTCCCTGGCCTACTCTCTGAAAGAAGGGACGGAGACTTGTCAACAAAGTGCTCCAGAACTGGTTTGGACTAGGCAAAGGCCTCTCTGCCTTCAGAGAACAAAGGAATTTGGGATATAAATAATGGGGCCCTGACCCCATGAATTTAGATCTCGCTGGAATCAAGGAACCTGCCAAGACGAAGAGCTGGAAGAGCTGCCAGGAGGAGTACTGCCCCTTTGCTGTGTTGTTGCTTTGTTGGGTTGGCCTGCAGCTGCTGCTTCTGCCTTGGGCAGTGAAAGGACTGAACTTTCTACAAACTTGTGCTGAGTATCTCCAAGGGCCTGGAACCGAGCTGGCCTCCTGTTAAGAAGTCTCAGGGACTACAAAGACTTCACAAGCCTCTGGGTACCGCTCTGGAACGCTGTTTCAGTTGCCACAGAGGAAGGGAACTGCAACCGACTCCGTCAACCGAATCCATCCCTGACCGGTGACCTGTTTGCACCGCAGACCGCATCGCCCCGCTTCGCATCGCAACCCTGGTCTCACCGTAGGCGACGTCCGACGCCGTCAACATCGAGCCGCTGCTTGCACCGTGACCTGTGGGCACCGCCGTTCGCATCGCATCGCTTCACTGAACCAGCCGGACCCGACCGACGCGGTCGCTGCAACTGGCTCAACAGTCGTGACCGCATCGCATTTGGGGCACCGCTCGCACGTTTGCGACGCACCGCTCCGACTCGCACCGCTGTCCGACGCCAGCTCCCGCACTCCGGCTTGGTCGCCTGCATCGCAACCTGTCAGCACCGCATCGAGCATCGTCTCACCCTGCATCGCACGCCTTGGACTCACCGACTCCGTCTGCACGACGCTCATCGAGCCGCTGCCTGCACCGCATCGAGGGACACCGCACCTTGCATTGCTCCGTCTTGCACCGCAACCGCGACGAACGCCGACCGGCTCGTACACTCCGTACCAGCCACAACGAGAAAGGTACTGTGAATCGAGTCTGTTCACGACTCTGCTGGCCCGTAGCGACGCGGTCGGCTGGAACTGTTGGACTCTGTGTAATTCAGCATCGCGGTAGACCCGGACGGGGCTACCGACTCGTACAAACTTTGCTTTTGTGTTATTCCTGCAAATAAGAAGTTACCTTATCAAGCATTCATTTTTAAAGTATAGTATTGTGGATTTTTGTCGTAATTGGTATTGTCTTGAGTATATAAAAATTGGTTATTTTTCTAAACTGGTGTGGTGTCCGTTTGTAGTGCTTACACTGTATTACTGTTGGTTATGTGCAAATGCTTTACACACTGCCTCTAGAATAAGCCTGACTGCTCGTGCCAAGCTACCAAGGGGGTGAGCAGGGGTTATTTTTGGAGTGTAACTCCCTTACCCTGACTAGGAAGAAGGGTCCCTACTTGGACAAAGGTGCAAGCCCTTGCCAACTAGAGATCCCATTTCTAACAGGGTGCATGGCACATTACTGGTCATCAGGGTGTCATCCATAGGTGTGTTTGCTGTCAGGGCTGAGTTTGTGGGCAAACGCAGATGAGACACAGTCAGGATTCCCCTTGGCACTTGTTGGTTACACAAGTCATGTAATTTACAGTTTGTGGTAGCTTTCAGTTATTGTGACACGTTGTATGTGTGACTGCTGCCACTCCTCAGGGTCAGAGCTTCAATGTTGGAAGTTGTCTATGTGTGTTCTTTGTGGGTGACCTTGGCTTCTTCATTGGTGTGTGACTGTGGCCGGGATCCCATTGGTTGGTGTGGATTTGACGTCATGCCCATGTACGGCGTACTGTGCAGTGTGTCAGACATTCACAAGTCTTGTTGACTGGCCATGTGTGATGGGTTTCTGCACCTTAGTTCCCACCACCACCCCTGGGATTGTCATGGGTGCATGTGCAATGTCAGCAGTCCATGTGAGCTTCACTGCTGCACATTGGTGGAGATCAAGGTGTGTGGTGTTGAGTGTGTGCAAATGAGAGTTGTTTCACGGCTAGACCCCTACCTCCATATTTGCCTTGGCTGACAGGCCGTGCTGATTGATTTGTGCTTGTGTAGGTGTGATAGTACTTTGTTGCTCAGGACACATGACTGTGGTTCACAGTGTGAACGACATCTAGCTTTGTCATCACAGTGGGATTATCATGCAGGCCAGTGTCACCACAATGTGGGGTCCCTGGGGGTAGAGCTGTGGTGAGTCTGTGTCTTGCTGTGTTAGTTGCTGTTCCTACAAGCTTGTGTGACATGTGTAATTTGGGCTCCCTCTCATCTAACAATGCCTGATTACCCACATAGGGGAATCCGATCCATGAGTTACTTTTGTGTGGCACTGTATACACATCTGTGTAATTGGGATTCAGGCCTCCTCATGTGTTGTGTGGTTGCCTGGGGACACTGGCACACACCCCCATCACTTGTTGTGTTTGATAAGCAGTGTGGGGCTGCCTGTTTGTGTTTGTGCATCTGCACCACTGCATTGGCACATCTTTAGTGTGCCATTGGCTGTATGTTGTTTGGTGGGTTTCCCCTGCTGTCCCTGGGACTCCTAGGTCATCAGTCAGCACAATGATCATGGTTTGTATGTCCCATTGCTGCCATGGTATGGTATTTGTTCACCTCACATCTACAGTCTCCACAGGATATCTACATGTGTGTGTCCATTGGTGCAGATATGTGGGTCTGCATTGTGATGGTCACTTCTGTCATTGTGTTATTGATGAATGTTGACAATGTCAGCCCCCATGGGTGATGTTTGCCTGCACATGGCCAAAGGTATGTCTTATTTGCACTGCACTGTTTGCATCACCAAATCTATGTTGCTATGGGACACAAGCACTACTATGCCACTGATGTGTTTGTTGTTCTGTGACCAGGAATCATCCATGCTGTTTGGCATTTGCAGCTTTTTCCATGACAACACTTACATTTTGGTCACTGTGATGATGGGGGGTTAGACCCCATTGCCACAATGTTCAAAATGTGCTTCAGCTATGGACCCCACACTTACATTTTGGTCACTGTGATGATGGGGGTTTAGACCCCATTGCCACAATGTCCAAAATGTGCTTCAGCTATGGACCCCACACTTACCTTTTGGTCACTGTGATGATGGGGGTTAGACCCCATTGCCACAATGTTCAAAATGTGCTTCAGCTATGGACCCCACACTTACATTTTGGTCACTGTGATGATAGGGGTTTAGACCCCATTGCCACAATGTCCAAAATGTGCTTCAGCTATGGACCTCACACTTACCTTTTGGTCACTGTGATGATGGGGGGTTAGACCCCATTGCTACAATGTTCAAAATGTGCTTCAGCTATGGACCCCACACTTACATTTTGGTCACTGTGATGATGGGGGTTTAGACCCCATTGCCACAATGTCCAAAATGTGCTTCAGCTATGGACCCCACACTTACATTTTGGTCACTGTGATGATGGGGGTTTAGACCCCATTGCCACAATGTTCAAAATGTGCTTCAGCTATGGACCCCACATTTACCTTTTGGTCACTGTGATGATGGGGGGTTAGACCCCATTGCCACAGTGGTCATGGCTGCTTACATTGTGGAGGCCACACACATTCATGTGTGACACATGTGATAGGGGGTCACATTGTATGTTCAATGTCATGTTCAGTGTTGTAGGCATTTGACACAGACTACACACGCTTGGCATGGTGTTGGGGGGATGTGTTTTTCTGACATTCCTTATGTTGGAGTATGCTGGTTGTGTCATGCATTACCCATCCTATGAGTAGGGGTGGTATTGGTGGTAGGCATCCATCCCCCTATGTGTGGGGATGGTAGTAGTGACAGGCATCCAGGCCCCCATGAGTAGGGGTGGTAGTAGTGGTAGGCATCCAGCCCCCCTTGAGATGGGGTGGTGGTAGTGACAGGCATCAATTCCCCTACGTGTGGGGATGGTAGTAGTGACAGGCATCCAGGCCCCCATGAGTAGGGGTGGTGGTAGTGGTAGGCATCCAGCCCCCCCTGAGTAGGGGTGGTGGTGTTGGTAGGTGTCCAGCCCCCCCTGAGTAGGGGTGGTGGTGGTGGTAGGTGTCCAGCCCCCTGAGAAGGGGTGGTGGTAGTGGTAGGCATCCAGCCCCCCTGAGTAGGGGTGGTGGTAGTGGTAGGCATCCAACCCCCCCTGAGTAGGGGTGGTGGTGGTGGTAGGTGTCCAGCCCGCCCTGAGTAGGGGTGGTGGTGGTGGTAGGTGTCCAGCCCCCCCTGAGTAGGGGTGGTGGTAGTGACAGGCATCCAGCCCCCCCTGAGTAGGGGTGGTGGTGGTGGTAGGTGTCCAGCCCCCCATGAGTAGGGGTGGTGGTGGTGGTAGGTGTCCAGCCCCCCTGAGTAGGGGTGGTGGTAGTGGTAGGCATCCAGCCCCCATGAGTAGGGGTGGTGGTAGTGGTAGGCATCCAGCCCCCTGAGTAGGGGTGGTGGTAGTGGTAGGCATCCAGCCCCCCTGAGTAGGGGTGGTGGTGGTGGTAGGTGTCCAACCCCCTGAGTAGGGGTGGTGGTGGTGGTAGGTGTCCAGCCCCCCCTGAGTAGGGGTGGTGGTAGTGGTAGGCATCCAGCCCCCCATGAGTATGGGTGGTGGTGGTGGTAGGTGTCCAGCCCCCCCTGAGTAGGGGTGGTGGTAGTGGTAGGCATCCAGCACCCATGAGTAGGGGTGGTGGTAGTGACAGGCATCCAGCCCCCCCTGAGTAGGGGTGGTGGTGGTGGTAGGTGTCCAGCCCCCCATGAGTAGGGGTGGTGGTAGTGGTAGGCATCCAGCACCCCCTGAGTAGGGGTGATGGTAGTGGTAGGCATCCAGCCCCCCATGAGTAGGGGTGGTGTTGGTGGTAAGCATCCAGCCCCCCATGAGTAGGGGTGGTGGTAGTGGTAGGCATCCAGCACCCCCTGAGTAGGGGTGATGGTAGTGGTAGGCATCCAGCCCCCCATGAGTAGGGGTGGTGTTGGTGGTAGGCATCCAGCATCCCCTGAGTAGGGGTGGTGGTAGTGACAGGCATCAATTCCCCTGTGTGGGGATGGTAGTAGTGACAGGCATCCAGTTCCCCCTGAGTAGGGGTGGTGGTAGTGGTAGGCCTCCAGCCCCCCCTGAGTAGGGGTGGTGGTAGTGGTAGGCATCCAGCCCCCCCTGAGTAGGGGTGGTGGTGGTGGTAGGTGTCCAGCCCCCCCTGAGTAGGGGTGGTGGTGGTGGTGGTAGGTGTCCAGCCCCCCCTGAGTAGTGGTGGTGGTAGTGACAGGCATCCAGCCCCCCTGAGTAGTGGTGGTGGTAGTGGTAGGCATCCACCCCCCCTGAGTAGGGGTGGTGGTAGTGGTAGGCATCCAGCATCCATGAGTAGGGGTGGTGGTAGTGACAGGCATCCAGCCCCCCCTGAGTAGGGGTGGTGTTAGTGGTAGGCATCCAGGCCCAATGGGTATGTATGGCATTGGTGATAGCCATCCCGCCCCTATGGTTCTGCTGTTGCTAGTGTACGTCATTTCTGCATCCCTATGTGTGTGTGACAAATGTCGGGTACGTGTGGTTTGTTTGTGTAGTGGGTGTTTGACTTACCATCTGCGCCGTACGCGTCCGTACCTGTTCCGGTAATAGATGTAGAGTATTGGTAGGACCTGCGCGATGGGATTCATGGTTGGTTCGTCTCGTTCGGGTTTCTCGTTGCTTCGACTCGTCGCTGGCTTGTTCGTCTCGTAGCCGTGGATCGTCTTGTGGCGCGAATCGGAGCTTATGTGCGGCTCTCCCGGATGCTCTGACGTGCCGGACGTAGCAACGGGTTCGGCGCGTACGGAGTGCGCATCGTACTAGTCCGGCCGGAAGGTGCTGTATATTTGCTTCCGTGCGACTTGATTCTGCGTTTACGGATCCGGCTCGGGCGGGGAACAGGAGCTGGAATGGGTAAGTACGGCTGGGTCGGGATCTGAGCAGTTATGCGCATCGTACTTGCTCGTTCGAACGAATGTTCGAATCGGTCGGGAAACATGCGTTCGGCTTGGTTTTTTTCCGGACGATTAGTGTTAGGTGCGCTTCCGGCCGAGATCGGAATCGACCCCTATGTCTTGAAATGCGATATCTGCCAGCAGATGAAAGGCTCCACCAGAACACGCCCGGCGCAGACACCATTACTTATATCTGACAAACCTCTTGCATGCGTGTATCTGGACCACTGCGTCCCCTTACAATCTGATGGGGCTTAAAAGTATATCATGGTTGTAGTGGATTCCTGCTCAAGATTCCTCTGGGTTTGGCCTCAGCGCTCGGCTGACGCTCGAACTGTTATAAAAGATTTGCGAGTCTTTATCGGGACATACGCAGTTGGCACGTTACATTCTGACCGTGGCCCGGCGTTTAGCTCTCGGGCTTACAAAGAGGCCATGAAAAGTATGGGCGTTGCACTGCGGTACTCCTCTCCATACCATCCTGAGGGAAATTCGGTTGTGGAGAGGAAAACCGAGACTTAAAGCAATCTTTAACAGCTAGGGTATTAGGCAAGGGCGGTAGTTGGGTCAGTCACCTTTATGGGGTACAAAGAGCACTAAACAACCAGCCAAGAAATTCTCTAGGGGTGTCACTCCATATGAGGTCCTATTTGGGACAAGAATGTGGGTAGCTGATCTTGAGTATGAAGGCACAGTGGCGGATGAGAAACCATTTGATATCGATGATCGTTTTGCTGTTTTACAGGATCTAAATGAATCCAGGACACAACAAAGCAACGTTGTCCAGAAACAGACAGCCACCGGGGAAGTCAAGACAAACACGGCAAGACCTGTCTGGATCCCAAAAATCGGGGATCTGGTCAGAGAGGAAATAGCGGACAAGAAAGAATTTGGACCATCATACAGAAAGCCTGTAATTGTCCTAGCAATTCAAGGAACACTAACTGTTCTTTTACCGCCTCTTGCCGGGAAAAAGGAGAAAAGATTTGTCTCAATCGACTTAATCAAACCACACTATGTGGCCAATACTGAACAGTAGGCCTCGTGGACTCCACAGTAGCAGACGCCCTCCTCTAGCGACAATCCAAGAAGTTCAAACAGAAAGACTCATCACATTTGAAGAGCCTCCTGTACAGAATGAAGGACTAAGCAACAATGCTATGGAAGTCGTTCCCCTTGAACCCGAAGTTCATCTACAAAATGAAACTCAAACCAACACTCAAGTTGCAATCAGACCGAATACAGACGTCTACGTCAACATGCCTCGACGAGAGCAAAATGCGATTTCAACAAATCCCGATGCAATTCCTACAATTGATCGAACTGCTTCTGGCTACTTCATGAATTTTGATACGTTTTCTTTAGATCCAAGTTAACCGGAAACGACGCCAGCCCAAAAATCACGTAAACAGCAAGCTAAAGACTTTCTGAACTTTCTTAAAAAGACTTACCTGGTATCGCCTTACTCTGGGTAATTACTGGGATTCTATTTTTTCTTTTCTGGCTAGGCTTAGTGATAACTTTTAACATGCTTATTAATGGACGATATCTTCAACGGAGCTCTACAGCCCCGAAAGTTAATTTGATTTTAAAACCACATCAATCGTCTCATCGTGAACAGAGAGACTTGTCATCAGTGAACATCACAGCGGTTCCTATACCGGATGGTATAGTTTGGGACAAGGTTGATTTCGAAATATTCGGTCCGACTGAACTTTTAAAAATTCCTCATTTATTTAAAATTTCATTAAGTGATATCATTACCTCAAGTACATTTTCTGATGATTGGGACACTGAAACTGTTAATAACATGTTGTCTGATTTAGAAAAAACTGCTGCATTTCTGAACACTGAAATGTTAGAAAGTAATTCAGACTATGACACGTTGTACTGTTACCAACATTATGGTCATCATTTCCTGCACAAATCTATTTCGCCTAGAAATGTGTTTGAGTACCATCAGTGGGAACATTGCCCTACACCACCAAAGGGTAGTTTGCAGACATTTGCACAGAAGTTTTCATATTTGTCAGGTTTTAACACCACTGACCCAACCTCATATTATTATAAGGTTACACCAACATCAGCACTGAAAATTATGTTGACAAACACCAAACAGATTTACTCTGCTTCCTTTATTACCCAACTGTCTGAACAGGGTTTTGACCTATGGAAAGACACAATAGACTTAAAATCGGTCTGGGGTTCTAGGGACTGGCAAGTCCAGGGAACAGAAGCGCTATTTAGAGCATGCCTCATTCCACAGCAGATGATATTTCTATACGAAACTGTGCTACAAACATCCTGTCTTGGATTAGCCAAGGTAAAGGACCTGAACGCACCTTGATTTCCAACACCATCACAGATGGGAGGGTGGCAAAATTCGACTTCACAGGAAGGGGCAACAGTAGATGACATTTTAAAGTACAATAGATCAGTCCCAAATTGGGAAAAATGGGTGGTTTGGCCCTTAGACACAAATATATGTCATAAAAGATTCTTGGGTATTACCGAAGGGTACAGTATCCACAGGCCAGACCCACGTTATGTACAAAGAGAACATCCAGGGGTAGTGACATCCTACAGTGTTGGGAAGTTGTCCCTTGATTGGCTAGAGACCTCAACACTAACAGAAGTGAAACAACACTTAGCCTTACTCTCACAAGACATGGATCTTAGGGATTTTTTACAAGGTCCCAGGAAACAACGTCAGAAACGTTTCATATATGCTGGCATCTATGCTGCCTATAATAAAGAGTGGAAAATATCACAGCAAGAGGCCGCAGAGAGAATACGGGAAATAGACCGTATTAACTTAGAAAAATCATTGGCTGTGGTAGACAATGGGTTAACAACTTTGTCCTCCAGAATATATTCCTTGGGCAACATTGTATCTTCTGCGATAGACATCCTAGAACAAGATTTGGCCATACTACAACACGGGCAATCTCAATTACGTTCTATCGTGTTATTGAGCTGGACGCTGCAATCTTTAGCGCGCAGGCTTTGTGCCTTGGCATTTTATAAACAGTACGTCTCTGTTTTCTGAATATAATCTAACAGATAAACAGGTTGAAATGGCACAAAGGGGAGCTAAATATACAATGTTGCATATTGAAAAACTGGACCGACTACCATTTACAGTGGCGGAAGCGCCGTCTACTGAATGGCTGATCCATGGCCACATAACTCTACCGGTCACTACTTTTCAGTTTCAATATTGCCTTGAACAACGGCAGGCGGGCAGATATGAAAAAATGGGTAAGGAGTACATCAGGGAATACTGGAATTTACCGTATAGATTTTGATGCCGGAGTGGGGATTGAGAAGTGTTTCTAAGCAGTACTAACTGCAAGAACGCTTTGAGCGGTTCTCTCATGTGCCGGACATTACATTGCACGGAGCATGTAATGGTTCGATAGCAAACTTGTCCTGCTACATGAAAGGGACTCCAGCTGCCGTGATTAAGCCGGTATTCGAGCTGCTCTCAAATGGGAGTTACTTGATGCTGAACGATCAAGGTTGCTGTGGTATGCTTCCGGGCATTGCCTATCTTGTCACTGTGAACTCCAGGGTTACTTGCTGCATGCAAGTATTGTTTCCCCCAACAAGTACAGTCAGGGAGGCGCCGTTATGGCCTTCATTGAATGTTTCCTTTATACAAATTGATACTTTGAGCAGATTGAAAGCCCTGCTTTTACAGCAGACCGTACCCTTAACCTCCGCTCGAGAGACCTTTGATCTTCAAATCGCAAGGACCTCGAGTGAGATACAGGCACTTATACGTACAAACTGCCCCATTCATTTCACAGAAATGGTGGGTTGTATCTTTAATATGTCTGATACGAGTGGTATTGTACACCTATTTAAGACCATAGGGTCAGGACTTCTTAGCACCTTTCAGACAATCCTCTGAGTTATCCCAAACTTTATACACTCCGTATTTGGAAGCATTTTCGGAGGTCTACCTCTGATCCTGCTACCAATAGCGCGAGTCCTGATTGTCATCTACCGACTACGCAATGGACGGCCCAATTACCAACGAGATGGCAAAAGCGCTCCAGGAGCAGAAATACCGTGAACGCATGGTACAACATCTGGGCACACCTCGCCTAAGGGAACTAAGCGCCTCTTGGTTCCTATTGTTTAGACCAGTCTGGATGGACTGCATCTTACCTGTTCTTCGATGCCTGTTTTGGGGTGAAGAATGCGTGTTAGACCTCTGTCTAATACTTGCAACGGACACGCCTGCGGACTTAAACACCAGGCTGGAACCGCTGAGGTCCCATGCTCGGAAATGTCCCCAGCGCATTCCCATCTTGATGGCCGCATTTCTCGAGAATCAGGTAACTTTTACAACTGGGGTAAGCTTCAGCTCCACCATTAGCACCGAGGTATCAACGGCAGCACTGGCTGCCTCTACACCAGCCATTGGCAGTACTGAATATCATCTGTGCTCCATTGATGTGCTGTGCGAGGTGTTACAAGGACCGTCCCCTGTAGCAGCGAGCAGCGATGATGTTGCGTCTCCCAGCCAGGACATTTAATCTATAATTGGCTCTTCGTGTGCTGGGAAAGTATTTGGATTTTTCACTTTACTAAAATTAACTAAATTTGGAACACTTCTTAAAAATTGACACTTTCACGCTGGAAAAGCATGGCCTTTCGACGCTTGTGGACATTCAACTTATATAAACTAACTCAATTAGGACTGTGGCTTAAGTGACAATTCCAAACAACTAATTTTCATAGCAAGAATTTTTATTTTTTACCTTTTTAAACTGTTTTTAAAATGATTTTAAAACAGGATTTTAAGGAAGCTCATTGAAAAAGGCTCTATGCACTTCTATCTAGTAAAGAGAATAGTCCACTATAATTTTTATCATTGTTGACTATTCGGAAGAGGAGTGGGTGTTATGTTTCATATAGGTACCCTAATATAGGCCCGGGTAACATCATACCCTTTCACCTACATCACCTCCCCTACATTACACACTAACGAGCCTTTTAAGGATTGAACGCCTTTTATGGACTGAACCTTTTACCTAGTTCTAGGCCTGGGTGCAGAAGGAGGGTTTTTCCCGAACAATAGTGTTCTATGACTTCATCTTTAGACTGACACTGCATGAATAAAATATTCATGAGGCTACTTGGAAATCAGGCAGGGGGCTATACACCACCTTCCTAATATCTATGCACAAGGTTCATCCCATACATCATCCTCATACCCAACAATGGCTAACACAAGAACAAGGGACAAAGGGACTCTATATACTTTTTTGTATAAATACAGCACCTTTTGCTATCAGTAGTAGAGGGCTCCGAGAATTCCAGGCTGACACACTGACCAGAGACGCTGAGGCTCCTGCATGCAGACGCTCCAGCTGACAGTGGTCTGAACATCCCTCGCGGGGTGTCCAACTCGAGACCAAGAAGGGCTCCTACATTCACACTTCAGGTAATGGGGTTCGACTAAATCCTAGAGGGATTCTTGGCTACACACCTACTCACATACTAGGTACACTTAGGTACATCTAGATAGGCATCGTAGAAGTACGCGCTTTCTTTTATCAATGCATTTTATATTCATGTATTTATTCATGCTTATTGCAAGATGATAGAACTGTACTATCCTTTTATATTCATAGTACTGCTAATCATATATCTCTGCTACTGTCTAATGGTTGTTTCAGCTCATATACTTTACACGAGAATAACAACTGTTCAATAAATCCTTATTGAAACGCCCAGACTGTTTATTCTGTGTATCACTGAGATAAACTAAATGAGCACGAGTGACTGAGCGAAAAGTAGTACATTGTTTCCACGATCTTGAGGGATCAGGGTTGTCATGTTCTGAGGCTGCCAGAAACTAATCTCTCCTCGATAAGAGGAGACACTAGTGGCACTGTGAGATAGCTTATGCAAACAGGCTAACATTTCTCGGTGGGGGTGTACAGAATCAGTCTGCCACCAAGCCCACAGTTTATGTTATCCAAACGCGCAGGTCCTGCATGGGCACTATAGGAACTACACGACAATCTGCCAGCAAGTCCTCTCCAGAGGACCAGAGCAGAAGTACTCATGTGGGACTTCTTCAATGAAGAAGCACCTGGAGATCATCCACCCTGTTCGTCTCGCACAAGAGATGATGGAGCGCCAAAAAAGAGAACAAGCTGCCAGTGATGATGGAAGTCAACCATCTACTTCTGCAGGGGTTGTATTGACCATTCAACAACCTCTGATTGTTCCGGGGTTGGCGGATCCACTGTCGAAAATGCATGAAAACTCTTTGTGTTGGCGAGCTCTCCATTGATGCCATCTAGGCGCTCCTGAAAGCACATAAGTGCTAATTTTTTTTCTTTTTAGTTTTCTTGTTTGTGTTTCTTCATTTAAAAGAAACACCACAGTTGGACTCTTTAACTTTTATTTTTTTCTTTAAAAAATTGAAAAACACCCCAAAAAATAAAAAGAAAATACAAAAATACAAAAAATTACAAAATTGTTCGGAAAAAACGGTTCTCATGGAACCACCTACACTGGTTCAAAATCGAAAAATTGTACGTAGTGAAAGTGATTGCTTGTATAAATGTGAGTGTGATGAATGTTAGAGTTGTGCATAAGTAGTGTCTCAGTGAAAGGATGAGCGCATACAAAATACATAAGTGAATGAATGACTGAAAGAATAGTGCTTGGGTGATTTGATATGTGCCTAATTAGTGGCAGAGTGAATGGATGACTGTATGCATAATCCCTGAGTGAATAGTGGAGTGTAAGAGTAGTGTTTGAATGATTGCATGAGTGCATTCGTAGTGCCTGGGTCATTGTATGAGTGTATGTGTAGTGTCTGGGTGATTGCATGAATGCATGGGTACTGCCTGAGTGAAAGGATGAGTGCAAGAGTACTGCCTGAGTATCTCTATGAGTGTAGGTGTACTGCCGGGTTGATTGGGCGAGTGCATGGGTAGTGCCTGAGGGAATGGATGAGCACATGGGTAGTGCCTGAGTGAATGATTGAGTGCAAGAGTAGTGCCTGGGTGATTGCATAACTGCATGGGTAATGCCTGAGTGATTGGATGTGTGTATAGGTAGTGACTCCTTGATTGCATGAGTGCATGGGTAGTGCCTGAGTGAATGGATCAGTGCATGGGTAGTGCCTGAGTGAATGGTTGAGTGCAAGAGTAGTGCCTGACTGATAGCATGAGTGCATGTGTGAGTAAAAAGATGACTGCAAGAGTAATGCCTGGGTTATTGGATGACTGCATGGGTAGTGCCTCAGATAAAAAATGAGTACATATGCAAATGAGTAAATGGTTGAGTGCAACAGTACTGCCCGAGTGATTGCATAAGTGGATAGGTAGTGCCTGGGTGTTTCTATGAGTGCAGGTGTACTGCCTGGGTGATTGGGTGAGTGCAAACATAGTTCCTGTGTGAATGGATGAGTGCAAAGGTAGTGCCTGGGTCATTGGATGAGTACACGGGTAGTGCCTAAGTGAAAACATGAGTACATGGGTAGTGCCTGAGTGAATGGTTGAGTGCAAGAGTATTACCTGAGTGATTGCATGACTGGATGGGTAGTGACAGGGTGATTACATGAGTGCATGGGTACTGCCTGGGTGAATGGATGAGTACATGTGTAGTACCTGACCACTTCATGAATGCAAGGGTAATGCCTAGATGCTTAGATGAGTGCATGAGTGAAAATATCAGTGCAAGAATAGTGCCTGGATCATTGGATGAGTGCATGGGTAGTTCCTGAGAGAATAGATGAGTGCATGGGTAATGCCTGTGTATATGGTTGAGTACAAGAATAGTGCCTGAGTAATTGCATGATTGCAAAGGTACTGCCTGGGTGATTGGATGAGTGCATGGGTAGTGCCCGTGTGAAAGGAAGAATGAAAGGGTAATGCCTGGGTTATCCTATTAGTGCAAGAGTTGTGCTTGAGAGAATGGATGAGTGCATGGGTAGTGTCTCCGTGAAAGGATGACTGCCTGGCTGATTGGATGAGCAACATGATGATAGTTTTCAAATAGTATAAAGGATCAACATTATTTATATTAGAAACAAATAACATATAATCAAACTTGAAACATTTTTCCAGGCTATCATGCATATTACATTATGTATTCTTACCTTTCAAGTAATTTAGATACATTACTCAGTAGAATTATTTTAGAGTAGTATTGTCCTAAACAGCATTAAAACTCTTTTCAAACTTCAACAGTAGCTACTATAAAGAAGAAGAGAAACTGCTATTTAATGATAATATATTACAGAAATTAAAATAATATATTTTTAACAACACAACATAAATTTAGAATTACATAACATTTTCAGTTTCCCTTTTTTGCTGTTTTCAGATTCCACTTAACTTCACTATACACAGTGATTTCAATGTAGTATCATCATTGAACAGCGGGGAAAAAAACAATCAAATTGATTGTAGAAAAAAAAAAAAAATCAGTGTAGATCATCATTTTCAATATGTGTAGCTATGTTTATTTATTTGGTGTTTTATATAGCGCGGCCATGACCCTAATAGGGTATCAGAGCGCTTTACATTACATATCTTTCAACTTGGAACATCACAAACACCATGCAGTTTCAGTAAACCTGATTAATGTATAGCCAGTAGCTAGATACAATTATGTTCCAAAGTCATAAATTAATTGTACATTGATTTGTGAGATAAACATTTGTGCTTGACATTCTTATTTACAGGACCACACTGCTGTTAGTGGTCGATGTATGGTAGCATATGTATTGAACAAGAAGGACCTCTGAAAAAGACAAGTCTGCTGGAGTTATGGGAGGAATTTGCTCATAAAAAGATTTGGCTGCATTTTTAAAAGCAGGGATGGACGAAATATTTCTGATGTTAGGGGGGAGTGCGTTCCAAATTCTTGGTGCTGCGCCAGAGAAAGCTCTGTCGTAAGTTCTTTTCTTTTGGAAGAAGGCCGGTTTCAGTAACAGATCTCCACGGCTCCGAGAAGCCCGGCATCCTCCTGATAGAGTGATTTTCTGGGCTAGGTACATTGGAGTATTGTAGTGTATCGCTTTGTGAGTGATACATGCCATTTTTAGTTTTATTCTTGCTTCGTAGGGCAGCTAGTTGAGCGCTTTCAGATGTGGGGTGATGTGGTCAAATTTTCTGGATCCAGTTATAAGTCTTGTGGCCGCATTGAGACAGGCTTTTAGTGGAGCTGTTGAAATCTTAGGAAGATCGGCTAGTGTTGTGCAACCGTACTCTATCCTTGATATGACTAGTGCCTGGACTGCTGTTTTAAGGTCTGAGTTAGTTATGAAAGGTTTCAGTTTTCTGAGGTAGCTTAAATGGAAGCGGGCGTTTTTTGCCATCGTGTTAATATGTGTAAGCATGTTCAAGTTTTTATCTAGCGTAATGCCCAGTGATTTGGTTGACTCTACAATCCTCGGAGTACAGTTTAGCGCTGTGATAAGTTTGGTCCACTCCACGAGATTCGTAGCGCTTTTCTGGGGGGAAATCAGAAGGAATTCAGTTTTCTGCGGGTTAAGCTTGAGGTGATTGGTGGTTAGCCAGTAGATGGTTCTCTATAGTGCCTGGTTCATGATACCAATCTCTTCTATCGATGTGATCTTGATGTAAAGCTGTGTATCATCAGCGTACATGTGGAAGGAGATTTTTGCTTGCTGTAGGATTTCTGTGAGTGGCTCTACGTACAAATTGAATAGAGCTGGGGATAGTGTTGAGCCCTGTGGTACTCCATTAGAATTTCTGGATGAGGCAGATCATGTTTGGTTCACTATGAATTTTTGCGATCTATTTTCTAAGAACGAACTAAACCACTTTAGGACTGTACCCTCTAAGCCCATCCTTTTCTTCAGGCGATCTAGTATTTTGGTGTGGTTTACAGTGTTGAATGCTGATGAAAGGTCCAGCAGGATTAGGAGACAGGTTTTGTTACGGTCGAGGGCAAGTAGAGCATCGCCCACGATGTGCAGAATAGCAGTTTCAGTGCTACGGTTTGGTCTAAACCCTGATTGGAAGTCATTTAGCAGTTTGAATTCAGAGATGTGTTGGCTCAGTTGTTCTTGAACACATTTTTCCAGGACTCTGGCAAGCATGGGAATGTTTGTTACTGGTCTGAAGTTGTTAAGGTCTGCAGGGTTCTCTGTTGGTTTTTTTAAGATTGGAGTGACTTGGCCTGTTTTCAGGCAATCTGGTAGTGAGCCTTGCGATAGCGAAGCGTTAATAATCTTTGTCCATGAGGGGGTGAGCAGATGGTTTATTGTAGACCAACACTTAGCAGGTAGAGGATCGTTGTAGTCATTGTTTGGTTTTATGGACGAGATAATCTTTGCAATATCTGTGTCAATGACAGGCTTGAATTCGGACCATAAAGCATTATTTTTAGGCATTTCCAGTGCTGGTTGATATTCAGGCTTGGCTGGGGTGCTGTTTTTGATCGAAGGGCACTCTGCTGCCTTTTTGAGCTCCACCTCCATCGATCTAGCTTTGACTGTGAAGAAGGAGGAGAATTCTTCACTGCTTATGTTTCCATTTTATAGCTGTTGGTGCAGTTTTAGCCGTTTTATTTGATTGATCTTTTAGTAGTTCGAAGAGTTTCCTCGGTCTGTTTTTTGCATTATCCAGTTCTTTTCTAAAGAAGTCTTTTTTTGAATTTAGAATGCTTTTATTGTAGACCTGTCTGGCCTGTCTTAGTTGGAATAAATGGGGTGAGGAAGGGTGCTGTCGCCATTTCCGTTCTGTGAGTCTGAGTGATCGTCTTTCTTCATTGAGGGATCCGTTAAACCAAGGGTTTTTATCTTTGTCTGGGACTCTTTTGAGTTTTAATGGGGCTATGACCTCAATTATGCTCGTCATCGTATTGTTATAGTGATCCGTGAGGCCATTGACGTCTACCAGGTTATTAGGAGGTTGCAGTTCTTTCTCACAGCGTGCTGCGAGAATTTCCATATTAAGCCCTCTAGTGTCACGACTCCATTTTTTGGGTTTTATTGATTGTGAGGAAGTTTTTGTTTTTATGTGGGGTATTTGGAAGGTAATGATGTGATGGTCAGACCAGTCGCAAGGGATGATCTCGATTTTATCGACAGCTTTATCTTTAGAGATGATCCAATCTAAGGTAGAGCCTTTCAAATGGGTTGGTAGATGTCATTCTTGAACCAGCGATTGATCTGCCAGGAAGGTTTTGAGTAGATTGATCTGAATGTCAGTATGATCCTCCCAATAAAGGTTGAAGTCTCCTAAGAAAATATCATTTGAATGGGGAGCGGTATTTGCTGTGATGATTTCTATCAGCTGGTCTATGAACATGGCGTTTTTGCCTGGAGGGTGGTAAAATGCGTGTAGTTTGCAAATTTGATTGTCTAAGGATCTTAATGACAGACCTAGATATTCACAAGACTCTAAGGGGTCTGACTGTATTTTCGTAATGGCAATGTCAGATCTATGTATACAGGCGATACCTCCGCCCTTTTTGTTTGGTCTGTCTAGTCTCACAATGCAATAGTTCGGGGGGACTAATAGATCTAGGCATGGGGAGGATGAATCAGATAGCCAGGATTCTGTTAGGATAGTTACGTCTATTTCCTGGTTTAAGATGAGGTCGGCCATGTCTGCGGCAGGTTTTTTTGCTGCCCGACAGTTGAGTAGTAGACACAAAATGGGTTTCTGTGGTTTGATCGATAATGATTCTTGTTTTTCGGGAATTAGTATCACCTTTTTTAAGTTGTTAAAGTTTGGCTTTCTATTGCTTGTCTTTGCAATTCTGCTTGCATTAATAGGGACTGACTGAATAATATGTTCGTCCGACTTAGTGGGAAGATTGGCGGCAGGATAATATGATAGCAAAAGGGTTTGTAACTCACTGTCTGTCAGATATCTGAGTTGATTGCGAGGGCGGAATCGTCTGTTTGTCGCTGCCAATGGGATAGACTTTAGTTTATTATAGGTACCATGAGCGGATTTCTATAGGCGCTCCAGTTTAGATAGACATTTTCCTGATAAGAGTAGTAGGTTCTTCATATCCCTGATTGCGAGTTGCATGGCTTTGTAAGTTTTGCTCGATTGGGAGCTGAGATTATCATACTCCATACTGGGATGAGGAGAGCTGGGATTTTTAAACTCCATACCAGGTTGAGGAGAGACAGGAGGTAGTATGGGTGACCCTGTTGGTATGTTAGAATAAGTTGTCTCTTGAGGATTTGGGCTACTGTTTGGTTTTTCTATGTATATTTATTTGTAAGATAATGCTGTTTCGTGGTTCTTAGAACCTGTCCTATGATTACGTCTCCAATTATCCTGGTCAGTGCCTGCTGCCTCCATCCTAATGACTTTTTCCAATATGGGGATAGGACCTGTGTTGGGGCTTGCTTCCGAGCTATGGGCTCTGTGGTTTGTAGGAGATAGAGTGGTTTTAGATAGATGTAGGCTGTTACTCTTAGCTACGTAGTTTCTAGATTCTATTTTCGATTGTAAGGGCTCTATAGCGGAGATGATTTCTATCTTGGCAGATTGATTCCTGTGTGGGGAGATAGCTTGCGATTTATTATTTAGCAGTTTTCTAGAATGAGGGCTGTTAAGAACGTGTTCTTTTAGGATTGAGAAATATTTGTCAAAACGTTCCAAATCTTTGTTGGCGGCTTGTGTGAGAATCGTGCCGTTCTTGTAGCATGTTATATTCTGTGTAGCTTTTAGTTTTCGAGAGGGTATTATTAGCATCTTAATGCCGTATGGAATGTTTCTATGTGTTTTTCTATCTACACTTTGTTAATTACTTTCTTCATCTACATTAACTCTATTATTTATCTCAAATACATTTGCCAAAATGTAGACTCTCATTTACATCTGGTACAATATAGACAACAAATATATAAACTATTTGCTTTTATACACAATTTTCCAAATGTAATATCAGTTAGCGCAAATAATAATCCAAACACTAGTTATAAATACTAATAGTTTGCACTCCTGTCTACTTTCTGTTTACATCTTCTCAATAGGCCGAATGATTTACTCAAAACTTTGGCTTCAAAAATAACAAATTGGAATTTGGTAATTCATAAGGCAATCTAGGTTTGAATTCCAAGTGGGCATCATTGCAATGTGTCTATCCTTTATTACACCTTAAATACACAGTATAGTGTCCAGATGTTGTAGTAGGTCCATCATCGAAAATAATGGCCACTGCTATAAAAGTTCTTCC